>OZ012739.1:259562982-260110769 GCA_963859935.3 Lathyrus sativus
TCAAATATCATCTGCAATTGGGAACCCTTCTCCGGACCTTCATCGGGTAATGGCTCATCACAATCTTTCATCTTCAATAACATGATGTCTTCATCGGGAAATTCAAACTTCATAGATTGATAATTATCAATCGACTGTTCAACAAGATATTCGGACATAATACTCCCCTTGATAGCTTTCTGAGAAATATATTGAATATCATACTCTGTCAAAATCATCTGCCACCTGGAAATTCTCCCCGAAAGTGCTTGTTTTTCAAAGACGTATTTAATCGGATCCATCTTCGAAATTAGCATGGTTGTATGATTCAACATATACTGTCTCAGGCGTTTGGCAGCCCAAGCGAGTGCGCAACACGTTTTCTCCAACATTGAGTATCTGGACTCACGGTCTGTGAACTTTTTACTCAAATAGTATATTGCATGCTCTTTTTTTCCAGTCTCGTCGTGTTGACCGAGAACACAACACATGTTGTTCTCAAGAACCGTTAAATACATTATCAATGGCCTTCCAGCTACTGGAGGTATCAGTATCGGAGGCTCCTGCAAATATTCTTTTATTTTATCAAATACCCTTTGGCAATTTTCGTTCCAGACGACCGCCTGATCTTTTTTTAGCAATTTGAACATGGGTTCACACGTGGCTCTGAGATGAGAAATAAACCGAGCAATGTAGTTCAATCTGCCCAAGAAATCACAGACCTCTTTCTCTGTTTTCGGCGCTGGCATATCTTGAATAGCTTTTATCTTTGCAGGATCAACCTCGATTCCTTTTTCACTGACAATGAACCCCAGCAACTTTCCGGACCTGACACCAAAAGTGCACTTACTCGGGTTTAACCTCAGCCTGAATTTCCTTAGCATCTCAAACAACTTCAGAAGGTTTACCAGATGTTCCTCCTTCTTTTGCAACTTTGCTATCATGTCATCAACATAAACTTCAATCTCATGATGGATCATATCATGAAACAAAGTGACCATTGCCCACGGATAGGTTGCCCTTGCGTTTTTCAATCCAAAAGGCATCACCTTATAACAGAAAGTCCCCCACGGTGTAATGAACATTGTTTTCTCCATATCCTCTGGCGCCATCTTAATCTGATTATATCTGGAAAAACCGTCCATGAAGGAAAACACTGAATACTGAGCAGTATTATCAACTAATACGTCGATGTGGGGGAGCGGGAAATCATCTTTCGGGCTCACTTTATTCAAATCTCTATAATCAACGTACATCTGTACCTTATCGTCCTTTTTTGGTACAGGTACGATGTTAACGACCCACAGAGGGTAAGTTGTTACAGCGAGGAATCCGGCGTCCAACTGCTTCTGGACTTCCTCTTTGACTTTCACAACCATATTTGGTCTGGTCCTTCTGAGCTTATACTTAACAGGCGGACACTCTTCACACAACGACAAGCGGTGAACCCCGATATCAGTATCAAGACCAGGCATATTTTCATATGACCAAGCAAAGATATCACTATACTCTCGGAGCATTTCAACAATCTTTAATTGATATCACTCTGCAATGCGGCCCATATCTTGACATCTCTTCTGACTTCCCCAGAATCCAAGTTGACGACCTCAATTTCCTCCTGTTAAGGCAGAATGATTTTCTCTTCCTGTTTCAAAAGTCTGACTAGCTCTTCTAGCAAGTCTTCATCTTCATCAATCTCTTCTTCGGCTTGAAATATCAGATTATCAAAGTCGAAGCGAGTCATGGACGGCTCTGGAGCGGTGTCATCTGCAATGATGATGATTTAATGCTTAAAATGATATGCAAACAAGCACAAACCATATTGCCATTTTATTGTTAAAAATAAAACAAGAAAGACAAGGATCACAATATTTGAATGCAGAAAACGCCCTTTGATTGATTGATAAAAAGATTGTTCAAACATAAACAATTAGGCCCTGAAGACAACTACCGCTATGCTCCGGGTAGAACATAGGGTTATACAATAATCAGCAAAACAAATCATTATTCTTCTGTTGTCACTTGGATGATTTCCTCGACAGACCAGTTGTTTAGGCTTTGTCCTAGAATGCATGGCCGAATCCACGCGTCCATGTCGCAGCCGCTGTCACCATCTTCATCAGATATGGCATTAATTTTCTCGAAGATTACACCCCCGCTGGTAAACTTGATAGTCCCCTTATAGTGCGGCGCGCTCTGGGAGGAGGAAGATGGGTTATATCCCAAACCGAATTTTTCCTGTTTATTAGGGATATTCAGCACTTGACCCCGACCTTGCGATGCTCCAGCCTTCAATACTTCTTGAGCTTCCTTAAAAGATGACATGGCTACTTCAGGCGCTTTGCTCATAGCTGGTGCTTTATCCTTGATTTGCACAGTTTCAAAGGCCTGACACAAAGTCTCATGGATTTCGCCATCAACCTTGACATACTTGAATGAAGACAGATGACTAATCATTATATCTTCTTCCCCGCAAATAGTGACGACACTACCACCCACCATGTACTTCATCTTTTGGTGCAACGTGGAGGTTACGACGCCTGCCTAATGTATCCAGGGACGTCCTAGCAGACATCTATAAGCTGGCTGAATATCCATGATGTAGAACACTGCATCAAACACCTCAGGACCAACTTGGATTGGCAAAGTCAACTCCCCGAATACGGACCTTTGAGTCCCATCAAAAGCTCGTACTACCAAGTCACTTGGCGTACACAATATACTCCGGGTATCTAACTTCATCAGTGCCTTCTTTGGAAGTACGTTCAAGGATGACCCTGTAGCAACAAGCATGTAAGACAGAATGGCTCATCGGCATTCAATAGATATGTGTAACGCACAGTTATGGTTCCTCCCCCTTGGCGTCAAATCCAAATCCATGAATCCCAGCCCATTACCTGCATTTATATGTGCCACAACCCCCTCGAGTTGCTACACAGAAATCTCTTGTGGCACATAGGCTATATTCAGGATTCTCAACAAAGCATTCCTCTGCACTTCCGAGCACAATAGCAAGGACAAAATGGATATCTTGGACGGAGTCTGCTGTAAGTGATCAACAATCTTGTAATCACTCTTTCTTATCAAGCGCATGAACTCCTCTTCCTCCTTCACCAAGGAATCCTTCTCACCAGCTTGAGAAGTCTCTACAACCACTACTTTACTCTTTCCTCTGTCAGATTTATCGGTGACCACTTCAGGTGACGAAAATACTCTTCGACTCTGAGTAATTCCACCAGCCCCAACTATGTTGTCCACAGAATCCATCGGTAAACTTTTCAACTCCTACTTCTGTCCGTTGCAGTATACTTCGGCTCCGTAGTTCCATGGAATCTCCTTGGTACTTTCATATGGTACATGACCAGATTTGGTTATGATGATGGTTGGCGGCCTCGACGGTGCAGAAATAGTAATAGTCCTGTACAAAATCGAGATTGTGACAACCTCATCCCTCTCTTTAACCATTAATTCCTCAGTCTTCTTCTCAGCAACTTTATCAAATTGCAAGACACCATCATTCATCAACTTTTGAATATGGTTTTTCAGCTTCTCACATCCCTCAGGATGGCTCAAACATTCAGCACAAGCTTCATCACAACCTGGGAATACTCCTCCCCTCAACAACTTGCTCTTCACAAAGCTTAGCGGTTTCTTCACCTCATCAACCTCCAGCACCAAATTCAAGCTCTCATCTTTAAGGATACCACTGACCCCAGTTGCCCCATGGTTAGGCACAACATTGGGCGCGTCGTGAGAAAAGTTTATAGCCTTACTGTCTATGAGATCCTGAACTTTATGCTTACACGCCTTACAGTTGTCAATATTGTGACCCGGAGCACCAGAATGAAACTCACATCGAGCATTAGCGTCGTAACCAGGAGATGGTGCACCTGTCAATGGAGCCAAAGTCCTCTTCTGTATCAACTGTAACTGTAGCAAGTGTTGGAGTAATTGAGAAAACGACATCGGAGGCGCGTCAAACTGTCTATTTACCGCTCTGCCCCGATCCTGAAAACGGCGAGGAGCATAATTCTGCTGATTATGTTGTGGTTGTTGCTATTATTGTTGTGGTACCACTGGTATTGTGATACTTGCAATCGGCTGCTGCTGACGATACTGTTGGCGCTAATTTATTTTCCTTCCCCGAGAACTAGCTACTGCATTAGCTTCTCCTTCTCGCTTTTTATTACCAAAAGCCTTTCTATTTCCTCCTCCTACCGAGGAGCCTTCACCAGCTTGAATCTTCGCTAGCTTAATTCCGTTATCGACCCTCTCCCCAGTAATAATCAGATCTGAAAAGCTTCCAAACATATTACTGATCGGCTTCTCATAGTACACACCTGGTAGTGTGGCAACAAACATATCAATTAACTCGCTCTCCACCATGGGAGGTTGCACCCTAGCTGCCAGCTCACGCCACCTCTGGGCGTACTCTTTGAAGCATTCACCGTTCTTCTGAGACAGATTCTGCAATGGACCCTGTTAGGCACAAGGTCGTTGTTATATTGGTAGTGCTTAACGAAGGCCTCAGCCAAATCCCTCCAGCATCAAATATTGACTGGTTCTAAGCTCATGTACCATTCAAGAGAAGGCCCAGATAGGCTATCCTAGAAAAAATGCATCAGCAATTTCTCATCATCTGAGTAAGCGGACATCTTACGATAATAGGAACAAAGATGAACCCTAGGACAAGTAGTGCCTTTATATTTGTCGAAATCAGGAACTTTGAATTTCAGAAGTACTTTCAAGTCACGGATCAGCCCCAGATTAGCCATGTCCGATCCCATAGTGTTCTGATTCTTAAAGCTCCGCATCTCCTCTTCAATCAGCTTAAACCTCTTATCCGCCTCAGACGGCAACCCTGCACCGATATCCCGCATAGAGAAAGCATCCTCCTGCTGATCTTCATCCCACTGAGGAACATTATTGCCATGTGCAGCATACACCATTTCAGGCATAGGGATTCCACCTACATTACCTCCGCCTGGAGGGATCACAACTGGAGGAATAACATTAGCATGTGGCGTACCACCATCATTACGAGGAGGATTAGCAGCAGCTCCCCCGTGAAGTACACCATTACCATCAACTCTGGCAATTAGTGGCTGCACCAAGGTCCTTAGTTGCTCTTGACGATTAGCCACACCTTGCATCAAATCTATAAATTGGGCCATCATGACCCAAAGTTCTTGCATCTCAGCTTGCATCTGCTCCATGATCTTACGCTGATTTCCCCGAGTGGCGTACCAATGAGTAGTCTGGTTGTCAATCCTGAAACAAAATAACAAACCACGAAAATAAGGTTAACGGTCCCGGGCACCTGCGATTCAAAAATGCAAAATGATGCAGTATGCAAACATGTATATATGCATTAGGGATATTTTCCCCTTGATTCCAGTTCCACGCGAACAACATGACAATGGAGAGCTAACAGATAAGAAACAAACAAACTTCTCATAAATAAAATGAGAGCCAAGAGTCAGATACAACGATACAATGGAATCAGAATAACCTCAGCCAACAGGTCTGGTAATAGTCAACACATACATCATAACAATAGACTGAAAAGAAATACAATCAAGTACGACAACTAGACTGGAAATCCTCTAACAGCTCCTTCGTCTCTGGATGGTCAGGCCTGATAAGCAACCCTCGGATGAGTGTCTCTCTCCGGCTAATAGTGGTATGCAGATCCTGACATAGTCCTCCCAGGCGCCCTCACCAAAAGCCTCCTCAAGCTTACACCTCTTCACATCAGCTCTAGACTTGTAATCATCCAACATTGCAAGCGCTTCGTTCAGTCTACAATCACTGTCACGTCAGAGTGAGGCTTCAGCTGCAATCTTCTCATCCCTCACTTGGAGTTGAGCTCTCAGCTTGGAAACCTGTTGTTTGAGTACATCTTCCCGCTCTTTGTTATTGTGAGGGTAGCATTCCACTGATCATTAAACCTAGAAATCTCTAGATAATCTCTATCCAACTCCTTCTTAGAAGTAAGGACATCACTGAAAACCTTCAAATCTAAACCCAAATGGTCATGAGCATGAATCTCTTTGTTAAGATATGTACCTAGCTTGTTTACCAACTCATTTTGCCTCTTGCATGAATGAGTAGCTTCAACCTTTTCGCTTCCGAGCTGAATAATCTCTTTCTCCAACTCTTCATTTGCCTTGTGCAACTCTTCTTTCTCGGACCACAACTGATTATACCTATGAATATCAACAGTGCTAGGCTCTTTAATCATCAGAGGATACAAAGGCTCACAAGGTGGAAAAGGCATCAACACTCTCTCAACTCTCTCCTGAACCCAAGTCACATAAGGATCGTAAGCTCTGTTATTACTCTTCCCCAAAAAAGCTTTCCCTCTGTGATTAATTTTGTTCCAGGCTTTCTCAACCCTAGTCAAGGTCTCATTTTCTAACAAGCCAGTGAGATACAAAGATTCCTATATCTCCTCTTCTCTCGGAGGCTCTCTCAAGGCATACCCAAACTGCCTCACCGCAAGGGATGGGTTATAGTTAATGCATCCTTTCCTTCCAACCAATGGGACGTTAGGAAAACCCCCACAACTGTAGATAATCTCAGTACCTAACTAGTCTCGATCAACCCAAATGATATTCTCAAAAGTCAATCCCATCAATCTCTCTGACCACTCTGAAGTACCAGCAGAATCAACAAAAGGACCGGATTTGGGAAGGTGACTAACCAAGATAAGTTCTTCCCTCTCCGATTCTCATTCTTGTAATGCACAGAATGATAGACGTCGCCTAGAAGCGTAGGTACAGGATTCCCTGAAGCAAAAATGTGAAAGGCATTAACATCCACAAAATCTGGAATATTAGGAAACAGTATAATACCATAAATACAGAGTACCAGGATAGCATTAAACACAACCCAACAACCCTCCTTAGCAAATTGTCGAGCTCTAGCAACCAGAAAAGGTAATGGAAAACCAGGCGTTCCATTTCTCTTGACCAACTTAGCTCAGAGACATCCAAATGAAGGGAACCAGCAAGCTTGACCAGATCAGGCTCAGCATCAGTGTGATAGAATGGCATCTGGTCCAAGATAGGCACTCCTAGTAGCACAGAGAACTCCTCTAGAGTAGGCAGTAATACATATCCTGGAAAAGTGAAACACCGTAACTGGGAATCATAGAACTCCAACAGAGTATGGAGACCACCCAACTCATATACTGAGGGTTTGCAGACAAAACTTAAAAGCTTCCCATATGATTGCTTGAAATCCTCCATCACCTGCCTGTCAGCCACAGAGATTAAACTCAGTAGAGATCCAATGTCTGGAGTAGGGAACTTATAAACCACTGTCTTCTTCAGGCTAGGCTCAATGTCAGTAGAGGAAACAAATCACTAGAATCGAAGGAAAAATATGCACCTACAACATAAATACATGTCAATGTTAATATGCAGATGAAAAATGCAAATGCAAATGCAACAGGGGATCAAGGTTGTTGTGTTGTTGATTGAGAAGAACCAACGCTTCGCTTTGGCAAGAACATAACACTGTTGCACCCCAAAATTTGCCCAACCTTTTCTAACCTAGGTTTATGTTTCAATTGCATAGTCATTTGCATTGTCATCATGTACATAGTCTATTCATCTGCATTGCATAGCATAGGCAAGTTATCTTAATCAGGGGATCAAGTACTATTCTTATCTCAAGAGGCATATTCAAGGGTTTCACTCATATTCAAGACTGCTCAGGTCATCAGGGAAGAATTTGGGCTTGGAAGTGTTGCCAGGTTGATCAGTGAGTTCTCTCCTATCTTGAGGTTGTTTGGGGGATCATCAGAGGAAGTGTGAGCTATGAGCCAAGGGTATGAGGTGTGTATGGATGTTATGAAGAGTCTAGAGAATCATTTTGAAGAAGAACTAAGTCATTGGAATGATTGCAAGAGCCTCAGTTGAAGTCAGTCAACTAGGGTCAACACCAGGTCAACACTAGGTCAAAGAAGTGTTTTGAAGGGGCATCAAGGAGCATTTGAAGAATTTGGGATTCATTATTTGCTATATGGATATGGATATGATGTTGTGCTGAAGAAAAATCAAGAGGAGTCAAGGAGAACTGGAGTTACTAAATTAGGGTTTCAGTGTAAAATCCCCTGATTTAGGTCAAACTTCAAAGCAGTGTAACTCAAGATGAAAGCTTCATATGAATTATTGGTCCACATGAAACTTGTGGAGTATCTTCATAGCTTTAATTTGAGTGGTGGAAGTCATCAAGATGATTTATAGAACTCAAGTTATAGCTCTTGCAATTTACAGGTCATCTGAGGGCACTGAAATTTGTCTGTGAAAGTTGTCTGTCTTCCAAGCAACATTTGACCTTCAAAGATATTTCAAATGGATTCCTGGAAAACATAAGAGTTGTTCCTATTTTTCTTAGCTTTCTATAAAGGTATGGTATGCCTTCATATGATTTATTGAACTCTACTTATGGTCTTGGCAAGCAAAGGGTATTTTGGTCATCTGAGGATTACAGGTCATTCTTAGCCTATGCCTAAAACTCATACAAGGAAGCTTCAAATGAAAAACTTCACAACATCAAAGTTGCTCAAAATGTCATTTTAAGTATAGAAAAGAAGTCATGGAAGTTTGGAAATGCATAGAATGATACTTGACCAAAGTTGGTGGAAAATGACCTAAAAAAGGCATATAAGTTGAAAAAGTTGAAATGAAAAATTGGTTTGAGAGATCTACAAATCCAAAATGGGTCATCCAATATACCAAATTGATTCCAAACATCATTTTAGAGACATTGGTTCAGCCACTTTTTTGAGTTAGGGGTTAATTTTTGGACTTGCTTTGTATTTTTGTTACTTGCATCATAAGGCAAGTATGGAAAACTTGGCATAAGTGAAATTTCATGGCAAGGAGCTTGTTTTTTTCACACATACCATTTCAATAACTCATGAGGGGAGATTTTGACACAAATATGAAAGGGTGTATGCATGAGATATGAGATGTTTCAAAGTATCATCACATGAGAACTTGCATGAACTTTCCACCACATTCTACACTTTCCTAGATCAATCTAGAAGCTTCTAGATCTGTCTATCCTCATCTATATATTGAACTGAAGCCATTGATGCAAGGGGTTGGTGAAAAGAGTGTGAAGAAAGAGTGATATACCATTTTCTCCATTTTTGCAAATCAATCTCAAGCTCCATTTTCTTCTTCCTTTCCATTGAATTTTTCTCACCAAATCAATTCCTTGGATCATATTGAACATATACACACAGATTAGAGTGGCCATTGATGAGTGTTTGAAGGTGTAGCTTCCAAATTGCAAGTGAAGCAAGTTGGATCCAATCTCACAGTCCAAGCATTGTCCATCCAAGATCTTGCAAACAGAAAGATTCTCAGCCATTGAAGATCATTTGTGGCCAGTTTCAAGCAGTGGATTGGAGTGTAGATACAGTTGCCATCACCATTTTTTAGGTTTGCAAAAGCATTTGAATCTCTCTATTTATGCATTATTAGATGAAATGGTTAGGGTAATCATGCTTAGAGACCTTAGGTGAGTGATTCCTGAGAATTAAAGAGAGTTCCATGAGGTTCCATAACAGGGTGATGATTCTTTGAGGATCAAGGTTAGGCTGGATAATGAGCTTTAATGAACATATAATGGCTTGCTGAGATCAGTGTAGCATGATGAACAAGATAGGATAGTTAAATTGGAGAATTGTGAGGTTCCATTGCAGTGCATAATGGTGGATTCAGATTGTTACACCTATCGGGTTTCATTATGAAGTTGGTCTCAATCCTAGCTAATGGTACCATCGTGTTTATGGGAAAGAATAGAGCAACTTTGCTCTTTATAAGTTTTGATTTCATGGCCTGAGGAGAGAGCACGAGGAGCTTGTACATGGTTGCATGGAAGCTGTGAATTTCTGAAACCCTAGGTTGATTGGGGACGATGGCCATGCACCGTTGGATTGGTTCCCATGTTTGACATTTTCATCTGATCGTGTGGCTGATATTTGAAGAAGAAAACGGAGGGAAAGACTCAACGTGAAACGATGCGTTTCACTTAAACGAGGTTCTGGGCCTGATCCAATTCATGCTATCCCCACCCCCTTTTGATAAGCCCAATGAAATAACACTTGATTTTATTGCTTTTTGCACCGAGAGTTTATTCTTTTTCTTTTATTTTTCAATTCATTTTCTGATGCTTCCTGGGCCTAATGCAATTGATATTCGCGCCCCCCTCATCATGGCCCATCTGAGATTTGAACTGGGCGAGCTTGCTATTCAGACCCCCTCCCCATTTTATTTTTTGTGATTTTATTTTCTTTTAATATTTTTCTCACCTTTAAAAAATCATAAAAAATTGAAAATAGCTTAGTTTTAATTTCTTCTTTTTATGGTAGGTCAATAATTCTGTCTAGAAAAATATTAAATAATAAAATTGGCATTTTATTTTGTTTTAATATTTTTCATGCATTTTTCTTGTAAATAGCATTTTTTTGAGTTTAGTTTAGTACTCAAATTTGGTGATTTTAGTTTGAATAGATGCTTTAGTATTTTTAATCCATTCTTTTTAGGTTGATTAGTTTAGGACTTCAACTTGTATATAGGATTTAATTCAAATGTTTAGAATCTAATTTTAGGTGATTTGTTTAGGTGTGATTAGTATGATCAAAATTAGGGTTTCAGGTGAGCATATGTGAGATAGATTAATTCTTTTAGGAATTTTTGAGTTGATTTTGGGGTATGGGACTATAGGGATTATGGGTATAGGATAGATCCCTTAGAAAATATTAAGATTCCCCTACTGCTATTAGTATACTGCTGTATTTGATTGATCTGTGTGGTGTGCCCTCTTTAGGGTTATTATTTTGTCTGTATGTGGGTATTGGGTTTGTTTGGGATTTGGGGAGAGCTGAAGACCTGAGATGATGAAGCCCATTTGAAGATCAGAGAATGAAGACCAACTTCCAGAGTTGATGAGGAGTATCTCTTGCTGGTAGCTGTTGAAGTTTGTAGGATCTAAGAGTTAGGCAGAGCCCTAGAGTAGACAACTTGATTCTCAAACATGGAAGGTCTTGATTGCCTCCATCCTTCTCTGTGATGCAGAGTCTCTCTAAGACACTCACCCCCTTCCTTTGGAAGGCTTGGTGCTAATGTCTAAGGGATAGAACTCTTGAGAGAAATATTTCTTTGTGTTGATAGCAGTCTGTTTGCCACCTTTGGTGGTCAACTACTTGCTTAACACCCAATTAATTCCTGTGATTGATTCCTCAGCTTGGAGGTTGGGACTTGAAGAAAAGCCACTGGGAGATTGAATATTAAAGACTGATGTCTGCTGGAAGCCTGAAGATAGTTGCTGATGTTGATGGCTTTTGCTGTTTAGCTTTTAGTTGTTTTAATTTTGATGTATTGTGTGAATTTCCCGGACTGTATTGTTTGCTGTTTAACTTGTTGGGTTGAAAGTGAATCCTGTTCACTTTTGCCTATTGTTTTCTAGGTTCGAGGTTGAGTGGGACTCCCTTGCCTCGCTTGTACTGTTGCATCCATGCATTTTACTGCTTTATTGTATATATCTGCTGTTGTTGTTTCCGTCTATTCCCTTAGGATCTCTGTTTCTCTCTGCGCAAGAGAGGAGCATGATAGACATTAGGAGCTAACCCATGCATGATAACATTAGGGTAGATTTTTATCCCCTTTTCAACCCTAGGACTTTAGAGTGTCATCTCTTCTTCCTTCAAAACAACAGAAAAACATTAATAAAGGTTATGACAGAGATTAATTCATTTCTTCCGTCAAAATATTTGAACAAACATCAACCTTTTTGCAATAAGAAAACCCTTGTTTAAGGTGAGATTTTTCATAAAAGACACTTGAACAGCTTGTGTCGTGCGTAGCCCGAACTATGTTTGCTCTGATCTTCCATGCCGTGTGGAAGTACGTAGGCATAGGATGTGATATCCTAGCGAGCAACCTTCACCCATCTTCCCCCGTAGTTAGGCGAACTACGTTGACTCTGATTTCTCGTTCCAGACGGGAATACGTAGGCATAAAGTGCGATGCTTTGCCGAGTCATGTTTTCTTTTCTTTTCAGACCTCATCCTTTAGTTTAGATAGAAGTGTAATCCGTACAAACCAAGCAAGCGTGGATCCCATCGAGTACGATGGACGTGAGGGGTGCTAATACCTTCCCCTTGCGTAACCGACTCCCGAACCCAGGTTTTGGTTGCGATGACCATACCTTTCCCCGTTTTTTGCGAGGTTTACTTCGAGCGTTTCCTTTCCCTTCGTTGGGATAAATAACGCACGGTGGCGACTCTTCTGTCAGCCGGCGCCGATTTTCGCAGTAGCGACAGCTGGCGACTCTGCTGGGGACCCAACATCCCCTGGCTGCTAAGGACTGCGATAGTTCCTTATGCGTTTGGGATCCAACGTCCCTTAAGAGAGTCGATCCTAGCGCTTGTTTTCCCGTCGAGGATTTTGTATGGATTTACATTTCTGTATTTACATTTCAGCTTTATTATTATCATTATTATTGCTGTATTGTGGGGTGTGACGGGTGTTCTATGATTGAGAGATAAGTCGGACCTGGGCTTGAGTGCACCTAGATTTAGAGTAGAGATTAGTGGGCGCGCACGTGCTTTGCATGTCCTAGTGTCCCGCGAAATCTACACTCAGAAGAGGTTCTTCTGGTTGGCCTCCTGTCCTGCCCTTTGGGTGGCTCGGGTTGCTGGTTAGTTGGATTGTCGACTCTGGGGACCGATCATTTGGAAGTTGGCTAAGTGAGGCCTCTTCAGGATATAATGATGCCACTCCTTCTGGGAATCGTATCATCAACCCTGAAAGTCTGTGACGCCGACGACCGCATAGGATGCCATACCTTTGTCAGTTGCTAGGACATCCACCTGTGAGAGGGTTTGGGGTTATGCAGGTGACTAGACCTCCAGGTACCGGTTATTTCTTGATCAGAGATCCTGGGTATTTATGGATAAGTATGAGGTCTATCAGAGACCAGTCTGAGTTATGGTTTGAGGTCTATCAGAGACCAGTTGGAGGTATGTTATGGGTCTATCAGAGACCAGTGTGGAGCTTTGTATTAGGTCTATCTGAGACCAGGGTTGATGAATATTGGAGGGTCTATCAGAGACTTTTGATATGGTTCAGGCTTCTCAGCTATAGCACTTGGTCCCTGTTGCTTGTTGCTTGCATTGCATTATTTGCATAATCATTATCATTGCATCCCATTAACGTGTGTCTGTGCTGCAGGTGCATTTGCATATCTCCCGGTTCTAGTGTTTGGACTTCTGAGTATTGATCATGGCTGGTTTGAGGATGACAGTTGCCTACAAGCTACCTATCCCTGATATTACTCCACTCCTGGGCCTGATTTCTCTTGCTGATGAGGATGTCCGTAGAAGTTTCAGGCAGAGTTATGGACGGCTGTTGAGTTTGGTTCGCAGATCCACTGATGATGAGTTGAATGGGCTGTACACGCTGATGCAATTCTATGACCCGGCTTTGAGATGCTTCACGTTTACTGATTTTATCTTGGGGCCTACCATGGAGGAGTATGTAGAGTTCACTGAGCTGCCAGTACAGAATGCAGTTCCTTTTATTCATTCTGCCGTTGAGCCCAATTTGGAGGATCTAGCTAAAACCTTGCATATGAATGCTTCTGAGCTATTGATGACTTCTTGGCGAGGGGTTCCGGGTTTCTCTCTCCAGTTTCTGGTTGGTAAGGCTCAAGAGTACGCCAAGAATGGGTGTTGGGTGGTCTTTAACGCTATTTTGGCTCTATGCATCTACGGGATCGTGCTGTTTCCCAATTTCCCAAACTTCGTGGACATGGATGCATTTCATCTGTTTGCTGCCGATAACCCAGTGCCTACACTGATCGGGGACTTCTACCATTCGATGCACTACAGGAATGAGAACAGGAGAGGCAAGAATGTCTCTTGTTGCGTGCCTTTACTGTCTATGTGGTTTAAGAGCCATCTTCCCCTGAAAGGACCTTTTGTGGACAGTGCAACCACATCTGACTGGCCAGAGCGTATGATGAGGCTAACTTCTGAAGACATTGAGTGGTTTGATCGAGATCTGTTGGGGTCCGAGCTTATTTGCAGTTGTTCTGGGTATCCTAATGTTCCGTTGATAGGGAGAAAAGGGTGCATCAACTACAACCCATCTTTGTTCGTCCGTCAGTTTGGATATGCGCTGAAGAGCCCACCTCAGGAGGAAGAAGTACAGGAATCTCTGTACTTCACCGGTGATTTGAGTGGAGAGCTACTAGCCAAGCTTCGGCATGCCTGGACGCGTATTAACTGAAAGGGGAAACCGCTGTTGGGGAAGAGTGATTGCCAGGCATATGCACCCTACAAAGTTTGGATTCAGGAGAGAGCCAGACAGATATTGATGCCATTTCCAATTGCTCCGGTCCCCGTTCATATTCCGGTGGAAGAGCCAACCACTGTTCCTAGGGAGGCCTACGAGCAGGTTGTGAAGGAAAAGGAAGCCTTGATGAAAATTAATGAAGAGTTAGAGAAGGAGCTAGCTCAGATGAGGAGTGAGAAGAATAAGGTTGTACGTTCTTTCCAACAGCAGATCGAACTAGTGAACAGGCTAGGCGCTGAGTTGACTGAGGAGAAGAAGAAGCGCGAACGTCTGGGTCAAGAGTTCAGAAGCTCCCACGACATGCTAGAGTCCAAAAAGAAAGCACTCGACGCCGCTCACCGAGAGATCTCTTCTTGTAATAAGACATGGAATGCTACGCTGACCAACAACAAGAAGAGGGAGGATAAGTTGAAGCAGCAAATTTCTGACCTCGAGAAGCAGTTGAAGGCTAGCATTGAGAAGCATGAAGAAGAGGTAATGGCCAGATACAGTCTCTAGAGCACTCTGAACAAAGCCATTGAAGGCAAGAACGAAGCGGTGTCTCAGAAGCGGAAGCTAGAAGATCGCATCGGAGAAGGGGCATGGGAGGAAGCTGCTGGTGACGTGCGACGTGTTCTCAAGAAAAGAAACCAGCTTGTCGAGGGTCTGCTTACCCGACCAGGCCATCCAGAGACCAAGAAGTTAATAGAATAGTATCGGGCTCATGGGAGTACTTGATCACTTCATGTATTAGCTTGTATGCTTCATTTGCATTTGTGCTGACCATCACCAGGATTGTTGGTTGAGGTCATGCCATCTTATTGTACTCTCAGTGATATTGTATTCTTGGATTTCTCTGTAATATACGAGGTTTTCTATGATCCGGCTCCAATCACTGTCTCGCTAGCACTGTCACTGCACTGGCACCTTCACACTAGAATCGGGGAATGATAATCCCTAATGCACAGACACACATTGCATTTTGCATACATACTCATATTTGCATTGTAGGTTATGGTTCGTGTATCTTATCTCCCGCACCATTTTTCAGGTATTTTCAGGATTGCAGAAAAGCGGGTCCACCGTTACTCTACAAGAGTCAACCAGAAGAATATCATGGACAACGTGCAGAGTGAAATGCAAGAGATACGTGACAGGATGGCCCTGCTCATGCAAACCATGGAGACCATCGCCAAAGGACAAGAGCAGCTGCAGAATCTGGTTCAACCGATAGTCGCACGGGCTGAAAACAACGGGACACCGCAGGGTGAAAACATTGATGCTTCTCCCCGAGTTGAGAATCGTCAAAGTGCTGACGCTGTTCCCGTAACCGGTTTGAATGCTGGAGAAGCTGGTCCTGTAGGTGGAGGTGGGAACACCGGTAATGCGAATGCAATGCAGATACTGCTGGGGTATTTGTGGGCAATGTCAACCAGGGTTTCAATGGGGGTGTTGAGAATGTCGGAATGAATGGTATTAATGGTAACCAGGGCTTCAATGGTGTGAATATGGGGTATGGCAGCATGGCTGGCGCCAAGGCTGGGTTTCGTGGCTATGGTAATCTTGGATATGGAGCTGGCGCATACAACACTCAAGAGATGGGTAATCTAAGGCATGACCCCAGGTACGTCCAAACGGGTCCGGGCCGTGATGCCGATTATGGTGGATATGATGCAGTACCTCGCTGGGAGGATCGCCAGGAGGATGTGTTATCTGGTCAGAACGAAGGCTATAGGAGGCCCGCAGGAGATAACCTCCGAATGAGATTGTTGGAAGAGAAAGTGAACGGGTTGGCCAGCCAGAATGCTCTTGGGCTGGACATGTCAAATATGGGGTTAGTCCCAGGGTTGAGGGTCCCGCTGAAGTTCAAAGCACCGTCATTTGATAAGTACAAAGGGGATACATGCCCTAGGGTGCATGTGCGCGCATTTTACAGGCGCATGTCTGCATATTCTGAGGATGTAAAGATGCTAATGCACTTCTTCCAGGATAGCCTGTCAGGGCCATCGCTAGAGTGGTACATGAGCTTGGAGCCGACTCAGATCAGGAGTTGGAAGGAGCTGGCAGAGGCTTTTGTTCGACATTATCAATATAATAGCGATCTCGCTCCTAACCGAGTCCAGTTGCAAAGCATGTCTCAAAAGTCTAGTGAGAGCTTTAAAGAATACGCCCAGAGATGGCGAGATCTGGCTGCTAGGGTACACCCTCCGATGGTGGAGCGCGAAATGATGGATATGTTCATAGGAACTTTCTCCGGAATGTACTATGACCGATTGCTCAACTTTTCAATGAGTACTTTATCCGAGTTGATCTTGATGGGGGAGCGCATTGAAAACGGGGTGAAGATTGGTAAAATTCAAGCGGGTGAGTCCAGTTCCGCAGGAGGTAATAAGAAGACGTTTGGTGGTAAACGGAAGGGGGACACCAATGCTGTATTCAATGCTCGACGAAAGAATAAAAGTCAGAACTGGCGTCAGCAGTCGCAAGTGGCAAGTGTAACCATTCCAGGGCCTTCTCAGCAACAGAGACAACAGCCACCGCAGTAGGCTCAGCAGCAGCCTAATAATAATCAGCGCAAACTTCAGAACCCGCGACCGAGAAGAGTATTCGAAGTGCCGCCAGTATCATATGCAGAACTCCTTCAGACTTTGTTGAAATTGCAGCTAGTCGAGAAGAGGACCTTAGCACCACCAACTGGCCAGCCGCCAGTCGGGTATGATGTTAATGAACACTGTGACTTCCATTCGGGTGCACCAGGGCACAATATTGAGAATTGCTAGGCTTTCAAGCATAAAGTACAGGACTTGCTTGATAGTACGGCTATTAACTTCGGGAAGGAAGGTCCCAATATCACGCAGCAGCTAATGCCCAAGCATGGTGAGGCTGGCGCCAATGCAATCATGGTAGATGATGGGTTGAACTTGGTCTCAGAAGTGAGTGATCTAAAAACCCCTTTGAGTTACGTAAAGCAGCACTTGTTGAAAGGAGGTGTTTATCCCGGATGCGGTGAAGAGTGTGATGACTGTTTGGTTCAACCTGAGGGCTGTGAAAAGCTGAAGAGGGGAGTTCAAAGTTTGATTGATGAAGGAACTTTGCAGTTTGACAGGGCTGCGGGGCGAGAGAAGTCTGTTGAGACCGAATCTGAGAAAGAGCGTAGGGAGATTGCTACGATCACCATTCCGTTCAAATCGGTGACGATTTCGGAATCATCGAAGAGGCCGACCATTACTATTACCAACGCTAAGCCAGTCCCTTTTGAAAGCACAAAGGCAGTCCCGTGGAGTTATGGTGCTGAAGTGTATTGCAATGGGGAGAAGATTGACTTGAATGATCCGCCAGCAGGATCCGTGGACAACGTAGTGGGAGCGGGTGGCATAACCCGAAGCGGGAGAATTTTCACTTCACCTGAGGTTGAAGCAGAGAGGCTTGCCAGGGGTAAGAACAAAGTTGTTGAGGGGGAACCTTCGGGGAGTAAAGAAAAAGAGCCGATAACCAAAGATGTGGAAGAATTCATGAGGATAATCCGCAAAAGTGACTACAAGATTGTAGATCACCTGCAACAAACCCCGTCTAAGATCTCCATATTATCGCTGCTGTTGTGTTCTGAAGCGCATAGAAATTCCCTGTTGAAGGTACTGGAGACATCTTTCGTGCCGCAAGAGATTTCAGTTAATCAGCTGGAGGGAGTTATAGCACATGTTAACGCTGGGTATGGGCTGGGATTCACGGATTTTGACTTAACGCCTAGAGGGCGTGATCATAATAATGCTTTGCACATCTCTATCGAATGTCGGGGAACTGTTCTATCCCATGTGCTGGTAGACACCGGGTCCTAGTTGAATGTGTTACCGAAGAAAGCTCTGTTGAAATTAGACACCTGTGGGTTGTTGTGCACCCCTAGTGATTTGGTAGTAAGGGCCTTTGACGGAACCAGGAGGTCAGTATTCGGGTCGATAACGTTACCCATTCAGGTAGGTCCGGAGGTGTTTAATACAGTGTTTTACATCATGGACATTCAGCCTGCATATAGCTGTTTGATTGGGAGACCTTGGATTCATGCCGCTGGGGCAGTAACTTCTACGCTCCATCAGAAGCTGAAATATATGGTTGAGGGGAGTATTGTGACGGTGTGTGGCGAAGAGGATATCCTAGTCAGTCATTTATCTTCTTTCAAGTACATGGAGGTAGATGGAGAGATTCATGAAAAGTTGTGTCAAGCGTTCGAAGGGGTGAAGGTTAAAAAAGAAGCTCCGGTGAAGAGTGAAGGGCCAGAGGTGGCCGTCTCCTCATATAAAGAAGCCAAGGCGTTGGTTCAAGCAGGAGAGACTCAGAAGTGGGGGCAGATTCTGGACATCCCAGTGAAGCAAGACAAGTATGGCTTGGGGTACCGCCCATCTTCCTCGCATAGTGCGCCTAAGTTCAAGGGACCTGTTGTGTTCACGCCCGGAGGAGTCAGCTTCGAAAGGATTAATGCCGTGTCTGATACAGAGGAAGTGGATAGCGATTGCGACATGGACGCATGGATTCGACCCAACACGCCGGGGCAAAGCCTATGCAACTGGTCCATCCAGGACGTCATCCAAGTCACCAAACAGTAATGCATTGTTTTTTCAATCATTGTATGATCACATGCCTTGCCCGGGCATCGATGATTTTGTCTTAGGGCCTAACTGTTTACATATATGTTTGCATGATTAATAAATGACGGCGTTTTTTACATTCAAATGTTGTGATCCCTTTCTTTCTGTTTTATTTTATTTTTCAATAAAATGGCAGCGTGGTTATGCATTTTGCTCGTACATCATTTTTGAAGCACTTAACCATTTCCCTCGCAGGATTCATGAATTTTCAGATGACACCGACCAAAAACTTCCTATGACTCGTTTAGACTTCGAGCATCCGATCTTCCAAGCTGAGGAGGAGATTGTGGAGGATAGTGACTTACCAGAAGAGCTTAGTCGACTATTGAAGCAAGAGGAGAGAGTCATTCTGCCTCACAAGGAAGAGATTGATATTGTCAACTTGGGGTCTGAAGAATGCGTCAGGAATATCCGTATAGGGGCCGCATTGCAAGAGGATATCAAGCGAGAGCTTATTGAGATGCTGCGTGAATACAGTGATATATTTGCTTGGTCCTACGAGGACATGCCAGGTTTGGACACTGATATGGTCGTTCATCGTCTGCCGTTGAAGGAAGATTGCCCGCCCGTGAAGCAGAAACTCCGAAGGACTTGTCCTGACATGGCCGTAAAGATAAAGGAAGAGGTGCAGAAGCAGTGGGATGCTGGATTCCTGGCTGTTACCACTTATCCCACTTGGGTCGCTTATATCGCGCCTGTTCCAAAGAAAGATGGCAAGGTCCGGATGTGTGTTGATTATAGAGATCTAAACAAAGCGAGCCCGAAGGACGACTTCCCGTTGCCGCATATTGACGTGTTAGTTGACAACACGGCTCAGTTTTCAGTATTCTCCTTCATGGATGGATTTTCGGGGTACAACCAGATCAAAATGGCTCCGGAGGATATGGAAAAGACGACCTTTATCACCCCGTGGGGAACCTTCTGTTACAAGGTGATGCCCTTTGGTTTGAAAAATGCTGGGGCAACGTATCAGCGGGCCATGACAACGCTTTTTCACGACATGATGCACAGAGAGATTGAAGTGTATGTCGATGACATGATTGCCAAGTCTCAAACAGAGGAGGAACATCTGGTTAATCTGCTAAAGTTGTTCAAGAGGCTGAGGAAATTCAGGCTGAGGCTGAATCCGAACAAATGTACCTTCGGAGTGAGATCCGGGAAGCTACTGGGGTTCATTGTGAGCAAGAAAGGGATCGAGGTCGATCCTGCAAAAATAAAAGCAATACAAGAAATGCCAGCACCGAGAACCGAAAAAGAAGTCTGTGGGTTCTTAGGGAGGTTGAACTACATTGCTAGGTTCATCTCTCACCTAACGACCACGTGTGAACCATTATTCAAGCTGTTAAAGAAAGATCAAGCGGTGGTATGGAACGACAATTGCCAAAGGGCATTTGAAAAGATAAAAGAATACTTGCAGGAACCTCCGGTGTTGATACCCCCAGTAGTGGGACGACCACTGATTATGTATCTGACTTTTCTGGAGAACAGTATGGGTTGTGTTCTCGGTCAACATGACGAGACAGGGCGGAAAGAGCATGCAATTTACTACTTGAGTAAAAAGTTCACGGATTGTGAATCCCGATACTCTATGCTCGAAAAGACGTGTTGTGCGTTGGCATGGGCTGCCAAACGTCTAAGACAGTATATGCTGAACCATACAACCATGCTGATATCAAAGATGGATCCGATCAAATATGTGTTTGAGAAACAAGCGCTCTCTGGAAGGATTGCTAGATGGCAGATGGTATTGACAGAATACGATATCCAGTATGTTTCCCAGAAGGCCATTAAGGGAAGTGTTCTGTCCGAATATCTCGCCGAACAGCCAATTGAGGATTATCAGCCTATGAAGTTTGAGTTTCCTGATGAGGACATAATGTACTTGAAGGCTAAAGATTGTGATGAGCCATTGCCTGGTGAAGGACCTGAGCGGAGTTCCCAGTGGCAAATGATTTTTGACGGGGCTGTCAATTCGTACGGTAGTGGGATCGGGGCAATCATTACAACTCCCCACGGGTCGCACATCCCGTTCACAGCCAGATTGACTTTTTCAGTGACGAATAACGAAGCCGAGTACGAAGCTTTCATTATAGGGTTAGAGGAGGCTATCGATATGAGGATTAAGAATCTGGATGTATATGGGGATTCAACGTTGGTTGTGAATCAGATTAAGGGAGAATGGGAGACGCGCCAACCTAACCTGGTGCCGTACATGAATTATGCGAGAAGGTTGCTACCTTTCTTTGATAGGGTGAAGTTCCATCATGTACCTCGGGCGGAGAATCAAATGGCTGACGCCCTTGCAACGTTATCCTCGATGTACAAAGTCAACCGCTGGAATGAGGCTCCCAGCATTGTCATCTCTCGCCTTGATAGGCCGGCCTTTGTGTTTGCAATCGATGAAGCATCTGACGGTAAACCTTGGTATTTCGACATACAAAATTTCCTGAAGAATAAGGAATATCCGGCTGGGGAATCCAATCGCGATCAGAAGACTCTAAGGAGATTAGCAGGAAACTTCTATCTGAATCTCGACGGTGTTTTGTATAAAAGGAACCACGATTCGGTACTCCTCCGATGTGTAGACGAGAAGGAAGCCAACTTGCTCATAGAAGAAGTCCATGAAGGAACTTTTGGTACACATGCTGGTGGGCATGCTATGACCCGAAAGTTGTTACGAGCAGGGTATTACTGGTTGACGATGGAAACTGACTGTCTCAAATTCTCCAAGCGGTGTCACAAGTGCCAGATCTATGCTGATAGGATCCATGTGCCACCCAGTCCACTGAATGTTATGGCTTCTCCGTGGCCGTTCTCCATGTGGGGAATTAATATGATCGGTAAGATTGAGCCTACTGCTTCTAATGGGCATCGCTTCATTCTGGTTGCGATCGATTACTTTACCAAGTGGGTGGAAGCAGCATCTTACGCCAATGTGACGAAGCAAGTGGTGGCCAGATTTATCAAAAAGGATATAATCTGCAGATACGGTATTCCTGAACGGATCAATACTGATAATGGTTCGAATTTGAACAACAAGATGATGCAAGATTTGTGTCGGGATTTCAAGATCGAGCATCATAATTCATCTCCCTACAGACCCAAGATGAATGGCGCTGTTGAAGCGGCCAACAAGAACATAAAGAAAATTGTTCAGAAGATGGTGGTAACGTATAAGGATTGGCATGAGATGTTGCCATTCGCTTTGCACGGTTATCGTACTACAGTGCGTACATCAACCGGGGCAACACCATTCTCACTAGTATATGGCATGGAGGCTGTCCTGCCATTGGAGGTTGAGATACCATCTTTGAGGGTTTTGCTTGATGTCAAGTTGGAAGAGGTAGAATGGGTGAGAAGCAGATTGAATCAGTTGAGCTTGATAGATGAGAAAAGACTGGCATCCATTGCACATGGTAGGCTGTATCAGAGCCGGATGAAGAAAGCGTTCGACAAGAAGATTCGACCTCGAAGCTTTCAGACGGGTGATCTTGTGCTGAAGAAGATTCTCCCGCCGCAATCGGATCACAGGGGCAAATGGACTCCCAATTATGAAGGTCCATATGTCGTGAGAAAGGTCTTCTCCGGAGGAGCCTTATTGTTATCCACCATGGATGGTGAAGACTTTTTGTCCCCTGTGAACTCGGACGCAGTTAAAAAATACTTTACTTAAAATTGACCCGCTGGACAGTAAAAAGAGAGTCCAGGCAAAAATGGGGCATCCTGGCGAACCAAAAAACAGAATAAAAAGGTTCGGGAAAAAGTTAGGGATATAATTGAAAAAATGTACACCCGCGAAGTCGAAAACCTACACTGGGCGGCTTCGGCAAAAAAGGGTATCCCGGTGAATCGAAAACCCGGAAAGGGCGATTCACGCAAAAGTTAGGGATTTGAGAAGCAAATGACTGCGGTCCAAGTTTGATTGCTTAGCGGTTTGGGAGCATCTGGGGGTCTACTATCCAAAGCAATTTCTTCTGAAGACAAAGATCGGGAAAGCGTCAGAGTCCGACGAGTCATAGGAGGATCGGTTCATGGTGTTCGTCTGTAACACGTTGCCGACATGTGTACAAATTTTATTCTGTATATTTGTATACTTCTGCATTTGTTTATGTGTGACTACCTCTTTTCAGGAGTTGCATCCGATGTACAAATCTTGCCTATTCTCAGGCCGTTATCAATAAAGTGTTTTGATCAGTGTAATGTGTGACTTTGGTTTTAATTTTTACAGTTTTGTTTGTAAAAAGCGCCGATGTTTTGATAAACTTACATGCGTGTAACCAGGCGGGCCTCGGCCGATGATTGTTAAAACCAAAAATTACCTGAACGGTTGTCATGGGTGATTACCAAGATGTTTCTTTTTGCATAGATTGTCTTGTGTTTGCTTGTTGACTTTTGCAGGTATTCAAAATCTCGCAAAGTTCCCCGCCAAAGTCCATGGCAGGCTGGTACCCTCTCCAGAGGTTGAATGTTGTGTCTTCCCCAGTGAAGTCGCCCCAGGAAAAACTGAATGTTATCTCCCCAGGAGAGCAGAGATCGCGTCAAAGGAAAAGACAAATGTATCTTCAGGAGTTCAGAATTAGCTTATCAAGCAGAGCAGAGTCCTCCCCAGTGAAGGTCGAGATGGATGTGATTAACTCCCCAGAGAATTCTTGTGCAGTGCAAATCAGAATGTGTAATTCAATCCCCAGCTCAGGGATAGCCGGAGAGGTTCCCCACAGAGTGTGATCAGGTGGTTGGAGCAGCCGAAAGGAGTTTTCCCGAGCACGATTGTCCTTTCTTTCCCCAGCAAGTCACTCTTCCTCGTCAGGAGGATCGTCCTCAGCAGATTTTGGAGTTTTGAGTTTGGGAGCTACCTTTCCTAGCAGGATAGTTATCCCCCAGCGGAGTTAGTTCATCTTTCCAACATTTATTTTGTTGGAAGTGTATCGGTAGCAGCCTGGTCATTCTCAGCGGATCCAGTGTATCTTCAGCATTTATTTTGTTGAAGCAACTCTTTGCCTAAGCATGCATCATGAGCATTCACATCCTATGGAAACGTTACGTCATTATCAAACATGCATCGTTGAAACATAGGCCAGGTGGTTACCTCTCCAGTTTCAGATATGTTATTCCCTGCCGATAAGCGAAATCGTGGTTTCAGGAAGATGTTAATTTATGGTCAAGGTATGCAGTGATCGTATTTTGTACCAGCTGCGGGGTTCATATAGCAAGGCACGCAGCGATCGTGTTGATTTTGAGATGTCGATTTGTGGTCAAAATATGCAGTGATCGTATTTTGTACCATCTACGGGGTTCATATAGCAAGGCACGCAGCGATCGTGTGGATTTTGAGATGTCGATTTGTGGTCAAGGTATGCAGTAATCGTATTTTGTACCAGCTACGGGGTTCATATAGCAAGGCACGCAGCGATCGTGTTGATTTTGAGATGTCAATTTGTGGTCAAAATATGCAGTGATCGTATTTTGTACCATTTGCGGGGTTCATATTGTAAGGCACGCAGTGATCGTGTTGATTTTAAGATGCAGATTTGTGGCCCAAGTGCGCAGTGATCGTATTTTGTCTCTTTTATGGGGTTCATGTTGTAGGACACGCAGTGATCGTGTTGATTTATGTGTATCTGTGGTCGAATGACGCAGTGATCGTATTCGTCCCGATCTGAGAAGATTGTTTTGTAAGGCACGCAGTGATCGTGTTGGTATCGTTTCGGGGGTTTCATTGAGTCGGACGCGCAGTGATCGTGTTTACTCTATTGGTGGTGCAGGACACGCAGGGATCGTGTTTACCATATTATGTGATGTTGTTGGCCGATATGCGCAGTGATCGTATTCGTCCGTTATACAGTGGTTATAGGGTGAGGCACGCAGTGAACGTGTTCATCTGATTGTGGGTGGCAGAAGTACGCAGTGATCGTATTCGTCCCATGGTTGAAGTTATGTCACAGCACGCAGTGATCATGTTTCCTCCAGCCAAGAGGGCCGTGGCATAAAACGCGCAGGGATTGCGTTTACCCTATGTATGGTCAGGATATGCAGTGATCGTATTCGTCCAGTTATGTGGGTTAGTTGAGACACGCCACACGCAGGGATCGTGTTTTCTCCAGTCAAGAGAATCGTAGCTCAGAACGCGTAGTAACCGTGTTCGAACGCGCAGTGATCGTGTTCAAGATACGCAGTGATCGTATTTGTACAACACGCAGCGATCGTGCTGATAGCACCATG
Source organism: Lathyrus sativus (assembly GCA_963859935.3). Lineage (NCBI taxonomy): Eukaryota > Viridiplantae > Streptophyta > Magnoliopsida > Fabales > Fabaceae > Lathyrus > Lathyrus sativus. The sequence continues at coordinate 259,588,181 of OZ012739.1, forward strand.
GGAACTTGTGATGCGGGGCACGCAGTGATCGTGACTATTGTATCCGTTGGTTTTGTTGGTCGAGATGCGCAGTGATCGTATTCATCCTATTGCAACACACACAGTGATCGTGTTCAACATATTGGTGGTTGAAGTGCGCAGGGAACGTGTTCGCCTCTTCTATGTGGATTTATTCCGTCTGGCACGCAGTGATCGTGTTTATCTCATCCGGTTGGATTTATGGTCGACATGATTTTGGTTGTAACGCAGCATGCAGTGATCGTGTTCGGCGTGTTTGTCTCATTATGTGAGTTTGTTTGCAACGCCAGGACGCGCAGTGATCGGGTTTCCTCCTGTCAAGAGGGTTGTGGTGTAAAATACGCAATGGTCGTGTTCATCTTGTCACAAAGGGTTGTTGTGCCAGACACGCAGTGATCGTGTTCGTCATGGTATATTCCCCTAGCAGAGTTGCTTGGTCACGCATTTCTCTTTCTCCCCAGCCGAGTCCTTTCTCAGAGTGTTGTGGAAATGGCATGTTGCAGATTTTGGGCGATTACCCACAGTTACCTCAGTAGAGACGTAATCCCCAGCGGGGTGGTCTTCAACGAGATGCTTGGTTAAGTTCCTCGCAGTCCCCGGCAGGGTATTCTTCGACAAGTCGCTTGGTCAAGTTGCTTGTATTCCCCCCTGGCTGAGTCTTTCTCAGGATGCCGTGGTATCAGTATTAGAGGGCAGTAATGCAGATTTTCGGGTGGTTACCCGCAATTCCCCAACAGAGGTATGTTCTCCAGCAGGGTGTCACTTCAATGGTTTTCTTGGTTAAGTCCCTCATAGTCCCCAGCAGGGAGCTTGCTACAGGAGGTGTTTGGTTGAATTCCTCGTATTTTTCAACAAGGGTGCTTGGTTAAGTCCCCAACAGGTGTTTGACAGTAGTCGTCAGAATTGTCACCTCAGAGTTGCTTGGTTAAGTTTCTCATTTCCCCGCAGAGTCGGTTGTTCATGTATTCGAACATTGTCTTGCTTGGTTAAGCGTTTGCTCGTTTCTTCAAGATACGAAAGGTTGATCAGTGAAGTCAACATGACAAGTGAAGTCAGTATTCTCCCGCTGGTTAGCGTGTGCAGGGTTGATAAGTGAGATCAACAGAGGTTGATAAGTGAGATCAACAGAGGTTGATAAGTGAGATCAATAGAGGTTGATAAGTGAGATCAACAGAGGTTGATAAGTGAGATCAACAGAGGTTGATAAGTGAGATCAACAGAGGTTGATAAGTGAGATCAACAGAGGTTGATAAGTGAGATCAACAGAGGTTGATAAGTGATGTCAACAATTTCTCGTTATGTGGTGTGTGCTCATATTCTTCGGAATGGAGTGGTCTGCGGACAACATCAGATTATTGGACAGATGGATGGCTAGTTGTTGCTGTGACAGCAGAAGTCCTTTCCCTAAAGGGTTTTCCCAAGCAGTAGTTGTATGCGCAATTTATTTTTGCGGTTGGCAAATTTCCGGGTTCTTTCGTATTCAACCGTCTCGTACCTCAGATGTCTGAAGGCTGCACGCTCTTCATCCAATCGGGTCCAAGTCGCTTGAATAGGGGCAGCTGTTGCACCCCAAAATTTGCCCAACCTTTTCTAACCTAGGTTTATGTTTCAATTGCATAGTCATTTGCATTGTCATCATGTACATAGTCTATTCATCTTCATTGCATAGCATAGGCAAGTTATCTTAATCAGGGGATCAAGTACTATTCTTATCTCAAGAGGCATATTCAAGGGTTTCACTCATATTCAAGACTGCTCAGGTCATCAGGGAAGAATTTGGGCTTGGAAGTGTTGCCAGGTTGATCAGTGAGTTCTCTCCTATCTTGAGGTTGTTTGGGGGATCATCAGAGGAAGTGTGAGCTATGAGCCAAGGGTATGAGGTGTGTATGGATGTTATGAAGAGTCTAGAGAATCATTTTGAAGAAGAACTAAGTCATTGGAATGATTGCAAGAGCCTTAGTTGAAGTCAGTCAACTAGGGTCAACACCAGGTCAACACTAGGTCAAAGAAGTGTTTTGAAGGGGCATCAAGGAGAATTTGAAGAATGTGGGATTCATTATTTGCTATATGGATATGGATATGATGTTGTGCTGAAGAAAAATCAAGAGGAGTCAAGGAGAACTGGAGTTACTAAATTAGGGTTTCAGTGTAAAATCCCCTGATTTAGGTCAAACTTCAAAGCAGTGTAACTCAAGATGAAAGCTTCATATGAATTCTTGGCCCACATGAAACTTGTGGAGTATCTTCATAGCTTTAATTTGAGTGGTGGAAGTCATCAAGATGATTTATAGAACTCAAGTTATAGCTCTTGCAAGTTACAGGTCATCTGAGGGCACTGAAATTTGTCTGTAAAAGTTGTCTGTCTTCCAAGCAACGTTTGACCTTCAAAGATATTTCAAATGGATTCCTGGCCAACATAAGAGTTGTTCCTATTTTTCTTAGCTTTCTATAAAGGTATGGTATGCCTTCATATGATTTATGGAACTCTACTTATGGTCTTGGCAAGCAAAGGGTATTTTGGTCATCTCAGGATTACAGGTCATTCTTAGCCTATGCCTAAAACTCATACAAGGAAGCTTCAAATGAACAACTTCACAACATCAAAGTTGCTCAAAATGTCATTTTAAGTCTAGAAAAGAAGTCATGGAAGTTTGGAAATGCATAGAATGAGACTTGACCAAAGTTGGTGGAAAATGACCTAAAAAAGGCATATAAGTTGAAAAAGTTGAAATGAAAAATTGGTTTGAGAGATCTACAAATCCAAAATGGGTCATCCAATATACCAAATTGATTCCAAACATCATTTTAGAGACATTGGTTCAGCCACTTTTTTGATTTAGGGGTTAATTTTTGGACTTGCTTTGTATTTTTGTTACTTGCACCATAAGGCAAGTATGGAAAACTTGGCATAAGTGAAATTTCATGGCAAGGAGCTTGTTTTTTTTCACACATACCATTTCAATAACTCATGAGGGGAGATTTTGACACAAATATGAAAGGGTGTATGCATGAGATATGAGATGTTTCAAAGTATCATCACATGAGAACTTGCATGAACTTTCCACCACATTCTACACTTTCCTAGATCAATCTAGAAGCTTCTAGATTTGTCTATCCTCATCTATATATTGAACTGAAGCCATTGATGCAAGGGGTTGGTGAAAAGAGTGTGAAGAAAGAGTGATATACCATTTTCTCCATTTTTGCAAATCAATCTCAAGCTCCATTTTCTTCTTCCTTTCCATTGAATTTTTCTCACCAAATCAATTCCTTGGATCATATTGAACACATACACACAGATTAGAGTGGCCATTGATGAGTGTTTGAAGGTGTAGCTTCCAAATTGCAAGTGAAGCAAGTTGGATCCAATCTCACAGTCCAAGCATTGTCCATCCAAGATCTTGCAAACAGAAAGATTCTCAGCCATTGAAGATCATTTGTGGCCAGTTTCAAGCAGTGGATTGGAGTGTAGATATAGTTGCCATCACCATTTTTCAGGTTTGCAAAAGCATTCGAATCTCTCTATTTATGCATTATTAGATGAAATGGTTAGGGTAATCATGCTTAGAGACCTTAGGTGAGTGATTCCTGAGAATTAAAGAGAGTTCCATGAGGTTCCATAACACGGTGATGATTCTTTGAGGATCAAGGTTAGGCTGGATAATGAGCTTTAATGAACATATAATGGCTTGCTGAGATCAGTGTAGCATGATGAACAAGATAGGATAGTTAAATTGGAGAATTGTGAGGTTCCATTGCAGTGCATAATGGTGGATTCAGATTGTTACACCTATCGGGTTTCATTATGAAGTTGGTTTCAATCCTAGCTAATGGTACCATCGTGTTTATGGGAAAGAATAGAGCAACTTTGCTCTTTATAAGTTTTGATTTCATGGCCTGAGGAGAGAGCACGAGGAGCTTGTACATGGTTGCATGGAAGCTGTGAATTTCTGAAACCCTAGGTTGATTGGGGACGATGGCCATGCACCGTTGGATTGGTTCCCATGTTTGACATTTTCATCTGATCGTGTGGCTGATATTTGAAGAAGAAAACGGAGGGAAAGACTCAACGTGAAACGATGCGTTTCACTTAAACGAGGTTCTGGGCCTGATCCAATTCATGCTATCCCCACCCCCTTTTGATAAGCCCAATGAAATAACACTTGATTTTGTTGCTTTTTGCACCGAGGGTTTATTCTTTTTCTTTTATTTTTCAATTCATTTTCTGATGCTTCCTGGGCCTAATGTAATTGATATTCGCGCCCCCCTCATCATGGCCCATCTGAGATTTGAACTGGGCGAGCTTGCTATTCAGACCCCCTCCCCATTTTAATTTTTGTGATTTTATTTTCTTTTAATATTTTTCTCACCTTTAAAAAATCATAAAAAATTGAAAATAGCTTAGTTTTAATTTCTTCTTTTTATGGTAGGTCAATAATTCTGTCTAGAAAAATATTAAATAATAAAATTGGCATTTTATTTTGTTTTAATATTTTTCATGCATTTTTCTTGTAAATAGCATTTTTTTGAGTTTAGTTTAGTACTCAAATTTGGTGATTTTAGTTTGAATAGATGCTTTAGTATTTTTAATCCATTCTTTTTAGGTTGATTAGTTTAGGACTTCAACTTGTATATAGGATTTAATTCACATTTTTAGAATCTAATTTTAGGTGATTTGTTTAGGTGTGATTAGTATGATCAAAATTAGGGTTCCAGGTGAGCATATGTGAGATAGATTAATTCTTTTAGGAATTTTTGAGTTGATTTTGGGGTATGGGACTATAGGGATTATGGGTATAGGATATATCCCTTAGAAAATATTAGGATTCCCCTACTGCTATTAGTATACTGCTGTATTTGATTGATCTGTGTGGTGTGCCCTCTTTAGGGTTATTATTTTGTCTGTATGTGGGTATTGGGTTTGTTTGGGATTTGGGGAGAGCTGAAGACCTGAGATGATGAAGCCCATTTGAAGATCAGAGAATGAAGACCAACTTCCAGAGTTGATGAGGAGTATCTCTTGTTGGTAGCTGTTGAAGTTTGTAGGATCTAAGAGTTAGGCAGAGCCCTAGAGTAGACAACTTGATTCTCAAACATGGAAGGTCTTGATTGCCTCCATCCTTCTCTGTGATGCAGAGTCTCTCTAAGACACTCACCCCCTTCCTTTGGAAGGCTTGGTGCTAATGTCTAAGGGATAGAACTCTTGAGAGAAATATTTCTTTGTGTTGATAGCAGTCTGTTTGCCACCCTTGGTGGTCAACTACTTGCTTAACACCCAATTAATTCCTGTGATTGATTCCTCAGCTTGGAGGTTGGGACTTGAAGAAAAGCCACTGGGAGATTGAATATTAAAGACTGATGTCTGCTGGAAGCCTGAAGATAGTTGCTGATGTTGATGGCTTTTGCTGTTTAGCTTTTAGTTGTTTTAATTTTGATGTATTGTGTGAATTTCCCGGACTGTATTGTTTGCTGTTTAACTTGTTGGGTTGAAAGTGAATCCTGTTCACTTTTGCCTATTGTTTTCTAGGTTCGAGGTTGAGTGGGACTCCCTTGCCTCGCTTGTACTGTTGCATGCATGCATTTTACTGCTTTATTGTATATATCTGCTGTTGCTGTTTCCGTCTATTCCCTTAGGATCTCTGTTTCTCTCTGCGCAAGAGAGGAGCATGATAGACATTAGGAGCTAACCCATGCATGATAACATTAGGTTAGATTTTTATCCCCTTTTCAACCCTAGGACTTTAGAGTGTCATCTCTTCTTCCTTCAAAACAACAGAAAAACATTAATAAAGGTTATGACAGAGATTAATTCATTTCTTCCGTCAAAAGATTTGAACAAACATCAACCTTTTTGCAATAAGAAAACCCTTGTTTAAGGTGAGATTTTTCATAAAAGACACTTGAACAGCTTGTGTCGTGCGTAGCCCGAACTACGTTTGCTCTGATCTTCCATGCCGTGTGGAAGTACGTAGGCATAGGATGCGATATCCTAGCGAGCAACCTTCACCCATCTTCCCCCGTAGTTAGGCGAACTACGTTGACTCTGATTTCTCGTTCCAGACGGGAATACGTAGGCATAAAGTGCGATGCTTTGCCGAGTCATGTTTTCTTTTCTTTTCAGACCTCATCCTTTAGTTTAGATAGAAGTGTAATCCGTACAAACCAAGCAAGCGTGGATCCCATCGAGTACGATGGACGTGAGGGGTGCTAATACCTTCCCCTTGCGTAACCGACTCCCGAACCCAGGTTTTGGTTGCGATGACCATACCTTTCCCCGTTTTTTGCGAGGTTTACTTCGAGCGTTTCCTTTCCCTCTGTTGGGATAAATAACGCACGGTGGCGACTCTTCTGTCAGCCGGCGCCGATTTTCGCAGTAGCGACAAGCACCATCATAAGGACCCTCTGTATCAAAATCACAGGTTCACACTGACAAGAACCGGGTAGGTTGAAGGTCAAAGTTTCCTGCATAACCCACCCACTCACAGGTATGGACCTATCTCTGATAAAGGTTTGGCATACTATGCTGTCATCAGCGTCACAGACTTTTGAGAAACGATGATACGTTCACCGTTTCTGGTTTGGCATCATAGTCTAACGAAACGGCCTCACTTAGTTGACTCCCAAATGATCGGTCCCCAGAGCCGACAACTATCATATCCAACAACCTCTCAACTGTCCGAAACGGACTGGAAAGGTAGTCGTCAAAGAGAATCTTGTCTGAGCGCAAATTTTGTGGGAACTAGTGCATGCCAAACATACAGGTTCACCACAACTTTCCACTTCTAATGTTATGGTTGTGCTCAAGCCTGGGTTCTGGCTTATCTCACAGTGGAACATTCCCACCCAAAAACACATCAATAATGATAATATACAATGCTGGAAAGTAAAATGCAAATGCAGATAAAATGCAACACATATATATACACCTAGAGATAAACACACAAGCGCTAGGATTGACTCGCATAGAGGATCAGGAAAGGTCCCCAGCAGAGTCACCAGCTGTCTGATTGCTGCAAAGAGGGGCCGACAAGGACAGAAGAGTCGCCATCATTCGTTATTTATCCCAAAAGAGGGAAAGGAAACGATCATAGAAAACCTACGAAAAAGGGAAAAGACAGGTCATTACAACCAAATCTTGGGTTCGGGAGTCGGTTACGCAAGGGGAAGGTATTAGCACCCCTCATGTCCATCGTACTCGACGGTATCCACGCTTGTTGTCTATCTAAAAGGGTGTTAAACTATCTAAGCTATAGGCCACAGGGATAGAGACTCGATAAAGCATCGCCGCTCTATTCCTACGTACTCCCTCATGCAAAGGGAAAGTCAGAGTCAACGTAGTTCGAAAAAATACGGGTGAAGGTGGGGGAAGGTTGCTCGCCAAGACATCGCTGTCTTGTGCCTACGTATCCTTGTCTGGTACGAGAAACTAGAGCAAATGTAGTTCGGGCAGACACGACCACAGGTTGGTTCAAGTGTTTTACCCGAGTAGGGTTAAAACTCAGTTCTAGTAGTTAGGTGTATGCAGCTCGACCATTAGAGACTTAGGCGTTACCTGTTTGCCGTAGAACCAAGAGTTAACAAAACTCTCCTTATGAAAAAAGGTTTCCAAATTAATCCCGAAGGATAAAAAGATTTGATGTTTGTTTTTGAAGTCTTTTAGAGAAGAAGTGAATTGAATTTGGTTTGTAATTCATGTTGCACTAAAGACTATGACTTAGGAGCGAATGTGTCGCATATCGTCCAAAGGACATACGCTAAACACTCTAGACAATTGAGAGGAGGCCCCCCAATCACCATTTCCCAAATGCTTAAGGCTCGTAGCGTATAACATTCATTATCCATTCTTAAGTGTCTTGAAGAAGTTCGAAGATGAGAAGCGAGAGACATAACTCTAAAAGGGAGACTAAGACTCAACCTAATGCTCTCATGCAAAGTGCACCTATGATTGGGATGAAAAAGGAATGCTACCTAATGTCATCATGCATGGGTTTAAACCTAAGTTCTATCATAATCAATCTTGAACAAGAAAGATTAGAGATCCTAAGGGAACATGGCAAAGAAGAAAGAAGAAGAAAGCATAAGATAAAAGAAAGAAAGAAGATGCAAACATGTAATGTAAAACAAAGATGAAGAGGGAGGAAAAAAGTGTGGGTCAGTAGCCACCACAAGCACATCTCAACCTCAAGCATGCAAATGAGATGATGCACAACCAAAAAAGGGATGCACACAAAGAACTAGACAAGTTCACACCAAAAGAAAGTTCTTAAAATGGCCTCTCATCCAAGTCAAACTCAAAGTGCAACCAAGAGGCACCAAATCAACTTAGATGAGTCCCCAAAGTCCTAGGACAGAAGTGAGAACAAAATAAGAGGATAGGCAAAGCAAAGAAGAAAACACACCTGTTGCACCCTAAAATTTGCTCAACCTTATTCACTTGGTTTATGTTTCAATATCATTAGCATTTGCATATAGAGTCATGTACATAGACTAATCATCTACATAGCATAGCATAGCAAGTCATCCAACAGGTGATGAAGCATTATTCTCATCTCTAGAGGCCTATCCAGAGGTTATTATCCTAATTCAATCTCATTCAAGTCATCAGAAAAGAGTTTGAAAGCAGAGAGTTCAGTGGATCAAGCTTTGAGTCTATCTCCTATCTGAGGGCATCTGAGGATCAATAAGGGAATTATGAGCTGTGAGTTGAGCATGGAGAGTATCTAGACATCTTGGAGGACTTAGAAAGTCATTTGGAGAAGAAAACAAGTTGTTGATGTGATCACAAGAATTGCAGTTGAAGACAGTCAACTAGGGTTTCATCTGGGTCAACCCTAGGTCAAAGGATTGTTGGAGAGGCATTAAGGGATATTGAAGAGATATGGGGTTCATCATTTGACATAGAGAATAAGGATATGTTGTTATGCTAAGAAGAAATCAAGAGAAATCAAGGAGAAGAGGAGGGTCTAAATTAGGGTTTCTATGTAAAATCCCCTAGTTTAGGTCAAATTTCCAAGCAAGATAAGTCAAAGTGCAAGCTTCAAATGGATCCTTGGCCAACATGAAACTTGTAGAGGATCTCAAGACCTTTAATTTGAGTGGTGGAAGACATCAAGGAGATTTATAGAACTCAAGTTATGGTCCTTGCAAGTTACAAGTCATCTGAGGTATCTGAAATTTTGTCTGTGAAAGTGACTTGACTTCCAAGTAATTTTTACCCCTCAAGAAATTTCAAATGAATTTCTGGTCAACATAATAGTTGTTCCTTATTGTCTTAGCTTTCTAGAATGGTATAGTATGCCTTCATATGAAATGGGTAACTCTACTTATGGTCTTGGCAAGCAAAGGGTATTTTGGTCATTTGTGAATTACAGGTCATTTTAACCTATGCCCAAAACTCATACAAGGAAGCTTCAAATGGAAAACTTTACAACATCAAACTTGCTCCAAATGACATTTTGAGTCTAGAAAAGTGACCATGAGAGATTGGAAAGATTCATAGCACAAGGTTTCAAATTTGTTGAATTTAATGAATAAAAATGGCCTTAAAAATGAGATTTTTCATATCTTGGCCAAATGAAGCAAAATTATAGGTCATTTTGAATGGAAAGGGCATTTTAAAGACATTGGCTAAAGTGGAATTTTGAGTTTAGTTCATAATTTGTGAGTTATCCATGGTTGCTTGCAATGTAAGAAACATAATTAAAATCTAAGGGAATTGGTGCAAGGGAAACTTCTCCAAGTTTCTAGGAGGTTCTAACCTCATCTATATATTCATACAAGTTGGTTAATGCCATGGTTGGTGACTTCATTTGCTAAAAATCCCATGTTTTCCACACCTTTCCATTCTTGCATAAGCTTCACAAAGTATCTCAATTTCTCACCAATCCTCCTCATTCTTGATCTGAACTTCATCACCATCATCCATAGGTTGTAATTCACATATTCATTTGGCTGAATCAATCAAGGAGAGTTCCATACAAGTTTCATTATTCAAGGTTCAAGAAATTGGAAGCACAAGATTCAAGGAGTTTGCACACGAATTATTGCATACAGAATTCATCATCAAGGTTGCTGATCACTTTCCATTCATCACAAGCATCTGATTCCAAGAGTTTAGCACCTGTTTTCACCAATTGCACCAGGTTTGTTTTCTGCTCGAATGGCTTGATTTAGTTAGAATCTTAGGGTTTTGATAGTGTAGAATGGTTAAGGTAGGGCAGAGGACTGTTTTGGATGATTTTGGAGGAGTTTCATGGAGTTTAAGCATGAGGTACCAAAACTGTTGAGGCTTGTAATTGCTAGGATAAGGCACGAAAATGTGATTGGATTAGCATGCTGTGATCAGGATGAGTTGTAGATTAGTTTAGGATGAATTTTGTGGAGAATTGGAGTAGTTGAGGACAGGTGATAATGGTGGATTCTATCTGGTATCACTATCGGGTTTGCTCCTTGAATGAGTTTCAGAATGAGATAGTGCCATGGCTGTATAGGGGGAGAAATGTAGGTCATGTTTGCTCTTTGGATCGTGGAATTTGGATGAGAGTTGAAGGAGATAGAGGAGGTGGAAGAATCGTGCATGAGAAGGGTTTTCTGAAACCCTAAGTGGCTGGAGGTTGAAGAAGGGTCAGGAGCCACACGATTGCATTCTGACCTTTGACTTGAAGACCTAATCCAACGGACACGATTAAACTTCAAAACGGAGGGAGATTTTAAACATTGAAACGCGTCGTTTCATTTAATAGAGGGACTTGGGCTCAGATAGCTATGCGCACCCCCCAATTTGATGGGCCCAACGCGCTGAACCTGATCTTCTTACTTTTCTCACCCCCTCCCTTTATTTCTTTCTATTTTCTTTTCTTAATTTCTTTTTATTTTCATTCATTTTTGAAAATTCATAATAAATCAGAAATTGCATATTTTCAATTCATTCTTTTTTTAACATTTTCTTTAAAAAGTCAAGAAAATAATAAAAAATAAAAATTGAATTTTATTTTTTATTTGATATTTTTCCCATATTTTCCAAATAAATAGCATTTTAATGAGTTTCATTCCATACATAAATTTGTTAATTTTTGTTCTATTAATTGTTTTAATATTTTTCACCCATTCTTCTTAGGTTGTTTAGGTTAGACATTAAACTTGTAGATACAATTTAGTTCCCATTTTTAGAAATTAATTTTAGGTGTTTAAGTTTAGGTGTGAATAACATGAACAAACTAGGGTTTTAGGTGATGACTTAGGAGAATTAATTCACTTCCCTTAGGACTTAGAGATTGAATAGGTTAGCTATGGGACTATAGGGGCTATGGGTAGTTATTAGATCCCCTTAGAAAAAGTCAGGATTCCCCTACTGCTATTAATGTACTGTATATATCTGATTGACTGGTGTGGTGTGCCCTCTGGGGATTATTGCTTGTTTGTGTGGGTATTGGGATTGTCTGGGGACTTGGGAGAGTTGAAGACTTGTGAAGCTGAAGCCATTGGAGATCCAGAGATTGAAGTTCAACTTCCAGAGTTGAAGAGAAGTTTCCTGCTAGCAGCTGTTGAGGAGACTAGGGTTTAGGAGCTAGGCAGAGCTCAAGATTAGAAAGCTTGTTCCTCAAACATGGATTGCCTTGTCTGCATCCATTCCTCTCTGTGATTCAGAGTCTCTCTAAGACACTCACCCCCTTCCTTTGGAAGGCTTGGTGATAGTGTCTAAGAGATAGAACTCTTGAGAGAAAATGTCTTTTGTGTTAGGAGCAGTCTGTTCACCACCTTTGGTAGTCAACTGATTGCTCAACACCCAATTCATTCTTGTGACTGATCCCTTATCCTGGAGGTTTGAGCTTGAAGAAAAGCCATTGCAGATAGAAGACTGATGATCAAAGCCCTTACCTGAAGGCCATGAAGATGGAGATTGATGCTTGTTGAAGCCTGTAGCTGATTGGAGATTACTTGGAGCTAGATGTTGATTCAGAGCTGCTGAAGCTGTTTGTTTTATTGCTGTATTTCATTTCTGATGTATTGATTGGTTTTCTGGACTGTATTATTTGCTGTTTACCCTGTTGGGTTGAAAGTTAAGTCTGTTCACTTTTGCCTATTGTTTTCTAGGTTCGAGGTTGAGTGGGACTCCCTTGCCTCGCTTGTATTGCTGCATTCATGCATTTTACTGTATTACTGTATATATCTGATATTGTTTCTGTTTCTGCCTATCCCGTAGGATCTCTGTTTCTCTCTGCGCAAGAGAGGAACATGATAGACACTAGGTCTTAACCCATGCATGATAACATTAGGTTAGTTTGAGTCCCTTCGCAACCGTAGGTTAGAGTTCTGTCTCTTCTCATCTTAAAATAAACAGAAAAACATAATAAAGATTTCAAACACAATAAAAGACACTTCTTCCGTAAAAGAATGTGAACTCATCAAAACGTCATTTTTGTCCGCTTGGACCGGTAATCAAAAAAACCCTTTTTCAGAAGGAATAAAAACAATCAAAACAGACTTGTGTCGTACGTGGCCCGAACTACGTTTGCTCTGATCTTTCGTGCTGTATGAAAGTACGTAGGCATAGGATGCGATATCCTAGCGAGCAACCTTCCTCTCCTTTCCAGTAGGTAGGCGAACTACGTTGACTCTGATTTCTCGTTCCAGACGGGAATACGTAGGCATAAAGTGCGATACTTTGCCGAGTCATTTTTATTTTCATTTTATTTTCTTTTTAACCCTTGACCTTTAGAGTAGATAGAATAACAATCCATGCCCGAAAACAAGCGTGGATCCCGTCGAGTACGACGGACGTGAGGGGTGCTAATACCTTCCCCTTGCGTAACCGACTCCCGAATCCAGGTTTTGGTTGCGACGACCATACCTTTCCCATGTTGTGCGAGGTTTACTCTGAGCGTTTCCTTTCCCTCCCGTGGGATAAATAACGCACGGTGGCGACTCTTCTGTTCAGCCGGCGCCGATTTTCGCAGTAGCGACAGCTGGCGACTCTGCTGGGGATCCAACGTCCCCTGGCCGCTAAGGACTGCGATAGTTCTTATGCATTTGGGATCCAACGTCCCTTAAGAGAGTCAATCCTAACGCTTGTTTTCCCGTCGAGGATTTTGTATGGAGTTATTTTATATTTCTAACCTTGTATTTTCAGCTTTATATATTGATTATGGTTGCTGTATCTGGGGTGTGACGGGTGTTCTGATATTGAGAAATAAGCCGGACCTGGGCTTGAGTGCACCTAGAATTAGAGTAGAAATTAGTGGGCGCCCGCTTGCTTTGGTGTCCCATGAAATCTACACTCAGACAAGGTTCCTCTGGTTGGCCTCCTGCCCCTTCCTTTGGTTGGCGTGGGTTGCTGGTTAGTTGGATTGTCGACTCTGGGGACCGATCATTTGGAAGTTGGCTAAGTGAGGCCTCTTCAGGGATTGATGATGCCACTCCTTCTGGGAATCGTATCATCAACCCTGAAAGTCTGTGACGCCGACGACCGCATAGGATGCCGTACCTTGTGCCAGTTATAGGGCCACCCACCTGTGAGGGGATTCAGGGTTATGCAGGTAACTAGACCTTCAGACCACCGGTTTGTTTCTTGATCAGGATCCTGGATATTTATGGAGGGTTCTAAGGTCTGTCAGAGACCCAGGTGGAGATGTGTTCTAAGGTCTGTCAGAGACCAGTTGGTGTGTTTCGAGGTCTGTCAGAGACTATTCGGAGATGAGTTCTGAGGTCTATCAGAGACCAGTTGGGGATGTGATATGAGGTCTGCCAGAGACCATTCAGGGTATGATTATGGGGTCTATCAGAGACCAGTATTGGAGCTTTGTTTGAGGTCTATTTGAGACCAGGGTTTGAAGACTTCTAGAGAGTCTATCTGAGACTTCTTGATATGGTTCAGGCTATTCGGCTACGACATTTGGTCCCTGTTGCATGTCACTTGCATTGCATTGTTTGCATACTCATCATCATTGCATCCTACTAACGTGTGTCTGTGCTGCAGGTGCATTTGCATTTCCCGAGTTCTAGTGTCCGGATTTCTGAGTGTTTGATCATGGCCAGCTTAAGAAGGACAGTTTCTTACAAATTGCCTACTCCTGATGTTGTTCCCCTGCTGGGGTTGATCTCTCTTGCTGATGAGGGTGTTCGTAGGAGCTTCCGGATGAGCTATGGTAGACTACTGAGATTGGTGTGTAAACCTACAGAGGTAGAGTTAGATGGGTTGTACGCTTTGATGCAATTCTACGACCCTGCTCTGAGGTGCTTCACGTTCTCTGACTTTATTATGGGACCAACCCTGGAGGAATACGCTGAGTATGTTGAGCTGCCCGTGCAGAACCAGGTTCCATTCATCCATTCTGGCGCCAAGCCCAAGCCGGAGGACTTGGCAAAAGCTTTGCATATTGATGCTTCTGAACTATTAACTACTGTTTCCCGTGGAGTTCCAGGCTTCTCACTCCAGTTCTTAGTTGTTAAAGCCCAGGAGTACGCCAAGAGCGGGTGCTGGGTTGCTTTCAATGCTGTGTTGGCCTTGTGCATTTATGGCATAGTCTTGTTTCCCAATATACCGGATTTTGTGGACTTCGACGCCTTCTACTTGTTTGCCGCTGGTAATCCTGTACCTACCTTACTCGGAGATTTCTACCACTCACTGCATTACAAGAATGAGAAAGGGAGAGGAAAGAATGTTCATCTTTGTGTACCCTTGCTGAGTATGTGGCTTGAGAGCCACCTTCCTAAGAGAAGGCCTGTTGCAGAGACTACGGTCCCAGCTGGTTGGCCAGAGCGCCTGATGAGGCTATCGTCGGAAGACATGGAGTCGTTTGATCGAGACCTGTTGGGATCCGAGCTCATCTTCAGTTGTTCTGGGTACCCTAATGTGCCGCTGATAGGAAGAAAAGGGTGTATCAATTACAACCCTTCTTTATTCATTCGCCAGTTCGGATATGCACTGAAGAATCCGCCTCAGGAGGAAGAAGTACAGGAATCTCTGTACTTCACAGGTGAGTTGAAGGGAGAATTGCTAGCTGAGTTGCAACATGCCTGGACACGTATTAACCGCAAAGGGAAGCCACTATTGGGTAAGAACGATTGCCAGGCCTATGCACCTTACAGGGTTTGGATCCAGGAAAGAGCAAGTCAGTTATTAATGCCATTTCCAGCTGCACCCGTCCTTGTTCCTATTCCGGCAGAAGAGCCAACTACCGTTTCTAGGGAAGCCTACGAGCAAGTTGTGAGAGAAAAAGAAGCCTTGATGAAGATCAACGAAGGGTTAGAGCAGGAGCTAGCCCAGATACGCAGTGAGAAAAACAAGGCCGTATATGCTTTCCAACAACAGATCGAGCTGTTAAGCAGGTTAGGGGCTGAGTTGACTGAGGAGAAGAAAAAGCGCGAACGTCTGGGGCAAGAGTTCAGAAGCTCCCATGACATGCTGGAATCCAAAAAGAAGGCGCTCGACGCAGCACACCGAGAGATCTCTTCTTGCAATAAGACTTGGAATGCCACGCTCACTAACAACAAGAAGAGGGAGGATAAGTTGAAACAGCAAATCTCCGACCTCGAAGAGAAGTTGAAGTCTAGCATCAAGAAGTGTGAGGAAGAAGTGATGACCCGGTATAGTGTCCAGAATGCACTGAACAAGGCAATCAAATGCAGAGATGAAGCTGTGTCTCAAAAGCGAAAACTAGAAGATTGCTTCGGGGAAGCGACATGGGAAGAAACTGCGGGAGACGTGCGTCGTGTTCTTAAGAAAAGGAATCAGTTGGTAGAAGGACTGCTCACCCGACCAGGGCACCCAGAGACCAAGAGGTTGATAGAAGAGTACCGGGCTTTTGAGAGCATTTGATTGTTTCATATATTCGCTTGTATGCTTTATTCGCGTAGCGCTGACCATCACCAGGATTGTTGGATGAGGTCATGCCTTCTCATTGTACTCAGTGATATTGTACTCTTGGCTTATTGGTTTTCTCAGCAATATATGAGGCTTTCTATGATTCAACTCCGATATTCCTATTGTTCGCACTGTCACTGCACTGGCACCTTCACACTAGAACTGGGGGAATGAACTTCCCTAATGCACAGACACATTGCATTGCATTCATATTCATATTGCATTACAGGTAATCTTTGAATAGTGTCTTATTTCCTGCTCTGTACCAGGTACTTTCCAGGATTGCAGATCAGCACCCGCACCGCTATTCTACCCGCACCAACTGTCGAAGAATCATGGATCAAATGCAGAACGAGATGCAAGATGTGCGCGAGAAACTCGCTCTCTTTATGCAGACCATGGAAGCTATTGCAAAGGGTCAAGAGAATTTACAGGCCATGGTCCAGCCTCTGTTGGTCCGAAATGCGGGTCACGGTAACGAGGATCATCAGTCTGTACGAATCGATACTGCTCATGGAGATGGTACTCCCACGCCAGTGGCTCCACCTGTAGTCAACATACCAGCTGCTAATGTCAACAACGCTACCGCTGCTGTGAATGGTAACGTCGGAGTTGGAAACGAGACTGCTGTCCGTAACGTTGGGCTTGGTGATGTCAACTTGGGTGATAATATGGGAGGCAACGGTTTTGTCAACGCTGGATTCGGATTCAACGATCAGGGATTCGATAACACTGGGAAATATGGTTTCAATGCTCAAGGCTTTGGGCAAGATGGTTATGGTATGGCCAATAAGGGCTACGGAGGTTTTGGAAATGGAAACGGCGCTGGGTTTATGGCTTTTGGGCCTGCTGGAGGTGTTCAAGGGTACGGCAACAGAGGCCGAGGTCCGGGGATGAATCAGATCAGGGCTGGACGTAATAATGGATATGACGGGTATGGAGCTGGGAATGGTGTGTGGCAAGAAGATCAACAGGAGGACGCCTTCTCCGGTGGAGGTTTCGAAGGGCCGATGGATGACTCCCAGAAGATCAGAATGCTGCAAGAGCAGATGAGGGGGGTCCTGAACCAAAGTGCTGTGGGCTTGGACATGGCAACAATGGGTCTGGTACCTGGCTTGAGGGTGCCAATCAAATTCAAAGCTCCTGCGTTTGATAAGTATAAAGGGGACACATGCCCGAAAGTGCATGTGCGGGCTTATTACCGAAAGATGTCTGCATACTCAACTGATGAAAGAATGCTAATGCATTTCTTTCAAGATAGTCTGTCGGGTCCTTCCCTAGAGTGGTATATGGGGTTGGAGCCAACCAATATCAAGACATGGAAGCAATTGGCAGAGGCGTTTGTAGTCCACTACAAGTATAACAACGATTTGGCGCCCAATCGGGTCCAATTGGCGGGACTGTCGCAGAAGAAGGGAGAGAGCTTTAAAGAGTACGCGCAAAGGTGGCGCGATATGGCTGCCAGGGTCCGTCCTCCTTTGGAAGATAAGGAAATGAATGACATGTTCGTCGGCACATTCACAGGCTTGTTTCATGACATGCTGTTTCACACATCTCTGGCCAGTTTTTCAGACCTAATTCTGATGGGTGAAAAGATTGAGCGTAACATTAAGCAAGGAAAATTCCAGGTTGAGGAATCAACTGCATCTGGCAGTAATAGGAAGGCTTTTGGTGGGCGCCGTCAGGGCGAGGCAAGCGCAGTGTTTGGAGGCCGAGGCCGAGGCAAGGCAGGGGACGAAACCAATATCATCAGCCGCAGCAGGTGGCGAGTGTTACTATCCCGTACCAGCAACAACCACTTCAGCAACAACAACCGTCTCAGCAGCAGCCAATGCAGCAGCAGCAGCCTCAGCAGGGGGCACAGCAGGCTCAGCGAAGATTCCAGGGTGGCAAACCGAGAAGAGTGTTTGAGAAGCCTCCCTCAACCTATGCAGATTTGTTGCAGACATTGTTGGGATTGAACCTGGTAGAGAAAAGAACTCTGGCACCGATAACGGGAGCTCCCCCGTTTGGTTACGATGCAAGCAGGTACTGTGAGTTTCATTCTGGGGCTCCCGGCCATGATATAGAGGGTTGCCATGCTTTTAAGCATGTTGTGCAGGATCTTTTGGACAATAAGACTATCAATTTCGGAACGGCAGGTCCGAATATAGTGCAGAAGCCCATGCCTAATCATGGGGCCAACGCCATTCTGACTGAGGAAGGGCTGAATCTGATTATGAATGTCGACAATTTGAAGACGCCGCTGGGCGAGATAAAAAGCAGAATGTTGCAAGGGGGTGTTTACCCGGGATGTGACGAGTATTGCTTAGAATGTTGGACCCTAGCTGGGGGGTGTGATGATTTGAAGAAAGGCATTCAGGCTTTAATTGATGAAGGCACATTGCAGTTTGACCGAGCAGCAATTGAAGAACCCGCAGGGGCAGTAGCAGATGATCAGAGTGATGTGGCCACTGTAACGATTCCCCGAAAGACAATCACTATTGCAGCACCAGCTCAGCGACCACCGATCACCATAACTAAGGCCGGGCCGATCCCGTACGAGAACACGAAAGCAGTCCCATGGTCATATGGGTTGGAGGTGTATTGTGACGGGATAAAGATTGATGTTAATAAGCAGCCAGCCGAGACTGTGGATAATGTTGTCGGTTCAGGAGGTATGACAAGGAGTGGTAGGATCTTTATATCCCCTGAAGTGGAGGCCGAAAGACTAGCGAAAGGAAAAGGGAAGATGGTTGAGAACGTCCCTGTGCAAGCAAGTGAAAAAGAAGCGGCATCGAAAGATGTAGAAGAGTTCATGCGCTTGATTAGAAAAAGTGATTATAAGATTGTGGAGCATCTGCAGCAGACGCCGTCAAAAATATCTATCCTGTCATTGTTGTTGTGTTCGGAAGCTCACAGAAATGCTTTGCTGAAAGTCCTGGATACTTCTTTTGTACCTCAAGACGTCTCTGTAAATCAGCTGGAAGGAGTGTTGGCACATGTGAATGCAGGCCACAGCTTGGGCTTTACCGACTTTGATTTGACCCCGAAAGGGAGAGATCATAATATGGCGCTGCACATATCTGTTGAGTGCAGAGGATCAGTAATGTCGCACGTATTGGTTGACACCGGATCGTCTTTGAATGTGATGCCTAAGAAGGCGATGATGAAGTTGGACGTTAGAGGAATCTTGTGTACGCCTAGCGACTTGGTAGTCAGGGCCTTTGACGGCACGCGAAGAACAGTCTTTGGATCGATCACATTGCCTCTACAGGTGGGGCCGGAGGTGTTTGCAACTGAGTTTTATATCATGTATATACAGCCTGCGTACAGCTGCTTGCTTGGAAGACCCTGGATTCATGGGGCGGGGGCAGTCACGTCCACCCTACATCAGAAGTTGAAATATATGGTCGGAGACAGCGTAGTCACTGTATGCGGAGAAGAGGACATCCTGGTCAGCCATCTATCGTCATTTAAATATGTGGAGGTCGACGGAGAGATCCACGAAACACCCTGTCAGGCATTTGAAGGGTTGCGTATCAAGGGCAAAGGTCCCGGGCCGAGCAAAGTGCCAGAGATAGCCGTCTCATCGTATAAAGAAGCTCAAGCTCTAGTGGAAGCGGGAGAAGCAAAGGGCTGGGGCAAGGTGCTGGACATTCCTGTGAAGATGGACCGGTTCGGGCTAGGATACCAACCGTTGTCGTCAACTCCTGCCGTGGGGGCGCCCCGTTTCAGAGGGCCAATCACCATCTCTGCCAGTGGAGTATGTCATGAAACCGTCAATGCCGCTTCGGAGTCTGACGAAGGAGACAGCGACTGTGATATGGATGCCTGGATTCAGCCAAGCACGCTAGGACAAGGACTGTGCAACTGGTCTATTCAGGAGCTTGTTCCTGTGACTCTTAAACAGTAATGCTTTGCTTTATTAATTGTTGAATAATCTGATGTCTTGCCCGGGGCATCAGGATTTGCTTAGGGCTGTGTTGTTATAAACATTGCGTGTTAATCATTAAATAAATGGCGTTTTTAATGTGCAAATACTGTAATCCCTGTCTTTCTTGTTTTATATTTTTCAATAAAAGGGCAACGTGGTTATTCTCTTTCTACGCATTTTGAAGCACTTAACCATTCCTTTTGCAGGATAACATTTTCAGATGACATTCTTGAACCACCTATGACTCGTCCCGACTTCGAGCACCCGGTATTTCAGGCCGAAGAAGAGGTTGTCGAAGATAGTGACGTTCCCGAAGAACTGTCTTGGTTGGTGAAGCAAGAGGAAAGAGCCATTCTGCCTCACGATGAGGTCATCGAAATTATCAACTTGGGGTCGGAAGGGGTTGAGAAGAATATTCGTATCGGAGCCGCGCTGCAGGGCGATACCAAGCGAAGACTGGTTGAAATGCTTCGAGAGTATAATGATGTATTCGCTTGGTCGTATGAAGATATGCCAGGGCTCGATACAGATATGGTTGTGCATCGCTTGCCACTGAAAGAAGATTGCCCGCCGGTCAAACAAAAGCTTCGCAAAACTCGACCAGATATGGCAGTGAAGATCAAAGAGGAAGTCCAAAAACAGTGGGACGCTGGTTTCCTGGCTGTGACAAAGTATCCCTCATGGATTGCTAACATCGTACCAGTGCCAAAGAAAGATGGCAAGGTTCGAATGTGCGTGGATTATAGAGATTTGAATAAAGCAAGCCCAAAAGACGATTTTCCACTTCCTCACATTGACGTGTTAGTTGATAATACTGCTCAATACTCCGTATTCTCCTTCATGGATGGCTTTTCAGGCTATAATCAAATTAAAATGGCGCCAGAGGATATGGAGAAGACTACTTTCATAACGCCTTGGGGAACATTTTGTTACAAAGTGATGCCCTTTGGTTTGAAAAATGCTGGGGTAACATATCAGCGTGCGATGACGACTCTTTTCCAAGACATGATGCATAAAGAGATCGAAGTTTATGTTGACGATATGATTGCCAAATCCCAGACGGAGGGAGAGCATCTGGTAAATCTGCTGAAGTTATTTAAAAGACTTAGGAAGTTCAGGCTGAGGCTGAACCCTAACAAATGCACCTTCGGGGTGAGATCGGGTAAGCTGCTGGGGTTTATCGTAAGTGAAAGAGGAATAGAGGTCGATCCTGCTAAAATAAAAGCAATCCAGGAAATACCGACGCCTAAAACAGAAAAAGAGGTACGCGGGTTTTTAGGGAGGTTGAACTACATTGTTCGGTTCATATCTCACCTAACTGCTACGTGTGAACCATTATTCAAGCTGTTGAAGAAAGATCAAGCTGTAACGTGGAACGAAAATTGTCAAAAGGCGTTCGATAAAATAAAGAAGTATCTGCAGGAGCCTCCTATTTTGATACCCCCAGTGGCGGGTCGACCCTTGATCATGTATTTGACGGTTCTTGAGGGAAGCATGGGTTGTGTTCTCGGTCAACATGACGAGACAGGGAGAAAAGAGCATGCGATTTATTACTTGAGTAAGAAATTTACAGATTGTGAATCTCGATATTCAATGCTTGAGAAAACTTGTTGCGCGCTAGCCTGGGCCGCCAAGCGTTTGAGGCAATACATGCTGAATCATACAACCATGCTCATCTCGAAGATGGATCCTATCAAATATGTATTTGAAAAGCAGGCGTTGTCAGGAAGAATTGCCCGTTGGCAGATGGTCTTGACTGAATATGACATTCAATATGTCTCGCAGAAGGCTATAAAGGGGAGTGTGCTGTCTGAGTATCTGGCGGAGCAGCCTATTGAAGATTACCAATCGATGAGGTTTGATTTTCCTGACGAGGATATCATGTACCTTAAGATGAAAGATTGTGAAGAGCCGTTGCCAGACGAAGGACCAGAGTTGGGTTCCAAATGGAAAATGATATTTGACGGAGCTGTGAATGCTTACGGTAGCGGAATAGGGGCAATCATCACTACGCCGCACGGGTCGCACATCCCGTTTACTGCCCGATTGACCTTCGTCGTTACCAACAATGAGGCCGAATACGAAGCTTGTATAATGGGGCTTGAAGAAGCCATTGATTTGCGAATCAAGAATTTAGACGTATACGGAGACTCAGCTCTGGTGGTGAATCAGATCAAAGGGGAATGGGAGACGCGTCAGCCCAACTTGATACATTACATGAATTATGCAAGGAGATTGTTGCCTTTCTTCGACAAGGTTGAATTGCATCACGTACCGCGGGCAGAGAATCAAATGGCTGACGCCCTGGCCACTTTGTCTTCCATGTACAAAGTCAACTTCTGGAACGAGGCTCCCCGAATCATTATCTCTCGGCTGGACAGGCCAGCTTATGTATTTGCTATTGATGAAGCACCTGATGACAAACCATGGTATTTCGATATCCTTAATTTCCTGAAGAATAAAGAGTATCCGGCTGGGGCATCCAGTCAAGATCAGAAGACTCTCAGGAGATTAGCAGGCAATTTCTATTTGAACCCAGATGGCGTCTTATACAGAAGAAACCACGATTTGGTGCTGTTGCGTTGTGTAGATGAAAAGAGGCAAAGTTGCTCATGGAGGAAATACACGAAGGTACCTTTGGTACGCATGCTGGTGGACATGCTATGACGAGAAAGCTGCTACGGGCAGGTTATTTTTGGCTGACTATGGAAACTGATTGTTTCAAGTTTGCGAGAAAGTGCCACAAGTGCCAAGATCCATGTGCCTCCAAGCCCTCTGAATGTGATGTCATCGCCTTGGCCATTTTCGATGTGGGGAATCGATATGATTGGAAAGATCGAGCCGACCGCTTCTAACGGGCACCGGTTCATCCTAGTAGCAATC
This sequence comes from Lathyrus sativus, assembly GCA_963859935.3. NCBI lineage: Eukaryota > Viridiplantae > Streptophyta > Magnoliopsida > Fabales > Fabaceae > Lathyrus > Lathyrus sativus. Next base: position 259,610,860 of record OZ012739.1, read on the forward strand.
GATTATTTCACCAAGTGGGTAGAGGCGGCGTCTTATGCAAATGTAACGAAGCAAGTGGTGGCCAAATTCATCAAGAGAGATATCATTTGCCGATATGGGATCCCCGAGCGGATAATCACGGACAACGGTTCGAACCTGAACAACAAAATGATGAAGGAGCTCTGTCAGAATTTCCAGATCGAACATCACAACTCCTCCCCTTACCGACCCAAGATGAATGGCGCTGTCGAAGCGGCCAATAAGAATATAAAGAAGATCGTCCAGAAAATGGTGGTGACCTATAAGGATTGGCATGAGATGCTACCTTTTGCTCTACACGGTTATCGTACGACGGTACGCACATCAACCGGGGCAACCCCGTTCTCATTAGTGTATGGAATGGAAGCGGTATTACCATTGGAAGTTGAGATCCCTTCTCTGAGGGTATTGCGAGACGTTCAGCTGGACGAGGCAGAATGGGTGAAAGACAGGTTGAACCAACTGAGTTTGATGGATGAGAAGAGGCTAGCTTCTCTAGCATACGGTCGTTTATACCAGAGCCGAATGAAGAAAGCGTATGATAAGAAAATACATCCGCGAAGCTTTCAGACGGGCGACCTTGTGCTGAAAAGGATTCTCCCACCGCAAGCAGATCACAGGGGCAAGTGGACCCCTAACTACGAAGGGCCATACGTTGTCAGGAAAGTCTTTTCAGGAGGAGCGTTGTTGTTGTCCACCATGGACGGAGAAGACTTTACGTCGCCTGTGAATCCGGACGCAGTTAAAAAATACTTTGCTTAAAATAGACCCGCTGGACAGAAAAAAGAGAGTCCAGGCAAAGATGGGGCATCCTGGCGAACCAAAAACAGAATGAAAGGTTCGGGCAAAAGTTAGGGATAAAATTGAAAAAATGTACACCCGCGAAGTTGAAAACCTACACTGGGCGGCTTCGGCAAAAAAAGGGTATCCCGGTGAACTGAAAACCCGTAAAGGGCGGTTCACGCAAAAGTTAGGGATTTGAAAAGCAAATGACTGCGGTCCGAATTTGATATTGCACTGAGCATCAATGCGGGAGAATACACCGGGGAGGATCGGTTATCTGGTACAACCTTTTCAGAAGTATGAATACCGGGAAAAGCATTAGAGTCGGACGAGTCATAGGAGGATCAGTTCGTGGTGTTCATCTGCATCCCGTTGCCGACATGTGTACAAAGTTGATTTGTCGATATATTTATGCTTCTTGTGCATACTTGTATATTTGCTTTGTGTAGCTTCCTCTTTTCAGGAGTTACATTCCGTGTACAAACTCCGCCCATTCAGGGGCCCAATCAATAAAATACGTTATTCAGTACTTGACACTGTTCTTTACTGTTTTGTGCATGATTAACGCCTAAGTTTGATGAAACTAGCATGTGCATAACGTCACTGGCCCTTGCCAATAGTTGCTAAAGCTTTGAATTAATTAAAAATAACGTCACTAACCTGAATCGACTTGGTTGCATAGATTTGTCTTGTCTTGTTTGTGTTGTTGCAGGTTTCATAGCCGTACGAGGAAGATGATCAAGAGACCGCAGTAATAAAAGACTCGACCCCCACGCAGGTCATGCATGTTCCTTACTGAAGAAGGATCGAATTCCCCAGCTAGTCGTAGCCTATCCAAAAGGACGTGCTCCCATAGAGTCGTTTATCCTCAGCAGAATTGGCGGTTCCAAGATTGTAGGCTGTATTCAGACAGTGTATCTCAAGCAGAGTGGTTTAGCCGCAAAAGATTAACATTTGTGAGTTGTATTCAGGCAGTTCACCTTTCCCCGCCGGGTCATTTACTCTCCCCCAGCGGATTCAATTGATTTTTCCCAAGAGAATCATCCCATCCCCAGCGGAATTCTCTTCTCAGCAAGTATTCCTCCCAGTGGAACTCAAAGATTAAGGCTCTCCCCGGCAGAGTTGGTGTGGGTCATGGCATTTGTTTTGTCAAAATACCATATGATATCCGTTCACTTTCCCGCAGAAGTTCAATCATACCAGGCGCATCTGCTATCCCCAGCAGAGTTATATGCCCCAGCAGGGTGGCCCTTCAACAAGGTGCTGGGTTAAGTTCCCAATTTCCCAGCTGAATCGACTTCATCTGCCCAACATTTATTTTGCTGGAATGATTTTGTAGCACCTGGCTATCCCCAGCGGAGTTGGCATTATCTTCAGCATTTATTTTGCTGAAGCAGTTTCTGTACCCAGCAGTACGAGTCTGCAGTTGCATTGGCATATAGGGTCGTACTTGCATCCACCAAATAAAAGTGTAGCATTTCCATGTCGAATGGAGCATTGCATCGCTGTCAAACATACGCATTTTTGAAACATAAACCAGGTTGGTTAACCATTTGTGTTCAAGTATTGTTTCTCTTGCAGGTAGAGAGAACCCTTGCTCAGGTGGATTAATAAAACATTCAGGATCTCGACGTGAGACACTCGACGAAGTGTCAGTTGTGGCGCTACTCCCCACAGAGTCAGCAGGATAAGTTTCTCCTTATCCCCAAGCAGAGCTATTGGTCATCAAAGGATTCATGAATCAGAATTTCAGAGGCTACCGCCGGTTATCAGAACAGGCGTCCGGAAGTTTGGTTTCCAAATGTCCCCGGTAGAGTCAGCCTCAAAGTTGCTGTAACGTCAGTGATAAGAAATTTGCGGACCAATGGAAGGATGAGTCCTAACGTGGACAATTTTATTGACGGGTTTTCTTTGTGCTAGAGAAGATTGTTGGAATGTGGAGTCCTAACGTGGACATTTCCTCAAGTTGACGATGTGTGTTAGTCCTAACATGGACAGGTTCGAGTTCTCGGTATTGATTGAGTGTGTAGTCCTGACATGGACAAGATTGATTACCCTTCGTGTTGGTGTCCTGACGTGGACAATTTACTTCCAGCAGATAGCTTTATTCGTAATGGTGAAATGTGCGTCCCGACATGGACGTTTATAGTTCTTTAAGATGACAAGATGCGAGAGTCCTGACGTGGACAAGTTTATCCTTCTTTGTGTTGTGGGCAAAGCGTGAGCCCTGACGTGGACAAGTCTTATTTCCCCAGCAAGTCAAAGACGCGCGAGTCCTGACGTGGACAAGTTCTGTTACTTCAGCGGGTCAAGAGGTGAGTCCTGACGTGGACAAATCAAGACGAAATGTGAGTCCTGACGTGGACAAGGTTATTCCTTACGAGGAAAGAGAAGCTTCAGTTCCTTACGTGGAAAAGCAAGTTCAGTCCTGACGTGGACAGACGCAGAAAGGACGAGTTGTATTCCTAACGGGGAAAGATGAAGATTCCTTACGTGGAAAGTTTGAAGATGATGATTCCTTACGTGGAAATATTGAGTCCTTACGTGGACATATCAAGAGCGTTCCTTACGTGGAAGAAAAATGGTTTCCTTACGTGGAAAGACGAGTTTATTCCTTACGTGGAAAAATTGAGTCCTTACGCGGACATACCAAGATGTGATTCCTTACGTGGAAAGATGGAGTCCTTACGCGGACATATCAAGTCGGAGTCCTAACGTGGACAGATTGAGATTATATTCCTCACGTGGAAAGATTGGGGTCCTTACGTGGACAGATTCATACCAAGATGTGATTCCTTACATGGAAAGATAGTATTCCTTACGTGGAAAGAGGCTTGTATTCCTGACGTGGAAAGAAGGAGTGTGTTCCTGACGGGGAAGGGGTTTAGTGCTGACGTGGGCAGATTCGAAAGAAGACGTATTCCTTACGTGGAAGAGTTTGACGAAGAAGAAGATGGATTCCTTACGTGGAAAGGTGAGTCCTAACGTGGACGATGTTATTCCTAACGTGGACGGTGTTATTCCTAACGTGGAAAGAGTTTATTCCCAACGTGGACGATTTATTTCTGACGAGAAGGCAGACGAGCCGTCCCCAGCAAAGTTATTGAGGTATTCCAAATCGACGAGGAAGGCGTCCTGACGTGGACAGTGTTCTGTCTCTGCGATGATAGAATCTTTTTCAGAACGATGAAAATAATCCCTAGCACGGTCGCGCGAGACCAGTGGGTTGTCATAACAGTCAGATTCAGCTGATGAATGTCGTTCCCCCAAGCAGGAGCACAGTTTATTTCTGCGGTTGGCAAATTTCTGGTTTCATTGGTATTCAACCGTCTCGTACCGCGAATGTCTGAAGGCTCCGGGCTCTTCACCCAATCGGGTCCAAGTCGCTTGAATAGGGGCAGCTGTTGCACCCTAAAATTTGCTCAACCTTATTCACTTGGTTTATGTTTCAATATCATTAGCATTTGCATATAGAGTCATGTACATAGACTAATCATCTGCATAGCATAGCATAGAAAGTCATCCAACAGGGGATCAAGCATTATTCTCATCTCTAGAGGCCTATCCAGAGGTTATTATCCTAATTCAATCTCATTCAAGTCATCAGAAAAGAGTTTGAAAGCAGAGAGTTCAGTGGATCAAGCTTTGAGTCTATCTCCTATCTGAGGGCATCTGAGGATCAATAAGGGAATTATGAGCTGTGAGTTGAGCATGGAGAGTACCTAGACATCTTGGAGGACTTATAAAGTCATTTGGAGAAGAAAACAAGTTGTTGATGTGATCACAAGAATTGCAGTTGAAGACAGTCAACTAGGGTTTCATCTGGGTCAACCCTAGGTCAAAGGATTGTTGGAGAGGCATTAAGGGCTATTGAAGAGATATGGGGTTCATCATTTGACATAGAGAATAAGGATATGTTGTTATGCTAAGAAGAAATCAAGAGAAATCAAGGAGAAGAGGAGGGTCTAAATTAGGGTTTCTATGTAAAATCCCCTAGTTTAGGTCAAATTTCCAAGCAAGATAAGTCAAAATGCAAGCTTCAAATGGATCCTTGGCCAACATGAAACTTGTAGAGGATCTCAAGACCTTTAATTTTAGTGGTGGAAGACATCAAGGAGATTTATAGAACTCAAGTTATGGTCCTTGCAAGTTACAGGTCATCTGAGGTATCTGAAATTTTGTCTGTGAAAGTGACTTGACTTCCAAGTAAGTTTTACCCCTCAAGGAGATTTCAAATGAATTTCTGGTCAACATAATAGTTGTTCCTTATTGTCGTAGCTTTCTAGAATGGTATAGTATGCCTTCATATGATTTGAGGAACTCTACTTATGGTCTTGGCAAGCAAAGGGTATTTTGGTCATTTGTGAATTACATGTCATTTTAACCTATGCCCAAAACTCATACAAGGAAGCTTCAAATGGAAAACTTTACAACATAAAACTTGCTCCAAATGACATTTTGAGTCTAGAAAAGTGACCATGAGAGATTGGAAAGATTCATAGCATAAGGTTTCAAATTTGTTGAATTTAATGAATAAAAATGGCCTTAAAAATGAGATTTTTCATATCTTGGCCAAATGAAGCAAAATTATAGGTCATTTTGAATGGAAAGGGAATTTTAAAGACATTGGCTAAAGTGGAATTTTGAGTTTAGTTCATAATTTGTGAGTTATCCATGGTTGCTTGCAATGTAAGAAACATAATCAAAATCCAAGGGAATTGGTGCAAGGGAAACTTCTCCAAGTTTCTAGGAGGTTCTAACCTCATCTATATATTCATACAAGTTGGTTCATGCCATGGTTGGTGACTTCATTTGCTAAAAATCCCAAGTTTTCCACACCTTTCCATTCTTGCATAAGCTTCACAAACTATCTCAATTTCTCACCAATCCTCCTCATTCTTGATCTGAACTTCATCACCATCATCCATAGGTTGTAATTCACATATTCATTTGGCTGAATCAATCAAGGAGAGTGCCATACAAGTTTCATTATTCAAGGTTCAAGAAATTGGAAGCACAAGATTCAAGGAGTTTGCACACGAATTATTGCATACAGAATTCATCATCAAGGTTGCTGATCACTTTCCATTCATCACAAGCATCTGATTCCAAGAGTTTAGCACCTGTTTTCACCAATTGCACCAGGTTTGTTTTCTGCTCGAATGGCTTGATTTAGTTAGAATCTTAGGGTTTTGATAGTGTAGAATGGTTAAGGTAGGGCAGAGGACTGTTTTGGATGATTTTGGAGGAGTTTCATGGAGTTTAAGCATGAGGTACTAAAACTGTTGAGGCTTGTAATTGCTAGGATAAGGCACGAAAATGTGATTGGATTAGCATGCTGTGATCAGGATGAGTTGTATATTAGTTTAGGATGAATTTTGTGGAGAATTGGAGTAGTTGAGGACAGGTGATAATGGTGGATTCTATCTGGTATCACTATCGGGTTTGCTCCTTGAATGAGTTTCAGAATGAGATAGTGCCATGGCTGTATAGGGGGAGAAATGTAGGTCATGTTTGCTCTTTGGATCGTGGAATTTGGATGAGAGTTGAAGGAGATAGAGGAGGTGGAAGAATCGTGCATGAGAAGGGTTTTCTGAAACCCTAAGTGGCTGGAGGTTGAAGAAGGGTCAGGAGCCACACGATTGCATTCTGACCTTTGACTTGAAGACCCAATCCAACGGACACGATTAAACTTCAAAACGCAGGGAGATTTTAAACATTGAAACACGCCGTTTCATTTAATAGAGGGACTTGGGCTCAGATAGCTATGCGCACCCCCCAATTTGATGGGCCCAACGCGCTGAACCTGATCTTCTTACTTTTCTCACCCCCTCCCTTTATTTCTTTCTATTTTCTTTTCTTAATTTCTTTTTATTTTCATTCATTTTTGAAAATTCATAATAAATCAGAAATTGCATATTTTCAATTCATTCTTTTTTTAACATTTTCTTTAAAAAGTCAAGAAAATAATAAAAAATAAAAATTGCATTTTATTTTTTATTTGATATTTTTCCCATATTTTCCAAATAAATAGCATTTTAATGAGTTTCATTCCATACATAAATTTGTTAATTTTTGTTCTATTAATTGTTTTAATACTTTTCACCCATTCTTCTTAGGTTGTTTAGGTTAGACATTAAACTTGTAGATACAATTTAGTTCCCATTTTTAGAAATTAATTTTAGGTGTTTAAGTTTAGGTGTGAATAACATGAACAAACTAGGGTTTTAGGTGATGACTTAGGAGAATTAATTCACTTCCCTTAGGACTTAGAGATTGAATAGGTTAGCTATGGGACTATAGGGGCTATGGGTAGTTATTAGATCCCCTTAGAAAAAGTCAGGATTCCCCTACTGCTATTAATGTACTGTATATATCTGATTGACTGGTGTGGTGTGCCCTCTGGGGATTATTGCTTGTTTGTGTGGGTATTGGGATTGTCTGGGGACTTGGGAGAGTTGAAGACTTGTGAAGCTGAAGCCATTGGAGATCCAGAGATTGAAGTTCAACTTCCAGAGTTGAAGAGAAGTTTCCTGCTAGCAGCTGTTGAGGAGACTAGGGTTTAGGAGCTAGGCAGAGCTCAAGATTAGAAAGCTTGTTCCTCAAACATGGATTGCCTTGTCTGCATCCATTCCTCTCTGTGATTCAGAGTCTCTCTAAGACACTCACCCCCTTCCTTTGGAAGGCTTGGTGATAGTGTCTAAGAGATAGAACTCTTGAGAGAAAATGTCTTTTGTGTTAGGAGCAGTCTGTTCACCACCTTTGCTAGTCAACTGATTGCTCAACACCCAATTCATTCTTGTGACTGATCCCTTATCCTGGAGGTTTGAGCTTGAAGAAAAGCCATTGCAGATAGAAGACTGATGATCAAAGCCCTTACCTGAAGGCCATGAAGATGGAGATTGATGCTTGTTGAAGCCTGTAGCTGATTGGAGATTACTTGGAGCTAGATGTTGATTCAGAGCTGCTGAAGCTGTTTGTTTTATTGTTGTATTTCATTTCTGATGTATTGATTGGTTTTCTGGACTGTATTGTTTGCTGTTTACCCTGTTGGGTTGAAAGTGAAGTCTGTTCACTTTTGCCTATTGTTTTCTAGGTTCGAGGTTGAGTGGGACTCCCTTGCCTCGCTTGTATTGCTGCATTCATGCATTTTACTGTATTACTGTATATATCTGATATTGTTTCTGTTTCTGCCTATCCCGTAGGATCTCTGTTTCTCTCTGCGCAAGAGAGGAACATGATAGACACTAGGTCTTAACCCATGCATGATAACATTAGGTTAGTTTGAGTCCCTTCGCAACCGTAGGTTAGAGTTCTGTCTCTTCTCATCTTAAAATAAACAGAAAAACATAATAAAGATTTCAAACACAATAAAAGACACTTCTTCCGTAAAAGAATGTGAACTCATCAAAACGTCATTTTTGTCCGCTTGGACCGGTAATCAAAAAAACCCTTTTTCAGAAGGAATAAAAACAATCAAAACAGACTTGTGTCGTACGTGGCCCGAACTACGTTTGCTCTGATCTTTCGTGCTGTATGAAAGTACGTAGGCATAGGATGCGATATCCTAGCGAGCAACCTTCCCCTCCTTTCCAGTAGGTAGGCGAACTACGTTGACTCTGATTTCTCGTTCCAGACGGGAATAGGTAGGCATAAAGTGCGATACTTTGCCGAGTCATTTTTATTTTCATTTTATTTTCTTTTTAACCCTTGACCTTTAGAGTAGATAGAATAACAATCCATGCCCGAAAACAAGCGTGGATCCCGTCGAGTACGACGGACGTGAGGGGTGCTAATACCTTCCCGTTGCGTAACCGACTCCCGAATCCAGGTTTTGGTTGCGACGACCATACCTTTCCCATGTTGTGCGAGGTTTACTCTGAGCGTTTCCTTTCCCTCCCGTGGGATAAATAACGCACGGTGGCGACTCTTCTGTTCAGCCGGCGCCGATTTTCGCAGTAGCGACAACACCAAAGCAAATTGCAAGACAAGGCATGGTAAAGGACCTAGGTCCTAAACACTTTCAACATTTGAAACCAAATGGAAGGCCTAAAAAGAAAGAAACTCACAACATGAACCAAACAACTTTATGACCTAAACATTGACAACCAACTACTTCAGCATGTCAAGAATATGAATCAAGAGGAGTTGGAAGCATATGGGATCCACAAGGATCATTTCCCATCAAAACTAGGTCAAGTGTGTATGTGAACCATCCTTAGGAGTAGCTTGACTTGCAAGGCACACCAAAAATAGGAAAATGATTCAAATAAATCCAAATAAAATACCAAAAGCTCACAAGGATGTTGGCAACCAGGGGCCAAAACAACTCAACTAAGGTCCATTCAACATATCACCATAGGAATTGATCCACAAGGGTGCACCATTTTTACTTGAAATTTCTTCACCAATGTCCTTATCCATGCATAAATCATGCCAATCTTGAGTTTCATGATGAAATTGAGGTCATTTGGAGCAACGTTTATGTTGGTGAAAGTTCAATTTGGAGCAACTCATACTCAAAATGACCTATAATCAAAGTTTCCCAAAATACCCCTGCCTTGTAAGCTTCATAACTTGAGTTCCACAAATGATATGAAGGACTTATAGGAATTTTTGGAAATCCAAGGTCATAAGGAACAACTTTCATGTTCATTAAAAGTGGAGGAGAAACATGATTCTAGGTCAATAGTGCCTTGGAAGTGAGTTGACTTTTGTTGACTGAAAAATATGTTCATCTGAGACCTATAACTTGATGACATCATAAATTGAGCTCCACGAACCCAATGGATGAGTTCTAGTACTCAAAAGAAAGCTTAGAATATGCCCTATAAGTCTCATGTTTATAACAAAATGAGATTCAACTTGCATCTTGAGATATGTGGTCTTGATGTTAGGCACTAAATAGGGGATTTTACACTGACAACCTTTTGAAACCCTAATTTAGTAACTTCTCACACTCTTGATTCTTCTTGATTTGAACTTGATATAACATCTTAGATGTCTCAACATGACTTCCCATGACTATAATGATTTAGAACCAAGTCTCAAACTCGTTTAAATCCACAGTTGACTTTGCACTAAGCAGATGAAACCCCAGGTGTACAATCCTTGACTGCAACCTCTTGCACATGATATAAACACTTAGATGAGCTCCACAATGGCTTCAAAAGCACTTCATGATCTCTCCAAACATCTACTATCCATCATCATGAGCTCATGGTCCTTTGATGATCCTCAGTTGACCTCCAAGATAGGAGATAAGCACCAACTATCAAGCCACTCTCTCAAAGAGTTTTGACTACCTCTTGGTGACCATAAGCATTTGATAAGCTGAGTAACAACTCATGCTTGAGCTTGAAACCCTTGATAACCTTCTCTTGGATGGCACACTTCCCTTGATCCCCTGAAAGGAACAAAGCCATGCAAATGCAAATGCTAAAGAATGAAATGAAACACAAGTCAAACAAAGAAAAAGGTTGGGCGAATTTTGGGGTACAACACACACCACACCCGGGTTAAGCAAGTTCCATTCCTCTCGTGGTCAACAGTTAACATAGTTGAGGGTGTAAGAATGAATAGGATGGTTTGTGGTCATGGAGAATAAGTTTGTGTAAAGTTGTATGTCATGACTTTTTTATGGTGTAAAACTTTGAAAAATAGTACATAACATGTGTCTTTGTTGGTCCAAATATGGTAAAGAGTAGCAAATACCAAATTGATGATGTTATGGTGTAAAAAATGTTCAAAACAAATTCATTTGATGACTTGTAAATGAAGAAAACCAAATCATGTTCAAAAATCCACTTTTCTCCTTCATAATGGCTCAAAAGATCACACAATTTATCAAATGCCATGGAAATCAAGTTCATGATGAAGCTAAAACAATATAAAACAACTTTCATGTTCATTGAATTTGGAGTAGAGGCCTTAAAGTTCATGGAATGGACCATTGAAATGAATGACCTATAATGAAGTTTCCAAAAATACCCTTGCCTTGTGAAGACCATAACTTGAGATGCGCACATGAGAATGAGGACTTCTAGGAATTTTTGGAAAGCTAAGATCACGAGGAATAACTTTCATGTTCACTTGAAAGTGAGGAGAAGCTTAGATCCATGTGAAAAATCCCTTGTTAGTGAGTTGACTTTGTGTTGACCAAAATTCTTTTCATCTGATGACACCAACTTGTTGACACCATAACTTGAGATGTACAAACCCAATGGATGAGTTCTTGTACTCAAAAGAAAGCTTGAAAGACGGTGAACAAGTCTCATGTTTATGGAAAAATTATATTAGACTTGCATCATAGGGGAAAATGTCCTTGAAGTTAGGCACCAAAGAAGGGGATTTTACACTAAAATCAACTAAAACCCTAATTTAGTAACTCCCTGAACTCTTTGAATCTCCTTGATTTGATATTATCATGACATTCTAGATGGCTTGGGATGACTTCCCATGGCTTGTATCACTTAGAACCAAGTCTTGAACCCTTTCAAGTCCACAATTGACTTTGGGTTGACAAGATGAAACCCTAATACCATATCCTTTGACTGAGGCTCTTGCAGATGAATTGAATGACCATACAAGTTTCATAAAGACCTCTCTAAATACACACTGAGCTTTTGAATCATTCCTTATCCAAGATGGTGACCTCATAAGCCTCTGATGATCCTTTGATAATCCTTAAGATAGGAGGTGACACCCATACATTAACCATCTTCTCTCAAGGAGCTTTGAAACCCACATCCTGATGGTAATGAACTCTTAATGGCTACCCATCATACCCTTGCTTGAGCTTGAACATGATGCTCTCTTATTGAATGGAAAACACAAAAACCTCTTGATCCCCTTATTATAACCAATGTTATGCAAATGCAAATGCTAAAAATGAAATGAAACATAAGCCAAGTTAGAAAGAAAAGGTTGGTCAAATTTGGGGTACAACACTATTTGTGACAGATGTGCACGAAGGTACCTTCGACACTCATGCGAGCGGCCATGCCATGGCAAAGAAAATCTTAAGGGCTAGTTATTACTAGTTAACCATGGAATCATATTGCATCTTTTTTGCTCGAAGATGCCACAAATGCCAGATCTACGCTAACAAGGTGCATGTTCCTCCACATCCTCTTAATGTATTGACATCGCCTTGGTCATTCGCAGTAGGGGCATAGATATGATTGGGGAAATTGAGCCCAAAGCTTCGAACGATCACCGTTTCATCCTCGTCGCTATCGACTACTTCACCAAATGGGTAGAAACTGCGTCGTACGCCAATGTAACCAAACAGGTGATTGCCCGTTTTATCAAGAAATAGATCATCCGCCGATACGGCATCCCTGATCAAATTATCACTAACAATGGGTCAAATCTGAACAACGAAACAATGAAAGAACTTTGTGATAGTTTTAAGATCAAACATCACAAATCTTCTCCATACAGACCGAAGATGAACGATGTTGTTGAGGCTGCGAACAAAAATATCAAGAAGATAGTGCAAAAGATGGTTGTAACCTAAAAAGATTGGCACAAAATGTTACCATTCTCCTTGCACGGATACAAAACATCAGTACAAACTTCAACAAGGGCAACCCCCTTTTCCCTTGTCTATGGGATGGACGCGATGTTACCCATCGAGGTTAAGATACCTTCGTTAAGGGTCTTAATGGAAGCAGAGCTTGAAGAAGCAGAATGGATAAAGGAAAGATTGGACTCGCTAAACCCCATCGATGAAAAGAGGATGACTGTGATGTGTTACAGCCAGATATACCAGCAAAAGAGGAAGAAAACCTTTGATACAAGGGTCCACCTCAAAGAATACAAGGAAGGAGAACTCGTGCTCAGAAAGATCCTGCTAATTTAGAAGGATATTAGCAGAAAATGAATGCCCAACTATGACAGTCCCGTTGTCGTGAAAACTGTTTTCTCTAGAGGCTCTCTAATTCTTGAGACAATGGACAGAGAATAGCTTAAGCACCCCATCAACTCGGATGCAGTAAGGAAATACTTTGCCTAATAGAGGACTCGCTGAGTCGAAAACCCGAAAGGGCAATTCAGGTAAAATTTAGGGGGCAAAGCTTTCACTGCATCAGAAGTTCATCAAAAGAATCACTATCTGCCATTCTCATCAAAAGCAGTGAATCAGATGGACTACTAGTTAACAGGGTTGGATCATTGTTGGATTTTGTAACCCGTTTTGTTTTGTTTTTCCATTTTTCCAATTGTAATTGTTCTCGAGACCTTGTCTTTAGTATGGTTCTTGCCTATTAATAAAATCAGATCTAAAAACCAATCATCGTTATGATCTGTATTTTCCTTGTTATGCAAATTTCACTTATTCGTTAATAATGAGTTTTCAAAGTGTTTTTGAAAACAACAAAACCATTTTGAAAAACTAAGCTAACAAACAAGTAGTAACTTTAAAGGTGTGACATAACGATATTAGACTCCTCATATGAGAGCAGAGCAATAGAAAGCTTAACACCATCTTCAGATAAGGTTGCATTCAAAGACCGCCATGCTACAGAAGTTATGAATTCCCCTCCGCAAGTTTACCAAAATAGTTACCAGATCCCTTCTGGAAAGTTACTCTACTCTCCCCAGCGAAAGATTTCATCCTGGGTAGTGACATTGTGACTCGGTGTGATTAGTCTTCTCTCTTTTGAGTTAGATTGTCATCCTTCCTTTATTTTCTTTCTCTCCTGTGAGTCGGTCTGCATTTACATTTGCATCATACCATTAGCATACACATCTATTTGCATGCTTCTGTTCTGGCTATAGCCTTTGTGATCCTTTGGTCGTTACCAATCCTTTCGCTCCAAACCTGTTGTCACGGGCCCACTTGGTCAAGTTACCTGGGTTGAGTATTATTGTGATAAATGCTTATATCCCCGGGAAGTCTATTTGTAACTAGCAATATCTGATGTTGCTTATTGGTGTCTACCAAGATGTTATTTGTTACTAATACCGCAGTTTGTCTTTGAGATCTGGTGTTTACCTGAATCTACACCCAACTGAGGTTCCGTTGGTTAATAGACTCTATTGAAACATAGTAGTTACTATGTTTTCAAAATCCAATTGTTATTGGTACCTTGAGATATGGTAGTTACCCATCTACCCTTTGAAGTCCAGTAGTTACTGGCATTGCTTGAAATACAATTGTTATTGGTACTTTGATTTGGTTGTCACTAATCTTTCCATGTAAGACCAGTAGTTACTGGCATTGCTTGAAATCCAATGGTTATTGGTATGTGGTTCGGTTGTTACCGGCTTCTCCAGTATAAGTCGAGTAGTTACTGACATCACTTGAAAGCCAATTGTTATTGTTAGGAAACATGGTCGTTACCCATTCTACCCAATTAAGCCCAGTAGTTACTGGCATCATTTGAAATCCAATTGTTATTGGTACCTTGACATTGGTCTTTACCTGTCTCCCCAGTTAGGCCCAGTAGTTACTAGCATCATTTGAAATCCAATTGTTATTGGTATATTGACATTGATTATTACTTGTCTCCCTATTGAAGTCCAGTAGTTACTGGAATTGTTTGAAATCCAATTGTTATTGGCACCTTAACACTGGTTGTCACCTGTCTCCCTATTGAAGTTCAGTAGTTATTGAATTGTTTGAAAATCCATTTGTTATTGGTATGGAGCATGGTCGTCACCCGTTTTTCCAATGTAAATCCAGTAGTTACTGGCGTTTCTTGAAATCCAATTGTTATTAGTATCACTATTTTGGTTGTGACCACATCCTCTTGAAAGTATTGTTGTTACTAGCATCCCTCAGGAAGTCCAGTAGTTACTAGAATTCTTTGAAAATCCAATTGTTATTGGTATGATACCTGGTTGTTACCGATCTACTTTTCTAAAGCCTAGTTGTTACTAACATCTTTTGAAGTCTGATGGCTATTGGACATGCTCACCTATCTCTAAACTCAAGATGTTTGGTTGTTACTAGTATCCCCAGTGGAGCCTAGGATGGTTGGTCGTTACCAACATCCCCAACATGTCTGTTTTCCTCAGCAGATTCCTGGAGACCTAGTCGTCACTAGCTTCCCCGGTAAGTCTAGTCTTATTTCTAGTCTCCTCCCGAAGATCTGGTTTGAACTCTTTATTAAAGGGAATTCTTTTGGTTTGTCCTCAATAAGGATCGTGTCTCTAGTCTTTTTCTTCCCCCAGTCGGAGTCCGAGTCTGTTGACTCTTGTTCCCCTATGTGGCTTCTTATTTATGCTTCCTTTGATGCATCTTCCCACTGAATTTACATTTCCCCTTTAAAGCTTTTATTCTCCCCAAGTGAGGTTGGATTTCCCCAGTGGAGATGTGCGTTTCCCCAATGGAGGTTGGCCTTTTCCCCAGTGAAGGTTTCTCTTCCCTGGTGGAGTTTGTGTCCCTTGTATGGAGGATCCCCTTGAAATACCATCTTTAGTCATGTCTAAACTATTGATTTGGTTTCATCTTGGATCTCTCCCTGGTGTGTCGGGTCCCTAGTAAGTGGTTACTCGTTGTTTTGATTTTCTTTTCGGTTGCTCGTGTGTCAGCATTGTCTTGGATTCAAGCATCATGAAACATCATTTTAGAATTAATTACATTTTAGCATTTGTCCTTTTGCATACCATCGTATCTAAGGGACAAAATATTCAGTTTGCTATATTTAAATACCTTTCACCATGATTCTATGGAGATCGTCATCTCTCATTGCCATCTGGTGAAGATGCTTAAATAGGGGCAACTGTTATACCCCAAATTTTGACCCCTAGATTCCATCATCATTCTAGGAGCATCAACATATATTATCTAACCATAACCCATTTCAAGTTTGATCTTTGTCAAGATGCAGATGAATTAGGGGGTTTCATACAGTAATAAATTAGGACTTCAAGGGATTGATCAGTTAAATTTTTGGATTGATCCTCCATACATCAAGTCTTCATGTCATCAAGGATATCATATTGGATCAAGAATGAATCTAATTTGAGGTCGCACCCAAGAAAGAAGAACAATGCAATACAAGAATCCAAATTAGGGTTTCTGATTCGGAAAGTCAACTGTAGTTTGACTTTTGATCTAAGAGGTGGTCCAAAGCTTCAATCATGTTCCATGAAGCTCATATGACCCAAGGAAGTCTACCCAAGAAGTTTCAAGGCCTCAGGGAACCCAGAATACCAACAGTCAATTCAGATGTTTTCGATCGTTCGGTTTGTTTGACTGAAAATTCAACCCTTTAACCAACAGGGTTTTGACCCAAAGTTGAAGCCAACTGTATTCCCTAAATCATTTAACATCTAATAATGAAGTTTGGTGACCAATGGATCAAGAATCGAGAAGTAACCAAAAAGTCGGGAAATTAGTGTTTTGAAAAGGGTCAGGCCATAACTTCTTAACCACACATCCAAATGGAGTGGTTCAAAGCTCGTTGTAAAGGTCTCAATGAGTTCTTTAAAAGTGCTATCCACACTCATTAGCATAAAATGCATGGATTTTGAGTTATGAGCAAAAACAAGGCAAGAGGGGGAAAATACACAGAAATTTCAAGATATCTTGACTTGTAGGTCAAGTTTTCATCATTTTCACAAGGGTTTTTGACCTAGTTTCAAGTGGAATGGGTTCCTACACCAAACATCAATTGTTTGGTACCTAATGAGGTATTTCCAAAAAGTATAAGTGGGTTCCATAACTCTTCATGTTTAGAGAGAACCAAGGTCCACAAGTTGGCGAAAACTCACTTGTGCAAGGCTAGTTCAGTATGAGTGTTTTGATTCTAAAGCTTCCCAAATCCACTCTAATTAAGGATTAAGCCTCATTTTTTATGTTTAAATTGTTTCTTAACATGTTTAGCATCATCTCCCGCGAAATTGGCATGAGAAATGAAAAAAAAATCATTGTTTAATGCAAGTTGCAAAAGTGAATAGTATGGAAAGAGAAAAATGGTGGCTACCATCATCAAACCACCAACTCGGCTGTAACTATTCACCTCATATCCCCTCAAGCATGATGCAAATGACCTATAGGGTATGGAAAAGCTCTTTTTAGGGTGGCTCAAGGTCAGAAATGGAGATTGCTTTGAAAAACTCCAAGATTTTCATAATGGAAGGCTAAACTTGGCATTTTACACCATTTTTCCCATACCTCTTGATCCAAGGCCTTGCCTATAAATTGAACATCATTCTTACATCAAATAGACTCCAATTACATGATAAGAACCAGCTGCAACTCTTCCTCTCACTCAATCACAATTCTTGCAAGCTTGAACCACATTTCCAAACACCTTCCAAATCTGTTTTGCATTTTAACTTCTCAAATCATTTCCAAAAATTATCAAACTCAAACAAAGCTTCAAACACTTCACAAGTGATTTGTTAAAGCTCTCCAAACCCTCACTTTAGCCAGAAACTCATCCAATTAAAAAGTAAACCCTCAAAAGCTCATTTATTGACTTTTCTGCATTTTGAAGGACAACAATTGATCCCTTGCACTTCCACACTCTCTAATACCTCTAACACTTCATATTTGACAAATAGAAGTTGTCCATGGTGGTCCCACACTTATGTAACAAGGATTGAAGGAGTTGGCTTTTAAAATCTTTGGATTTTTGAGGTTTTTCTTCATTTACAAGGCATTCTTCCCACCAACTTGCTTGGAGTTCATTTGGAGCATCTTCTCATCATCCTTGGAGAATTTGCAGACCTTGGAGGAACACTCAAAGCCTATGGTTTTCTTGTTGCTCGAGCTTGCTTCAAGAGGTAAGCCTAAAACTCAAAAACATGAAATTTTCACTTACATTTCATATGCTATATTGACTTCTAGCTATGATTTTGGGTTGTACATTGTTTGAACATGTTTTGTGTCTGTTATGTGTCATGTAAAACATCTGATTTCACAATCAGACATCTATTAATCAAAACAGACAACGAACCCTAAGGACAGCTCGACACGCAGTCGGTAAAACATCTGATTTCACGATCAGGCATCCGTTAATCAAAACAGGCAACGAACCCTAAGGTCAGCTCGACACGCAGTCGGTAAAACATCTGATTTCACAATCAGGCATCTGTTAAAAAAAATAGGCTCAGCCTCGGCTGGTAAAAACATCTGCTACGCAAGCAGGCTCGACATCCGCCGGTAAAGACATCTGCAAAATAAAGCAGGCAACAACACTAAGTCGGCTAGACACGCAGTTGGTAACATCTGTTATCCAAAGCAGGCATCCTTTGATCAAAACAGGTAACAAACCCTGAGGTCGGCTCAGCACGAAGTCGATAACAAGAATCAACCGATTCATAATCTGAAATAAGAAATCCGCTGGAGACGAATGAACTTAACCACGTAAACTCTGTTGGGGAGAAAATGATAAGATGAACACCATCATCAAAGATTTTTGTTGGGGTCTAGATACCGCATAGGCTCATGAAATACACTGATATCTACTGGAGATACATCTGAAAACAAGAGGTAACAACCTGGGAAAACAAGCCCGGGATGGCCTTCAAGAAAAGAACTCTCTTGGGTAAACTGCCCTGCTGAGAATAAGATCCACTCCGCTGGGGATCAAATCAACTCTGCTGAGGAAAACGCCCTGAACGGGCTTCCAGAATACAACTCTTATGGGGGAACAAAACCACTCGACAGGGGAAAATGCCCTGAACGGCCTTCTAGAATACGACTCTACCGGGGAGTAGGAAAACTGCCGAGGGAATCAATCCACTCTGTCGGGGATACCACTCTGCTAGAAATTAAATTCAATCTGCTAGGGATTAAGAATAAGATTTACTGGGAAGTTATCCTAAACTCTCTCTGCCGAGGATTGAGAATACAATTCTCTGGCGACAATCCCACTCTACGGGGAATAAAATCCACTCTGAGGGGAATTAAGAAAGACAATCTTACTGCTGGGGATAAAATCCTCTCTAAAGGGGATTGAGAGAAATAAACATTGGGAACTCATCCCAAAAATCTCGCTTCAAAGAAAACCAATAACCACTGGATTCTGCTGTGGAAAACGACTTCACCAGGGATACTCATCGAGGGAATCGGCATCAACCTCTGCTCGAGGAAATGAGAATAAACTCAACAACATCGACCTCTGCTTGGGGAAATGAGAATCATCAACATCAACCTCTTCTTAGGGAAATCGAGTCTTAAACTCTATGGGGAAACAAATTCTGAAATTGTTCTACGGCTGGGGAAATATTCCCAAATCTACTAGCTGAAGAGATAGGTGCACACCACTGTCGGGGAATCTCAATCTCGACCCGCTGGGGATAAGTGCAATCTCAACCTGTTGAGGAGAAACTAGTCTTAAACTGCTGGGGAGAAACTAGTCTCGAAATGCATATTATTGTCACTAAGATGCTTCTGATCTGACATCTACACCTTGTGGGGATAGAGACATGGTGATTTCACTGGGGATACACCTCTGAAACAAATCTCAATGATGAGAGCCCTGCAAATGACAAACAGACAATGTGTCATGTATGCAATAAAGGCTATTTCGGTCATCGTCCATGACATTATTCAAGCAAATCAATGTTTCAATTATGATTAGTAAAGCCCCAAAAGTTTATGTATGCAAAGTTTTATCAAAACGTCATGCGTCTTTTGCAAACAAAATAGTAAAAGCTAAAACAAGAAAAGGAAGCTTTCTGGATAATATACTCATTGATTGACAATGGCTTGTAAATAGGCAGATTTACATCAGATGTAACTCTTGAAAAGAGAAAGTTGTACAAAAAGTACATAAATGCAACCAATATATACAAATGTCGGAAATGTGGTACAAACAACCACCATGTGTTGATTCGACAATGACTCACATGACTTTGATGCTATCTCCAATGTTTCGTCCTCTGAAAAGACTGACTTGTTAACCCTCGGGTCCTCCAAGAATCCACTATTCTCACGGGATCAGATGCAGGCCGCAGTCGTTTGCTTTTAAATCCCTAACTTTTGCCTGAATCGCCCTTGCGAGTTTTTGATCCATCGGGATACCCATTTTTGCCGAAGTCGCCTTTTCTGGTTTTCAACTTTGCGGGTTTACTCTCTTTTTCTTTTTATCCCTAATTTTTGCCCAAACTCGTTCTTTGTATGGTTCGTCGGGATGCCTCATTTTTGCCAGGATTTTTTTTTATTCCAGCGGGTTTATTTAAGCAAAGTATTTTTTAACTGCATCTGCATTTACAGGGGACGTAAAATCTTCGCCATCCATAGTCGAAAGTAATAAGGCTCCTCCGGAGAAGACTTTCCTTACTACATAGGGAACATCATAATCGGGAGTCCATTTGCCCCTGTGATCTGCCTGTGGAGGGAGGATTTGCTTCAACACTAAGTCACCTGCCTGAAAGATTCGAGGGCACACCTTCTGATTGAATGCTTCCTTCATCCTGCTTTGATACAGATGGCCATATGAAATGGATGCCAAACTCTTCCCGTCCATCAAGCCATGTTGATTCAATCTGGCTTTCACCCATTCGGCCTTATCAAGTTTAACATCAACCAACACCCTTAGGGAAGGAATCTCGACTTCCAATGGTAGGACAGCTTCCATACCATATACTAGCGAGAAAGAAGTTGCCCCAGTTGAAGTACGTACCGAGGTACGATATCCATGTAATGCAAAGGGCAACATCTCCTGCCAATCTTTGTAGGTCACAACCATCTTCTGCACAATCTTCTTAATGTTCTTATTGGCTGCCTCAACAACACCATTCATCTTCGGACGATATGGAGAAGAGTTATGATGTTCAATTTTGAAACTCTGGCACAGTTCCTTCATCATCTTGTTGTTCAAATTTGAACCATTATTAGTAATGATTCGTTCAGGTACTCCTCAGCGACAGATGATGTCCTTCTTGATAAATCGAGCCACGACCTGCCTGGTCACATTGGCGAAAGAAGCTACTTCAACCCACTTAGTGAAATAGTGAATTGCCACTAAGATGAAGCGATGTCTATTGGATGCGGTCGGTTCAATCTTACCGATCATATCAATGCCCCACATAGAAAAGGGCTAAGGAGACGCCATGACATTCAGAGGACTTGGCGGCACATGCATCTTGTCCGTATAAATCTGGCATTTATGGCATTTCCTAGCGTATTTGAAACAATCAGACTCCATGGTCATCCAATAGTAGCCTGCCCTAAACAATTTTCGAGACATTGCATGTCGCCTGCGTGCGTACCAAAAGCACCCTCGTGGACTTCTTCCATTAGCAAACCTGCTTCCTTTTCGTCGACACATCTCAACAACACCAAGTCGAAGCTTCTTCTGTAAAGCACATCGTCCTTATTCTGGTAGAAGTTTCCAGACAGTCTTCTCAAGGTATTCTTATCCCGGCTCGATGCCCCAAGCGGATATTCCTGATTCTTGAGAAAATTTATGATATCATAATACCACGGCTTCCCATCGGATGCTTCCTCTACTGCAAATATGAAAGTCGGCCTATCGAGGCGCGAGAAGTCAATCCTCAGAGCATTATTCAAATAATTCACCTTGTATATCAAGGATAAAGTCGCCAAAGCATCTTCCATCTGATTCTCGGCCCTTGGCACGTGATGAAACTCTACTCTGTCGAAGAAAGGTAACAACCTTCTTGCATAATTCATGTAAGGAATCAAGTTAAGCTGACGAGTTTCCCATTCTTCTTTTATCTGATTAATGACCAAAGTTGAATCACCATATACATCAAGGTTCTTGATTCTCAAATCATTTTCTTCTTTAATACCCATGATGCATGCTTCATACTCAGCTTTGTTATTGGTGTAGGAAAACGTTAACCTGGCGGTGAACGGTATGTGGGAGCCGTGAGGTGTTGTAATGATTGCCCCAATTCCGCTGCCATAAGAGTTAACAGCACCGTCAAAAATCATCTTCCACTGGGAGCCTATCTCGAGACCTTCGTCTGGTAACGACTCGTCACAATCCTTCATTTTCAGAAACATGATTTCCTCGTCAGAAAATCCAAACTTCATCGAATGATAATCTTCAATCGGTTGCTCTGCGAGATATTCTGACAGAACACTTCCCTTTATGGCTTTTTGGGAAATATACTGAATATCATATTCTGTCAAGACCATCTGCCACCTAGCAATCCTTCCTAAAAGTTCTTGCTTCTCGAACACATATTTTATCGGATCCATCTTTGAAATCAGCATGGTTGTGAGATTCAACATGTACTGCCTTAGGCGTTTGGCTACCCAAGCGAGCGCACGACACGTCTTCTCTAACATTGAGTATCTGGACTCATAATCTGTGAACTTCTAACTCAAGTAATAGATAGCATGTTCTTTTCTTCCCGTCTCATCGTGTTGACCGAGAACACAACCCATGGAGTTCTTAAGAACCGTCAAGTACATTATCAAAGGTCTTCCTTCCACTGGAGGCATCAGTATCGGAGGCTCCTACAAATATTCTTTTATCCCTTCGAATTCTCTTTGGCAATTTTCATTCCAGACAACCGCCTGATCTTTCTTTAACAGCTTGAACAATGGTTCGCAACTGGCTGTAAGGTGAGATATGAACCTTGCAATGTAGTTCAACCTCTCGAGAAAACCACAAACCTCTTTTTCCATTTTCGACACTGGCATTTCTTGTATTGCTTTTAATTTTTCAGGATCTACATCAATTCCTTTTTCACTGACAATGAACCCCCAATAGCTTTCCTGAACTTACACGAAAAGTGCACTTGTTCGGATTCAACCTCAATCTAAATTCCCTTAACCTTTCAAACAGCTTCAAAAGATTAACCAGATGCTCTTCCTCCGTTAGTGACTTTGCAATCATGTTATCAACATAAACCTCAATCTCATGATGAATCATATCATGAAACAAAGTCACCATCTCCCGCTGATAAGTTTCCCCGACATTTTTCAATCCAAAAGGCATGACCTTATAGTAAAAAGTCCCCCACTGTGTGATAAAGGTTGTTTTCTCCATGTCCTCTAGGGCCATCTTGATCTGGTTGTACCTAGAGAAACCGTCCATGAAGGAAAACACAGAATGTTGTGTCGTGTTATCGACTAACACATCAATGTGGGGGAGCGGGAAATCATCTTTCGGGCTCGCACTGTTCAAATCTCTATCATCCACACACATCCTGGCCTTACCGTCCTTCTTAGGTACAAGAACAATGTTACCGACCCACAGAGGATAATTCGTAACAGCAAGAAAATCGGCGTCCAACTGTTTCTGGACCTCTTCCTTAATCTTAATTGCCATATCTAGTCTATTTCTTCTCAGTTTCTGCTTTACAGGTGGACACTCTTCTCGAAGAGGTAGACGATGAACCACTATATCTGTATCTAGCCCTGGCATATCCTTGTATGACCAAGCAAAGACGTCTCTATACTCTCGAAGCATCTCTACCAGTCTTCTCTTGACATCATCTCCTAAAGCAGCCCCAATTCTGACCTCTTTTCTATCTTCCTCTGTACCCAGGTTGACAACTTCAATCTCTTCCTGATGTGGCAGAATGACCCTCTCTTCTTATCTCAGCAGTCTGGCAAGCTCTTCAGGCAGGTCTTCATCTTCATCAATCTCTTCTTCAGCTTGAAAAGTTGGATGGTCAAAGTCATACCGAGTCATAGACGAATCTGGAGCGGTGGCATCTGGAATGTGAAACCTGCATGATAGATGTTTGATGCTTAAATTGATATGAAAACAAGCACAAACCACATTTCCATTTTATTGTCAAAAATAAAAGCAGAAAAATAGGTATCAAAACATTTGAATGCAAATAAGCGCCTTTTGATTAATGATAAAAATCAAGTTTAAACATAAACAAATAAGGGCCCTACAAATGAAAACCACTACGTCCTGGGCAGAACGCAGGGCCACACATAATCCAAATATATAAATTATTCTTCAAATGAAACTTGAACAACTTCCTCGATGGTCTAATTGCACATGCTTTGGCCAGGAACACACGGCTGAATCCACGTGTCCATGTCACAATCATTGTCCCCTTCGTCTTCAGATACGACATTGATTCTGTCAAAGAGGACCCCATCGTTGGTAAACTGCACCGGTCCCCTGTACTTTGGAGCACTCTGTGAGGAAGAAGACGACGGGCTGTATCCTAATCCAAATATGTCTTACTTGTTGGGAATACTGAGCACTTGGCTCCATCCTTGTGAAGAACCAGACTCCACCACAACTCGAGCTTCTTTGAAAGAAGACAAAGAAATCTCAGAAGTACTGTCCATAACAGAAGGTTTCTCTTTAACCTGAACAGCTTCAAATGCCTTGCACAAGGTTTCGTGGATCTCTCCATCCACCTTTACATATTTAAAGGATGATATCTGGCTAATCATTATATCTTTTTCACCGCACACGGTGACAATATTCCCTCCAACCATGTATTTCAGCTTTTGATGCAAGGTCGATGTAATTGTGCCTGCAGAATGAATCCAGGGTCAACCAAGTAGACAGCTGTACAGAGGCCGAATGTCCATTATGTAGAAAACAACATTAAAAACCTTCGGACCTACTTGAATAGGGAGAGTAACTCCACCAAAAACTGACCTTCTTGTTCCATCAAACGTTCTCACAATAAAATCGCTAGGAGTACATATCACACCTTGGGTGTCTAATTTCATTAGAGCTTTCTTGGGCAACATGTTGAGTGATGACCCTGTATCCACCAAGACATGTGACAAGACAGCTCCTCTGCATTCAATAGAGATATGCAGGGCATGGTTATGATTTCTTCCCTTAGGAGTCAAATCTAAATATATGAACCCCAAGCCATTGCCAGCATTCATGTGGGCTACAACCCCCTCAAGCTGATTCACGGATATCTCCTGCGGCATGTACGCTGTGTTCAAAATCCTTAACAAGGCATTCCTGTCTGCCTCCGAGCACAATAACAAAGACAAAATGGATATTTTGGAAGGAATATGCTGTAGATGATCAACAATCTTATAATCGCTCTTTCAAATAAGACGCATGAACTCTTCGACGTCTTTAACCAGAGCATCTTTCTCTCCTTGCTGCGAACTTTCTTCAAGTACAGCTTTTCCTTTTCCTTTATCATACCTCTCCATATTTACATCTGGTGGTGAAAACACGCTACCGCTTCTTGTTATACCTCCGGCTCCAACCAAATTGTCAACGGATGACCCTTCAGACGATGTTCCCAACAACTCTTGTTTTTGGCCGTTACAAAAGACCTCTTCCCCATAATTCTATGGGATGGCTTTGGTAATTTCATATGGAACTAGTACGACTTTAGTGATTATCATAGGCGCTGGCCTTGGAGGCGCTGATATGTTAATAGTTCTGAAAGGGATCGAGATCATAGCAATCTCATCCTACCCTGATTAATTACCTTCACATCTTTCTCTTCGGCAATCCTGTCAAACTGCAATATACCTTCATTCATCAGACACTGAATATGATTCTTCAAATCTTCACAACCCTTAGGGTGAGCAATACAACCTTCACAACTTTCCCCACAACCTGGAAAAACTCCACCTTTCAACAACCTACTTTTAACAAAGCTCAACGGTGTTCTCAATTTTGCGACATTCATTACCAAATCCAGATCTTCTTCTTCAATAATAGCATTAACTCCAACCGCTCCATGATTAGGCATTGCATTCTGAACCACATTAGGAGTATTATTGGTGAAGTTAATTGCCTTTCTGTCAAGGAGGTCTTGCACCTTGTGTTTGAAAGCCTTGCAATTATCTATGTTGTGGCTTGGAGCGCCTGAATGAAAGTCACATCTCGAATTCGCATCATAACCTGGAGTTGGTGCGCCTGTGAGAGGTGCCAATGTTTTCTTTTGAATCAGCTGAAGTTATAACAAATGTTGTAGAAGTTGAGAATACGGAATAGGCGGTTTTTCAAACTTTCTATTCATTGTTCTTCCTCGGTCCTAAAACCGACGTGGTGCATAATTCTGTTGTTGTTGTTTAGGTGCTGCAGAAATGGTGATGCTAGCAACCTGTGGCTGTTGTTGCTGATATTGTTGTGAGCGCTGAGCCCTGTTCCTGTTTCTATTCCTGAAACCTGAAACTGCATTTGTATCACCCTCTCTCTTAGAGTTACCAAAAGTCTTTCTTCCTCCACCAGATGTGGATCCTTCTCCTGCTTGAATCTTACCCAACTTGATACCATTCTCAACCCTTTCACCAGTAATAATCAAATCTGAAAAACTGCCGGACATGTTTCCAATAAAATTTTCATAATATATCCCTGGCAACGTTGCCACGAACATATCAATGAGCTCCCTTTCCACCATTGGAGGCCGAACTCTTGCAGCTAGCTCACGCCACCTTTGGGCATATTCTTTAAACCCCTCATTACTCCTTTGAGAAAGACTCTACAACTGAATTCGGTTCGGCGCCAAGTCACTATTGTACTGATAATGATGGACGAAGGCCACTCCAAGATCCCTCCAGCTTCTGATATGAGCAGGCTCTAAACCCATGTACATTCCAAAAAATGTCCAGACAAACTGTCTTGGAAAAGTTCATCAACATCTTTTCATCGTCTGAGTAGGCAGACATCTTCCTGTAGTATGATCGAAGGTGTACTCTGAGACAAGTTGTCCCTTTGTACTTATCAAAGTCAGGCACTTTGAACTTTGGTGGAATCTTCAAACCCAGAATCATCCCCAAGTTAGACATATCAAACCCAAGAGAATTTTCATTCTCCAGATTCTTCATCTTCTCCTTGATCATTTTAAACCTCTTATCCGCATCAGTCTGGAGTCCTACGCCCAAATCTCCCATAGAGAAAACATCATCCTGTTCATCTTCCTCCCATTGATGTCTGACATTTCCATGTTCAACGCCCGGTGCACCTGGAATATGAGCTCCTGGTTGATTACCTCCGCACGGAGGAATAACAACAGTAGGAATAGCATTAGCCTGAGGAGTACTATTATTAGCCGGGGGAGGAACGTCAGTGGTCCCACCATGCAAAACACCGCTTCCATCCACTCTAGCAATCAAAGGATGGACAAGCGTTCTTAGCTGCTCTTGACCATTAGCAACCCCTTGCATAAGATCCATGAATTGAGACATACGTTGTAACACCCCCTTCTATACCCCCAAATAACCAATAAATCACTTAAGCACATAATAAAACTCATCAGAGTATAATTGAAAACATGGTATAAAAGGAACATGTCACACAATACGTGAAATAAAACATACAATAGTTGCTCAATAGAGATATAGAACAGTGGAGTAGCTTCAACAAAGGAACTTAGTCCTTACACCCACATCTCAATATTTAGCATTAAAAGCGGAAGATCTAAACATTGAATCATATTAAACATGTAATCATATAAATACATATCATTCAGTTTGACTCACCACATCCTTCATGTTTACATAAACATTTGTCATCAGATACATATACAAATGCATCTCAAAAGAATGCTATACAATCCTAACTACCCGGTGCTACATATCAGAGCTTAACCGACCAAAAGAATGAAGTTATACTTCACAAAAGACTTCCACCAAAGCTAATCTGCAATGCCTCATAGAGCATTATAAAACAGCAGAAGGGTGAGAAATATTATCGTAATAATCAATACATTTAATTATATAGATATGAACAATCATAGAATACATATATTCCGCATTTCTCACCATAATTCATCATAAGCCATCATATATATATATATATATATATATATATATATATATATATATATATATATATATATATATATATATATATATATATATATATATATATATATATATATATATATATATATATATATATATATATATATATATATATATATATATATATATATATATATATATATATATATATATATATATATATATATATATATATATATATATATATATATATATATATATATATATATATATATATATATATATATATATATATATATATATATATATATATATATATATATATATATATATATATATATATATATATATATATATATATATATATATATATATATATATATATATATATATATATATATATAACAAATATGGAATGATCATCAAGCATATTTCATCATGCACACATCCATAATTCTCATCAATCCACATAACATACACATATGCATACATTCACACAACATCCATCTTTATGCCATGTGACTCAATGCAACTCAATGCAACTCATGCCATGTGGTACCAACACTTGTTATCATTTTTCGGTTTTTACATTTAAACCGGGTCCTTTCCCTAGACCGATAACAACAAAAGCCCATTCCCTAAACTTTCAAACCCTGCTCTAGGTTTGGGACAAGTCACTAGCCTCCACGAGACTAGCAAATATTTCCTCTTAACACAAATGGTGCGTATGCAATTAATAACTGTTGCACCCCAAATTTTGACCCCTTAGATCCTCATCATCACTGTAGGATCATATTCAATTGATTAACTAACCTTAATCCAGTTCAAGTTTATCTTTGTCAAGATGCAGATGAATTAGGGTTCCGTACCATCAAAATCGAAACTTCAGTGGTCCGATCAATCAATGTTTTGGATTGATTCAACTCCAAAAAAGATCAAGAATACAACTTTAGGTCAAGTATGAATCCAATTTGAGGTGGTCACCCGGGGTTCGAGAACAGTGCAATTTGAGATACCCGATTAGGGTTTTTGATTGGAAAAAGTCAACTGTAGTTTGACTTTTGATTCAAAGAGTATTTAAATGATGGGATCAAGGTCCATTAAGCTCCTATGGATTAGTAAAGTCCATCCAAAGAGTTTCAAGTCCTCAGGATGTCCGGATCACCAACGGGCGACTCGGTAGACACCGATCGATCGAAACGTTGACCAAAAAGTCAACTCTCCAACAATGAGGAATTTGACTTCAAGGTGTGAATGAAAAATGTTCCTTATATAATATTACACCTCCCCGTAAAATTTCAAGACCATTGGATCAAGGGTTAGGAAGTAATTGCAAAAATCGGGAATTAGGGTTTCGAAAGGGGCAAAATCATAACTCCTCAACCACACATCCAATTGAGGTGGTTCTAATCTTGTTTGAAAGGTCTTGACAAACCCTACAAAAGTCCCACAGTGGTCCATATTCAAAAAATGCATGGAATTGGAGTTATAGAAAAATCATTTTTCTAGTACAAAACACTTAGAGAAATTTCATTAAATTCTGGCCATACAAACCACCTTTTTCAGAACTTTGAAGGGTTTTTCAACCTAGTTCCATCAAGAATTTGGAAATTACCACAACATGAAAGTTGTAGAGCTACACAAGGGCTTTCTAAAAAGTGCAAGAACTCCTCAAAAGGATTTGTGAGCAGGAAGTTATGATGCACTGAAGTTGGGCCTGTCACACTTGAAATCCACTTGGTCCAACTTCTCAAAATCAGAATTTTTCATCTCTAACCACTCTCCACCCTTGGATCATGATACATTATGATATTCAGATGTGTAGAGGAAGGAAATGACAGAAAAAGAGAGGTTGAGGAGAGAGAGAGATGCAAGTTGTGATTTATGGAATAAAATATTGAAATGTGTAAGAATGAGAGAGAAACTTTTTCTCCCAACTGCTGCAGCTGTGCCATCCTACCCTCTAAACTTATCTCAGTCATTTCATGTCAATATCCACTTGATATTTCTGATCTTCCTTGAGCCATGGAGCTGATATGGAGATTTTGGCAAGATTTTGCAAGAAACTTCATCATATTCCCTCCAAAAGTGGTGAAAAACCAAATCTGCCCCAAGCTCCTCATGGCCTATAAATAGAGGTTTCTCCACACTCTATTTTTCACACCAGAACTATCCCAAGTATCATAAGCATATAGTTCTCCTTCTTTCCCTTCTTGCTTGTAAGTGAAGAAAAGTCACAAAAACACTAAATTAGCCACTTTCCATTTTTCATACCAATCCTTTGTCTAAACCTAAAAACACTTCAAAGACCATTCATACAACTTTAAAATGGCCATTTGAAGCTGTTCCCATTGTTACATTTCTCAGAAAAGCCACCAATCTAAAAGTCAACTCTCACACCCCATATTTTGACTTTTATGCATTTTAAGAGCCAAATCACTACATAGGTCTTTTCCATTTGTTTAAACCATACACACACCTCACATATGTCATGATATAACTGTCCAAAGCATTGAAAACTATTGGTGAAGTACATTTCCCCAACTGTCTACAAAATTGCATTTTGCTTCAAAAAGGAAGGAGACTACAAGTTAGCTCGAAAGAGGAATTCTTGCTTGGTGCTGTTGGCTGGTTGAGAGGAATCTACAAGAGGTTAGTACTTATAAACCCCTTCCTTATATGCATAAATATCATCAACACATGTTTGAGTTCTGAACTTGAAAGTTTGGTTTATCATATTGGACCTGTTGTTAGGTTGGCTGCCTTTGAACTACAATCATATGAAAAGCTTACTTTGAGTGTGCTAATGTTTGACTTTAGCAATGTCATGTATAGAGTAGGATAGTTGGAATTAAATATTTGGCTTTGGTATTAAATTGTGTTTAGACTGTTGAATTATGTTTGAATTTATCATTATACTGTCAATCCCTTACTGCAGAACTGGTTAACTTCCAATATCATGAAGTAATCATTTTCCATCATTTTAATGTGTGTGTATATGAGCATCATTGTTATTAGGGTCCTTTTGCTTTGTTGCTTTTCTTTTTTGATTGGTATGACTTTAAGTTAACTAGAGGAGGCTGCTGCCATATGTTTTAAGTATGACTGTCATTAAGGATATGGCTCTGCTGTCATCTTATGATCAGTTTGGTTTAATTAGATTTTGGGTTATGCCTATGACTGTTAAAGAAGATTAAGAGTAGCACATTAGGAATATCACCCCTATTTTGAGTTTTGCTTCAAAGATTCACTTAGTGTTGTTGGAACAATACTCGGATTTTGTTTGTTCAACTTTGTCTTAGCATACTTTGCTGTTTTTTCTGTCCTAGAAGTTTGTGCAGAATGAGGGAGTAACCAAGGGCCAAATGTCATAATTGTGGACTGTTGGATTCAGAGGAGTTGTCTGGTCTTGTTTTGTTTATTTAAGTTTGTTTGGGGTTTTTGGCATTTAGGAACTAGATTAATATTTGGAGGTGGCTTAGAATCAATTCAGGTTTAGACCAAGGAGAATTTGTCACAGCTGTTTAGATCTCATGCTAATGCTAGATTTGGCTGGGATCTGTTTTGGATTAAGAACTCCCATCTAACAATTTTGGAGTTAAGTGTTAGGAGCAGGGCTGGCATCAGAGTTCTAGGACTTTGGGTGATGTTTAGTTTGGTTGACTACATCAGGTTTGGTATACTCTTGCTGCTGTCATAAGACACTGCACTATTGTTGTAACATCAAGTTGGATAACCTATCATTGACATACCTTGACAGTCTAGGAGGGATTGGAAGATTTTTGACATGAGGGTTTTGTTTGAAACTGAGGTTATTGATCTATATGAGTGTCTGCCTCTGTCAACAAGAGTTTGCTTGTGTAGTTTACTTTGTTTTTATTTTTCAACCTACTGCTAGGGCTTTGTTTGTAATTCATCAGTGGACATAAGTTTGAAATACCAAAAGCAATAACTGTCCAGCCCTAAAAAAAAATTGTTGTATCATGATTTGAGCTTTTCAAAGCTAGTTGTGCTAGACTGTTTGGCATGCTAAGTTTGTTTAAAGAGAATTTATGCTATCTTGATAAGATGAAATACTGGTTAAATGAGCATAAGGATCTTGGACACTCATTTGTGTGTTTTCTCTGCTGAAGCTTTGTATTAAGAGCTGCACTAAAAGACTTCCAAGTCTTGGCTGTTTCCTTTGGATTTGTATCTAGGTTTCATCAATAGATGTGTTTGAAAACACAATACCCTTCACCTGATTTCCACCACAGCTTTTTATTGAGACCAAACCAGCTTTGCTTGATTTATGCCATGATTAGGCTTTGGAATTCATCAGTAAATTTGGTCTGAATACTAAGACAGGCTAGCTGTCAATTCAAACTCATTTCTAAGTCATTACAATGTGATGTGTGTAAGTTTTTTGACTCATGGCAATGGATAGGTAAGCTGTTTGTTGGGATACCAAGCCAAGTTTAAACCATTCACCCAATTGGCCCTGATTTGACATGGATCACATCTGTTTGAACCCTTTTTTATGTTTTGTGTCAGCATGCTATTGAGAACTAACAACATTTTTTTAACCACATCCATCACCCAATGTATGTCCTAAAGCTGTTGTTTTAGGTTCATTAGGTGTTTGAGACAGTTAGGATCCATGTTTTCATTTGGGCTGGCTTGTTCAGAATCTTGATGTGTGAATAACTTATCTGCTTTGCATCAATCTTGTCACATTCTTGCAACTTGAACTTTATTTACATTTCCCATCTGTTTAAAAAACCATGTGTATGCTGTTTGCATCTTCATTCCAACACAACTTTATTCAACATAACAACTTGACAGCCCCTTTTGAACCATAACAGAATAATGTGTTCCTTTGAATTTATCTTGATTTCTTGCATTTCAAACATGTACAGATCAATGCTAGTTTTGAATTCATCATTCCATTTTGGCTCATGTCCTCATCATGCCTTTGCTTGCCACTCATATATCTCATTTTGGTCCAAGGCTATTTTGGATCAAACTCTTGTTAAAATTCATTCAAGGTTACATTTAGAACTTGCTCATGCCTTTCCATAGTCCTAATTGCAACTGCCCTGATCTGTGGATACCAAGTTGCATGTCAAGTTCATAGGGTGCATGTTCTATAGATTTTATTTGTATGTGTGAAATCTCAAAATTTGAACTGCACCATCTCAGTCCTCATTAAATTCCAAGCAATTTAGACTCTAATTTTGTTGAATTTGGTTTTGATTTGATAGAGTTTCGGTCCAATCCGTATCTGCTTTGTTTGCCTTGGTTTTGGGCCCAAAATAACACGCGTGAAGGCTTATGTATTTTTTGGGGTGGGATAATCAACGGATGTATCTCCACCCCAGTGGTTATTGCCTTGCCATTAAAACGTCTATCATACCTTGTGTCCTGGGTTCGAGCCCCAACGAGGCATTTTTTGCTTCAATTATTTTCTTTTCTCGTTGTTTATATTTTATTCATTCCTTTCCTTTCCATACCAGCACGGGCATAGTGCTCTAGTGGTAGAGTTGGTGTGTTGGTAAACACAAGGGCCTGGGTTCAACTCCCAGCTTGGCCCTTTCTCTTTTTATTTTCATTTTGTTTATTTGTTTTATTATCATAAATTACCTAAACTTCCGAATTTCATAACTCATTCAACGTTCATTATTTTCAAACTGCTCTTTTTGCAAATTTTTCATTGTGATGTCTAGTTGTATTAAATGGATTGTAATTTCATAATTGCTTGTTTTTACAATGCTTTTGCATACTTGTTAGTAGACTTATTCTTAGGTCGTTACCTTACGTCTCGATTGAATTTCCCTCTATGCCACGCTTATTTTTATCTTGTGAGATTTGTGGATATTTAATTTCTTCATGTTTGTTAACATGTTGAGATTTCATCTCTTGTTGGTTGTTACCATAACTTGTCGTTCTCTTCCTAAATTTTTGAGTTTAGCTGTTGCGATCATTTCTTGCGTACTTGATTGTCATCAATGCTTAAATATTGTTACCTTTGATATACTTTGGATTTATAACATGATTCTTTTAAGTTGTGACCTACTTGCATGAATGTTGCTTCCATCTTTGTCAAGATATGCACCCCCTAATCCTTGTTAAGATGATTGACTATTGGTTGTAACCCTTGATATCATTTGAAGTATATGCTCATTGAAATTTGCATGCTTACTTGTTTTGATCTTAACTCCTTCATACCTCCTAAATTACGAGGCTAAACTAATTTAATTGTGTGAGATTGTTATCTATGCATGTTGTTGTTACGCTTTGAGTTTATAACATGATTTGTTTTCAAATTGATATTCGTTTACATGGTTGTCACCTTTATCATGTTTCCTAATCTTTGTTAAGACCGTACTTTCAATCTTTGTTAAGATATGCCTTCATTTGTCAAGATATGCCATTTGTAACATGCTTGTATATTTTGGTTGTAACCATTCATCTCACTTGAATTGCTTGCTCATTATAATGTGTTGGTTAATCCTTGATCATAATCATTATCTTCTATATTCCTCATGCTTGAATATGTTTATACTTTGTTAAGTATTTTCTTCCCCAAGTGATGGAACTCTCTAGTTCTCATCCAAGTTGCCTCCCCTCTCTCCTTCCAAAGGAAAAGTCTCTCCATTGACCTTTGTGTCATGGATAGCTCATTACCCCTTTTGACTTTGTAAAGTCATCTTGAACCTTAGTTAAGATTAGAACCCATAAGACATTAGACTTTGCTTAAGTCTAAAATACCCACCTTTACTAGGAGTTCTCCTCAACTAGAACCCTAGGTTAGAGTTTTTTTAACTCTATATAAGAATCATAGTGATGATTACTTATTCCCCTTTGAGAGTTCAACGTAGACATAGAGAGTTGTGGAAAACTCTATACAAGCATTGTAATGTTTGTTCCCCATTGAACCTTGATCATAATCAAGTGTTCTTCAACCCTAGTGAGGTGAACTACGATTGCTCTGATTCTATCCTAGTAAGGATACGTAGGCAGAGGACACGACGTCTTTGCGAGCAAACTTAGAAACTATCTTTAGGTTTTAGCATATACCTTTACCCAACCCAAAACTTAGCAAACATTTACCAACTTAGCATGCAAATAAACAAAAGGTTCATGTAGAGTACTACGGATGTTTAGGATGTGAAATACCTACCCTATGCATAACCATCCCCCGATCCCAGAATCTCTTAGCGTTGTTGTTACATCGCGAAAAAGGTTTTTCTTTCTTTAGACCTTTCCTTTGGATAAATTAAAGTCCTGTTGTGAATTTAAGAATTAAATATTCAAGTTAATCAATAGCTTGGTATCACGATTCTCACCGCAACAGAAATGGCGACTTCACTGGGGACACTTAACTTGAGGGTTTAGCCTATTTTGTTTAATTGCATGCTATATTTGTAAATATTTGCTTAACATGTATATTTGTCAATACATATATTTGTATGTTGGGTATTGGGTGCTTTGAGTGGTGAGACGGTCCTATACCCGGACTTGAGTGCAATTATGATAGTATGGTGGTATATTCGAGAAGGCTTATAGGGAATTGATTCCCGACCAAGCTAACTTGAGAAACCACCGCTCAGTGTAGGCCCTCTTGAAAACTTAGTATTGTTGATCGAGTATTCGTGAAGACAATGCTACTTTCAACGAAGGAGCCCATGACACTGTGGACTTTTAGAATACATTCTACCCCAATTTGGCTTTATTAGGACGTAGTGCGATGACTATAAGGAAGTATTTCCGAAATAGTTGATACGCGATACTACACTCAGACGAGATTCTCTTGAGAATATTATCGATTACCAAGTAATTTGGGAAGTTGATAATATCTGAAAGATGGGTTGATGACTCTGGGAACTTTGTAGAACCCGTTCGGCAGGTACAAATCAATCCATAGTACAATCTTTGGGGATGGGTAGGCCCTTGGACTCATGCTTGTCCTTAACCTTAAGTTTGTGTGCATGTGCATTTGCTTGTGTTTGCGCATTCATATCATCATGTCATCATATCATCATATGGTTTCATGGAACTCATACTTTGTTGTTTGTAAACATCAGAGGTCGTCATGAACAGTGAAAGAAAGAAGACTTTGAAGTACACTTACAAGGGTTTTAACCTAGATGACTTGAAAAGGTTGAGCACCTTAGTAACAGATCCAGAGGGATTTCAAAGCCGATATGGGAAGTTGTTGCTACTCTTGAAGATAAAGATGGATAGTGGACTTCTTTCTACTCTCCTCCAGTTTTATGACCCGCTCTACCACTGTTTCACATTCCCTGATTATCAGCTAGTGCCCACGCTAGAAGAGTATTCCCAGTTAATTGGGTTGCCTATTCTTGAAGATTCTCCTTTTCCGATTGCAGAGAAGGACCCTAAAGAGCAGGACGTTGCCAAAGCTACACGTTTGGGAGTGGATGATATAAAAAAAGAATCTGATTACAAAAGGGGGAGTCTTTGGGTTAAAAGCAGAATTCTTGGTTGAGAAAGCTCAATGTTACGCAGATCATTTAAGCATGGATGCATTCGAGGCTACCCTTGCCTTACTCATCTATGGTATATTCTTGTTTCCAAGCTTTGAGAATTTTGTGGACCCAATGCCATCAAAATTTTCTTGAAGAAGAATCCTGTGCCTACCTTGTTAGCAGACACGTACCATTCTGTTCATCTGAGGAACTTCCATAATGGAGGAATGATCACTTGTTGCACTCCTTTATTGTACAAGTGGTTCACTTCACACTTACCCAAAGCCAACGCTTTTTGGGATCCAAAGAAAGGATGGTGGTCACAAAAGATCATGGCTCTTACCCATTCCGATATTGATTGGTATAGTCGTGATTATGACGGGACAATGATTATTGACAGTTGTGGGGAATTTGGCAATGTACCTCTCCTCAGCATAAATGGAGGGATCAGCTACAATCCAATACTCACCCGCCGACAATTGGGATACCCTCTAAAAGACAAACCCAAAAGTGTTCAAGTAGAAAGCATCTTCTTCAAAGAAGGGGAAGATAGTCAAGGATTAAAAGAGAAAATTCTAGAAGCTTGGAAGCATCCACACAAGAAAGGAAAGAAAGATCTTGGAAGACTCAACTGTGTTTCTTTGGAACCCTACCTCCAATGGGTTCGGAAAAGAGCCGTCACACTAAGGATGCCGTATCCTAAACAAGAGCCTATGGCCTTAAAGGAAGAACGCCCGTTGGTCTTCATGTCTGAAGAAGAAAAGTTGAAAATTGCTTTGGTCAAAGCACAGCAAACTGAAGAAGCTTGGAAGCACAAGTATCAGATAGTCATTGAAGAAAATGCGGAGCTCCAGAGGCAACTCCAGTTGAAAGATGAAGAAATCCTCTCTTGTAAGAAGAGGAAAGCACTAGAGGAACCTTATGAGCCACAGTCTAATCCATGGAAGATAATTGTGGACAGACTCATCATTGAGAAGACTCAGATGGAAAGAAAGATCGAGAAGCTCAACCTCAGGCTGCTAGGAGAACCTTGATAGGATTCACCTAGTTGTTTAGTTAAAACTCTTGTAAGAGGAAACGATGTTTTGTAATCCGTTTTGTTAATCAATGAAATGACGACTTCTGATGTTCGGAAATATCTGAGTTCCATGACAATCATTTGCAATTGCATTTGCACTTCTTCTAACCATTCAAGGAAATTCATCTTTTTCTTTACAGGCAACAACATGGTAAGAAGAGACATGCTTCGAGTCCCGAATCTGAGATTGGGCCGTCTAAGAATGTTAACCAGACTTGTCCGAAACCCTGCTGCTTTCATAGCCAAATATGGGGACCTATTGCCATTAATAAGCGCTCCGATCAATGAGCCCATGTTGCAAGCCTTGGTGGAATTCTGTCATACAACTTACCACTGCTTTGTGTTTCCAGATTTTTAGTTACTCCCGACCCTCGAAGAGTATAATGCTTACTTAAAGATCCCACGGACTTTTACGCTCCCTTATGGAAAACCAAAGAAGAAGGACTTAGCTAAAGCCCTGCATATCAAGCTGGAAGACTTACCACCAATGAGGGTGAAAGGAGGGTGGTATGGAATGGATGTCGAGCCTCTAATGGAGATGGCCGAGTATCACTATGAAAGCAGAAACCTGGGCATTTTTGAGGCGATTTTGGCACTACTAATATATGGATTGTATCTGTTCCCAAGCAACTACGATTTCATCAGCGAAGAAGAAATCCGCCTTTTCATCCTCAAAAATTCAGTCAACACAATACTGGCTGATACTTATGTAGTCATTCACCGTTTCGCCTTGTATGATTGTGGACGATTCTCATGTTGTCTTGCACTGCTCGACCGATGGTTCGCTTCTCATCTGCCAAGGACCCATATCCTTTGGAGGCTGCCTACCAAAAGCGCATGGGTTTCTAAACTTGTCACTCTCAGACACCATGATATCACATGGTATGACACTAGCATCGGTGACCAAGTCATGATTTCCAGCTACGGAGATTTCCCCAATGTGCCTGTCATTGGGATAGAAGGGGTGATCACTTATAATCCTATTCTCGCTCGATGTCAACATGGGTATCCTACCGGGCCCGAGCCTGAACCAGAACTGTTGAGGCCTCGCTTCTGTGAGACAGGTCGCAACCAAGAACTAGAAGAAAATGCTCAATATGCTCAAAGAGATCCACACCTTGTGGGCCCAACTCCAATAGAGAATGCAAGTTGTTTAACCACCAGGGGGTACCTGCTATGGTCAAAGGAAATTGCCTTAATCATGTTCTACACTCATGACTATGAGATAACCATGGAACCTGAGGTCCCCGCAACTAGGGAAGAGCTAAGATACACTTTGGTTAAAGCGCAAAGAGAAAACGAAGACCTGTAGGAGATTATCCGCCAGGATCAAGTTCATGTCAGAGTCCAAGAAGGAGAAGGGTTGTCTTGTTAGATTGATCTTTGTTTCACCATTTCCCTGCTTTCCCTAAAAAAGGATTGATATCCTGTTTGTTGCATTTACTTTCATTGTAAGAAAAGTCTTGCTTTTTAGCAAAGGCCACTCTTTTGTAATAGATTTCCAGCTATCAAATAAAAAAACGCTTTTTAAGCATGTTGTTACATGTTGGTCTAACTTTTTGTGTGTAAACGAAAATTTTGAGTTTCCTTGAATGGTTTATGCATCCGCATTTGCATGTTATCCTACATCAGTCCTGCATTTGGGGTTCCACAGCTCATCCTTTGTTCTTGTCCAGAGAAAGGAGATAAGGAGTCACGCTGAGTACCCACAGATACAACACACGGTCCCAAGCTCAAAAGAAGATGGCAGATAACGACCAAAGGTTCGATCGAATGGATAATGACATTGAAGGGATCAAAGGGGACGTCAACCAGATCCTGGAAGCCCTCAACGTGATCAAAGAAAAAATGGATACACAACCTACAGTGATCTCCGAAGTTGCCACAGCAGCAGCCAATGTCACAATAGCTCCTGGTACTTCAGCAGAGTTCCCCTATGGCATGTCCCGGGATTTTGTGCCACCTTTCAACAACATGCAGTCTTCAGGTCTCAATCCGTTGTTCGACTCAACAATCAGAAACCCCATTTTTACTCCAGCAGGTGGACCTACCACAGTACGACCAGTCTTCGCCAATCAACAACCAATCTTTGATATACCCGATGGATCCGAAGCTGAGGACGAAAAACACGAAAAGTTAAGAGTGGAGATGGACATCATGGCCAAAAGGATGAGGGCCATTGAAGGAAATCATGTCTTTGGATCTGATGCCAAGGATCTATGTCTGGTATCTGGATTGGTGTTTCCTCAGAAATTTAAAACACCAATCTTCGACAAATATGAAGGGACCGCTTGTCCTAAGGAGCACTTAATCATGTACTGTAGGCGGATGGCTCAGCATATTGAAAATGATAAACTGTTAGTACATTGTTTCCAAGATAGTCTTAAAGGGGCTTCGACCAAGTGGTATCTTGGTTTAGATCAAGCTAAGATCCACAGTTTCCAAGACCTTTCAGATGCTTTTATTCAACAGTACAAGTATAACGTGGACCTAGCTCCCGATCGCCGTCAGCTTCTCAGCATGACGCAGAAAAATACTGAAACCTTCAAGGAGTATGCGCAAAGATGGCGCGGAACTGCAGCACAAGTAGAGCCTCCCCTTACTGAGAAGGAGTTGGTAGACTGGTTTGTGGATACAGTTCGACCAGAATTCTATGAACATTTGATCAGCAGCGTTACAACAAATTTCTCTGATATTGTGGCAGTGGGAGTCAAGGTGGAAGCAGGTTTAAAGAGTGGAAGAGTGACCACTCCAAATGTTACCTCAAGCGCCAGCACGACAAAGAAGCCAGTCAGCACGTTCCACAAAAAGAAAGAGGGAGAGGTGAGTACAATCACATATGGAAAGAAAGTACAAAGTTCACGAAGCCACCACCAACAGTACCAACCATCATATATAGCGGCAGTGACCCTGGTTTTTCAACCTTCTTCACAGCATGGTCCCCAACCTGGGGCACTCAACAATCAACACCAATATCAGTCTGGCAGTCAGCAACAGTATCGCACCAATAATCAACAACAATACCAGCAGCCGCAGGGTCAACAACCTCAGAACAGGGCCCCGAGGGCAAATTATCAAGCAAATAGGCCAAAGATACAGCCTATTCCAATGAGTTACACCGACCTGTTTCCCGTGCTAATAGAAAGAGGTTTGGTTAAAACGAGAAAATTAGGTGCTCCACCTAATCCACTCTCGTTCTATTACGATGCAAATGCCCGCTGCCTATTTCATGAGAATGCTCCAGGCCACAATCTCGAAGGTTGCTTCGCCCTTCAGCACCTAGTTCGTGAACTTATTGAAAAGGGAATTCTATCCTTCGAAGATAATCCACCTAACGTTAAGAGCAACCCTCTTCCAAATCATGGTGGAGTCAATGCCATTACTGAAGAAGGGGAGGGATCAGAAGACAAGAATGTTACTACTGTTGGTGAGATCAAAGTGCCACTAGCAGACCTACACAAACGCCTCGCTCAGGCGTGGTCACTCAAGACATCTCACGAAGATTGCAAAGAATGTATGCTGAATCCTGAGGGTTGTGACGCTGTGAAAAAGGACATTCGAGCTATGATTGAACAGGGAATGATAGAAATTGCCCACCGAAAAAAGGAAGAAGATGTGGCAGTCATCGAGCTTGTGTTTAACATACCAGGAGAACCCAACAAAGGAGCCGTACTCAGAGATGATAACAGTAACAAAGACTACAAGAACGTTCGGCCAGTATTTCGTGATGATGTACCCTCGAAATTTGGGAGGGGACAGACTAGGTTTGAGCCAAGGGGAGGATCCAAACCCCACCCAAGAGCCATGACACCAAAACAAGACTATTCATGGTGTGAAGGGATTTTCAAAGAAAAGAAACCAGTAAGTGTGGCCAACATTGCCGGTGGAAGCAAAATGACCCGGAGTGGTCGTGTCTATCAACCTCGAACATACAACGAGGCTCCTCCACCAGCAGTTTCTGTTCAAAAGATGCTTGTTCCTCAGAAGCCTGTTCCGGAGACAACCACCGCCAAAGAACCTTTAGTTAGAGGAAAGGAAAGTCTCAAGAACGATGAAGAAGAGTTCTTAAGAATCATTCGACGAAGCGATTATAGGGTGGTGGACCAATTTAATCAAACACCCTCCAAGATCTCGGTCATGGCTTTGCTTTTAAGTTCTCCAGCGCACCGCCAGGCATTGCTCGAAATCCTGACACAGGCCCACGTCACTAAAGATATTACAGTGGGGCAGTTTGACTCTGTTGTAGCAAATATCACTGCCTGCAACACTTTGAGCTTTGATGATAGTGACCTGACAGCTGAGAAGCGTAAGCACAATCGTGCCTTGCATGTGTCAGTCAAGTGTGAAGAGGATACAATGTCCCGAGTTCTTGTTGACACGGGATCAGCACTCAATGTAATGCCTAAAAGGACTTTGGCCAAGCTGGCATATCAAGGTGCTACCATGAGACCAACCTCTCTTATAGTCAAGGCATTTGACGGGTCCAGGAGAACTGTGATAGGAGAAGTTGATCTTCCTATCCTAATTGGACCATAAATTTTCGAAGTCACCTTTCAGGTGATGGACATAAATTTGGTTTACAGCTGCCTATTGGGAAGACCATGGATTCATACAGCTGGCGCTGTCACTTCCACGCTCCACCAAAAAATGAAGTTTGTTGTGAATGACCAGCTAGTCATTGTCTATGGAGAAGAAGACTTAATGGTGAGCAACTTGTCATCTTTTCGGTATATTGAGGCTGATGAAGACTCTCTCGAGACAGCTTTTCAAGCGCTAAAAATAGCTCACGCTGTTCTAGTTGATGAATTAGACATAACCCAAGGGCCATCATTTACCTCTGCTCAAAGTATTAAGGCAGCACTGAAGGCCGGAGTCCCACTGGGATGGGGAGAGGTCATCGAAGTCAATACTCGAGCCAAGAATGATCGACAAGGGTTGGGTTACAAACCAACTCCGGAAGGCGAGCCAGAAGAAAGCACCATGAAGAGGAAGTCCTTAAAAGAGATATTCACCAGTGGCGGTGTGCAAGTCAATGCCATTATTGCTGAAGATGAGGACGGTAATCTGGATCGTCTAATAACTAGAGGAGGAGGAGCGTTGCGCAATTGGGAGGCTGTGGAAGTTCCCATCTTTTTACCTTTAGAGTAATTCATTCTGCTTGTTAGCTTTGTGTTTTTCTTTAAAAATTTCCTAGTCTTGCCCAAGACCTGCGAATTATTTTGTATTGGGCCACTTTGCAAAAATTGAAAATCATTAATGAAAAAGTGTTTTTGTTAAAACTCTTATTATTTGTTTTGCGCATCACTTTCACTCTTTTTGAAAAAATGGCAATCTCTTTTGAAAAAAAAAATAATAAAAACAACCCTTCATCTGCATGTCTGTGTGTGAGTGCCTGATTGTTCCTAAATAAAACATGCAGAATACCCCCATCAACCACAGAATCCTATGATCATTCGGTTCCTTCTACTAGCGGTTCATTTGTCTTTCAAGCTGAAGAAGAGAACGGAGAAGAGTTAGAAGTCCCAGAAGAGTTAAAGAGAATGGCTGAATACGAAGATGATTATATCCAACCCCATAAAGAGCAGACGGAAGTCATCAACTTGGGGTCAGAGGAGGACAAAAGAGAAGTCAAGATTGGGGCATCATTAAGGCCAGAAATCAAAGACAATCTGATAACAATCCTCAGAGATTTTGTTGATGTATTTGCTTGGTCCTACCAAGATATGCCAGGGTTGGATACTGACATTGTCATGCACAAGCTCCCCCTGAAACCAGAATGTCCTCCGGTCAAACAAAAGCTTCGCAGGTCGAGACCAGACATGGCGCTTAAAATCCGAGATGAGGTCAAAAAGCAAATAGATGTCGACTTTCTAGCAGTATCTAAGTATCCAGAATGAGTGGCAAACATTGTACCGGTTCCGAAGAAGGATGGCAAGGTCAGGATGTGCGTCGACTACAGGGATCTAAATAAGGCAAGTCCAAAGCATGATTTCCCGCTACCACATATTGACACTTTGGTGGATAACACAGCAAGCTTTGCAGTGTTCTCGTTTATGGATGGATTTTCGGGTTATAACCAGATAAAAATGGATCCAGATGACATCGAGAAAACAACTTTCATCACACTATGGGGCACCTATTGTTATAAGGTAATGCCTTTTGGTTTGAAGAACACAGGGGCAACGTATCAGAGAGCTATGGTCACACTCTTTCATGATATGATGCACAAAGAAATCGAGGTGTACGTGGATGATATGATTGCAAAATCCCAAAGTGAAGAAGACCACTTGGATCATCTGCTGAAGCTATTCAAGAGACTCCAAAAGTATCAATTAAGATTAAATCCAGCAAAATGCACCTTCGGAGTTCGATCAGGCAAGTTACTTGGTTTCATCGTTAGTCAGCGAGGAATTGAAGTAGACCCTGACAAGGTTAAAGCAATCCAGGAGATGCCTGCTCCCAGAACTGAGAAACAAGTTAGAGGCTTCCTTGGACGTTTGAATTACATCTCCAGGTTCATCTCCAATCTGACTCCTACCTACACACCGATCTTCAAGTTGTTACGAAAAGATCAAACGGTGGTATGGAATGAAAACTGTCAGGATGCGTTCGAGAAAATCAAGCAGTATTTGCAAGAACCTCTAGCGCTGATCCCTCCGGTACCTGGAAGGCCTTTGTTCATGTATATGACAGTGTTAGAAGATTCGATGGGCTGTGTCTTGGGCCAGACTGATGAGTCAGGGAAGAAAGAACATGCAATCTATTACCTAAGCAAGAAGTTCACTGATTGTGAGAGTCGTTACTCTCCCCTGGAAAAAGCTTGTTGTGCGTTAGCATGGGCTGCCAAACGTCTGAGGCAGTACATGATTTGTCACACTACGATGCTGATTTCTAAGATGGACCCCATCAAATACATCTTTGAAAAGCCAGCTCAAACAGGAAGATTAGCCTGATGGCACATGCTCTTATCAGAGTACGATATCCAGTATGTCACTCAAAAATCCATCAAAGGAAGTATCTTGTCAGA
The DNA here is from genome assembly GCA_963859935.3 of Lathyrus sativus. Classification (NCBI taxonomy): domain Eukaryota; kingdom Viridiplantae; phylum Streptophyta; class Magnoliopsida; order Fabales; family Fabaceae; genus Lathyrus; species Lathyrus sativus. The sequence goes on from OZ012739.1 coordinate 259,654,824, forward strand.
ACACCTTGCAGAGCATCCTATAGAGGATTATCAACCGCTCAAGTTCGATTTTCCTGATGAAGATGTAATGTATATTCAGCGCACGAAACCAGAGCCTGGTCCAGAGGAAGGCCCCGAGCCGGGATCCCGTTGGGAGATGATGTTCGATGGAGCATCAAACAAAAATGGACATGGCATCGAAGCTGTTCTGAAAAATCCAACTGGAGGGTACACTCCGGTCACAGCCCGACTTTGTTTCTCCTGTACAAACAACATAGCAAAGTATGAAGCCTGCATCCTAGGATTGGAGGCTGCCATGGACCTCCGTATCAAAATCTTGGAAGTAATTGGTGATTCTGCTTTGGTGATATACCAACTCAAAGAAGAATGGGAAACCAGGGATGAAAAATTGGTTCCTTATAAGACCCACATCTTAGAGATGGCTGAATATTTTGATGAAATTACCTTCAAGCACGTACCAAGGGCAGAAAATCACATTGCCGATGCGTTAGCCATGATGGCGTCCATGTGGAAAGTCCAGTTTGTCAACGAGGCACCTCTGATCCGCATCGAAAGAAGGACAGTACCCGCATACGTCATGGCAATAAATGAAGAATCTGAGGAGAAGCCATGGTTTCATGATATCAAGAATTTCCTTCAAAACCAAGAGTATCCCGCTAACGCGTCCACAATTGACAGAAGAGAAATACGAAGATTGTCATCTAAATTCTTCATCAGCAACGACATCTTATACAAAAGAAACCATGACATGGTCTTACTCCGATGCGTCGATGAAAACGAGGCGAATCTCATAATGACCGAAGTACACGAAGGAACCTTCGGCACCCATGCAAATGGCCACGCCATGGCTAAGAAAATCTTAAGAGCGGGTTACTTCTGGTTAACTTTGGAGACGGATTGCATACTCTTCGCTCGAAAGTGTCATAAATGTCAAGTTTATGCTGATAAAGTGCATGTCCCTCCACATCCTCTCAATGTGATGACATCACCTTGGCCTTTTGCAATGTGGGGCATAGATATGATCGGAGCAATAGAGCCAAAAGCTTCTAATGGCCATCGTTTCATCCTTGTTGCAATCGATTATTTTACCAAATGGGTGGAAGCAGCGTCATATGCAAATGTGACGAAGCAAGTGGTTGCACGCTTCATTAAAAAGGAGATCGTCTGCCGATATGGTATCCCTAACCAGATCATCACTGACAACGGGTCGAATCTGAACAACAAAACAATGAAGGAAATTTGTGACGATTTTAAGATCAAACATCACAACTCGTCCCCTTACAGACCTAAGATGAATGGTGCAGTTGAAGCTGCAAACAAAAACATCAAAAAGATAATACAAAAAATGGTCGTAACTTACAAAGATTGGCATGAGATGTTACCATTTGCTTTGCACGGCTACCGAACATCAGTACGCACTTCGACAGGGGCAACTCCCTTTTCCTTAGTGTACGGGATGGACGCTGTGCTACCCATTGAAATCAAAATACCTTCCTTGAAGATCTTGGCGGAAGCCAAGCTGGATGAAGACGAGTGATAAAAGAAAGATTCGATTCGTTGAATCTCATCGACGAGAAAAGAATGACGACCATGTGTCACAGTCAAATCTATCAACGAAGGATGGCCCGGGCGTTCAACAAGAAGGTTCGTCCCAAAGAGTATAGGGAAGGAGAGCTTATGCTTAGAAAAATCCTACCTACACAAAAAGACATGCGTGGCAAGTGGATGCCCAACTATGACGGCCCTTTCGTTGTGAAGACTGTTTTCTCCAGAGGATCTCTGATTCTCGAGACTATGGATGGCGAACCACTCAAGTATCCCATCAACTCAGACGCAGTAAGAAAATACTACGCTTGAAACAAAATACATAGAAGGAGGATTCCAGTGCCTCGACAAGATGAAAGCCCAATGTTTGAAAGATGACAGACGCTGGGACAGAGTCCTGTGCAGGATATTAAAAGAAAGATAAACGCCTGTTGTTCTCGTCAGAAGCAGCGAAGTAAGTGAAGTGGCAGTAGGAAGGACCGGATTATTATGGGATTCTGTAACCTTTTCTGTTGCCATTTTTCAAAACTTATAAAATTCCCAAGGCTTTGCCTTTTGTAAAGTTCTTGTCTATCAATAAAATCAATTTTTTGGCCAAATCATTGTTATGATCTGCTATTTTTGTTATGTAATTTCACTTATTTGTTAATAAGAATTTTCATGAAAGCAAAGTGTTTTGAAAAACTTAAGTCTTGTTTTAAAAAGAAAGCACAATTTGACAAAATGATTGAAAAGTTCTAGAGGTAATGTGATGATATTACACAGTTCTTGAAGTTGTGGAAATCGATGTTACCTTTGACTGAGATAGACGTGTCCGACAGCAGTTCTAGCTATTAAGCTAAGACTTCCTCTCTGCAGAATTACGAAGATATTACTGAGAAAAGATCGTTATCTGCACCAAAGAAAGAAGTGTCGCCTGACTTGAGGCATTTTGAAACTCAGCGTGACGAGTTCTCTCTTTATTTGGTTTTCCTTTGTTCCTACGGGTCGTTCTGCGTCTTGCATACAGCATCATGCCAGCATACGCATTTGTTTGCATTCCCGCCGTTGAGATCCTTTGGTCGTTACCTTTATCTTTGTTTTGTTGTTACAAGTTCGCTTCAAAGTTGACATCCTGGGGTTTCCTTATCTGCTTTGGGAAGCTAGTGGTGACTAGTAATGTCTAATTTACACAAACAGGGGGTTATTACCAATTTTCACCTTCGATTTGGTTGTCACCAACAAACTTTGAAAGACTAGTGGTCACTAGCACATGTTCAGAACTAATTACGTTCGGTACAGTAATTCGGTCGTCACCAACTATTTTTCAAACCCAGTTGATACTGATTCTGTTATAAAGCAAACCAATTGTTATTGGAGTCCCTCTGATTCGGTTTTCACCAATTTGGCTAAAAATCTAGTGGTTACTAGTATTGCCCTCTAAAAAACCAATGATCATTAACATTGGAGTTGGTCGTCACCAAAATTCCCTAAAAGTCCAATGATTATTGGCATCACCTTCAAATCCAATTATCATTAGTACCCCTTGATTCAGTTATTACCAATCTCTATAAGTCTAGAGGTCACTAGCCTTGTTGGGAAAATCTAGTGGTTACTAGCACTATCCAGAACCAATTGTTATTGATATGCCTAGTTCGGTCGTCACCAATTGACCTAAGTCCAATAGTTATTGGCATCGCTTGAAGCAGGTCGTTATCCTCTGGTCGTTACCAAATTTGTAAAAAAAGGAACCAATGGTCATTGGTCTCCCTGGATTCGGTCGTCACCGAAAGCCCCAGTTAAGGCTAGTGGTTACTAGCATTGTCCAGAACCAATTGTTATTGGTATATCTTGATTTGGTCATCACCAGTCTCCTCTAAGACCAGTAGTTACTAGCATTGCTTGAAAACTAATCGTTATTAGTACCAAAAGTTGATTGTTACCAACTTCCCCAGCCAGGGGCCTGATGTTTTGACAACATTGCTTGGAATTTCCCAATCGTAATTGGAAATTCGATTTGGTCGTCACCATATCCCCAGGAAGTCTAAGGATATTTAACACTTCTTGGAAACCGTTATTGTTTTGGTCGTCACCATATCCCCAGTAAGTCTAGTGGAAACTAGCACTGTTTGAAGTTATTTGTCATTCTGGTCGTCATCAGTCTCCCTAGTTGAAGCTTTTGCTTTTCCAGTCGAGTCTCGGAGAACTAGTGGATACTAGTTTCCCCGGCACGTCCGGTCTTATTTCTAACCTCTTCCTCAAGATCCCGTTTGAACTCTTCGTTATAGGAAATTTTTCTCAATCTGGTTATCCCCAGTGAGAATCGTGTCTTTGTTCCGTCTTTTCCCCGATGAAGCTGTGCTTCCCTAGTGGATTGATTCCCCAGCAAAGTTTTCCCCATTGGGTTTTCTTTCCCCAGTGGGGTTTGCATTTCTTTTCTTTCGTTTCCCCAGTGAAGAATTGTCATCTTCCCCGGCGGGCTTCATCATCTGGTTACCCCCAGTGAGGATCATATCTCCTTTCCCTAATGAAGGTGTGTCTTCCCGGGTGAAATTTGTGTCCCCTGCGTGAGAGATTTCTTTGAACAACATCGTTAGTCATGTTTGAACTATTCTGCTTACTTTGCCTTGAATCTTTCCCCAGTGTGTTGGGTCACTGTGAGTGGTTACTCGTCGTTTTGCCGTTCTTTCATATTTGTTCGTGTGTCTGCATCTGACTGACATTCAAGCCTCATATAACATCAGTTATATTCATGGCATATTTGCATTTATCCTTTTGCATACCATCGGATCTAAGGGACAAAATTTCTGGTTTGCTATATCTAAATACCTTTCACTGCGATTCTATGAGGATTGTCATCTCTCATTACCATCTAGTGAAGATATTTAAATAGGGGCATCTGTTGCACCCCAAATTTTGACCCCTTAGATCCTCATCATCATTGTAGGATCATATTCATTTGATTAACTAACCTTAATCCAGTTCAAGTTTATCTTTGTCAAGATGCAGATGAATTAGGGTTCCGTACCATCAAAATCGAAACTTCAGTGGTCCGATAAATCAATGTTTTGGATTGATTCAACTCCAAAAAAGATCAAGAATACAACTTTAGGTCAAGTATGAATCCAATTTGAGGTGGTCACCCGGGGTTTGAGAACAGTGCAATTTGAGATACCCGATTAGGGTTTTTGATTGGAAAAAGTCAACTGTAGTTTGACTTTTGATTCAAAGAGTATTTCAATGATGGGATCAAGGTCCATTAAGCTCCTATGGATTAGTAAAGTCCATCCAAAGAGTTTCAAGTCCTCAGGATGTCCGGATCACCAACGGGCGACTCGGTAGACACCGATCGATCGAAACGTTGACCAAAAAGTCAACTCTCCAACAATGAGGAATTTGACTTCAAGGTGTGAATGAAAAATGTTCCTTATATAATATTACACCTCCCCATAAAATTTCAAGACCATTGGATCAAGGGTTAGGAAGTAATTGCAAAAATCGGGAATTAGGGTTTCGAAAGGGGCAAAATCATAACTCCTCAACCACACATCCAATTGAGGTGGTTCTAAGCTTGTTTGAAAGGTATTGACAAACCCTACAAAAGTCCCACAGTGGTCCATATTCAAAAAATGCATTGAATTGGAGTTATAGAAAAATCATTTTTCTAGTACAAAACACTTAGAGAAATTTCATTAAATTCTGGCCATACAAACCACCTTTTTCAGAACTTTGAAGGGTTTTTCAACCTAGTTCCATCAAGAATTTGGAAATTCCCACAACATGAAAGTTGTAGAGCTACACAAGGGCTTTCTAAAAAGTGCAAGAACTCCTCAAAAGGATTTGTGAACAGGAAGTTATGATGCATTGAAGTTGGGCCTGTCACACTTGAAATCCACTTGGTCCAACTTCTCAAAATTAGAATTTTTCATCTCTAACCACTCTCCACCCTTGGATCATGATACATTATGATATTCAGATGTGTAGAGGAAGGAAATGACAGAAAAAGAGAGGTTGAGGAGAGAGAGAGATGCAAGTTGTGATTTATGGAATAAAATATTGAAATGTGTAAGAATGAGAGAGAAACTTTTTCTCCCAACTGCTGCAGCTGTGCCATCCTACCCTCTAAACTTATCTCAGTCATTTCATGTCAATATCCACTTGATATTTCTGATCTTCCTTGAGCCATGGAGCTGATATGGAGATTTTGGCAAGATTTTGCAAGAAACTTCATCATATTCCCTCCAAAAGTGGTGAAAAACCAAATCTGCCCCAAGCTCCTCATGGCCTATAAATAGAGGTTTCTCCACACTCTATTTTTCACACCAGAACTATCCCAAGTATCATAAGCATATAGTTCTCCTTCTTTCCCTTCTTGCTTGTAAGTGAAGAAAAGTCACAAAAACACTAAATTAGCCACTTTCCATTTTTCATACTAATCCTTTGTCTAAACCCAAAAACACTTCAAAGACCATTCATACAACTTTAAAATGGCCATTTGAAGCTATTCCCATTGTTACATTTCTCAGAAAAGCCACCAATCTAAAAGTCAACTCTCACACCCCATATTTTGACTTTTATGCATTTTAAGAGCCAAATCACTACATAGGTCTTTTCCATCTGTTTAAACCATACACACACCTCACATATGTCATGATATAACTGTCCAAAGCATTTAAAACTATTGGTGAAGTACATTTCCCCAACTGTCTACAAAATTGCATTTTGCTTCAAAAAGGAAGGAGACTACAAGTTGGCTCGAAAGAGAAATTCTTGCTTGGTGCTGTTGGCTGGTTGAGAGGAATCTACAAGAGGTTAGTACTTATAAACCCCTTCCTTATATGCATAAATATCATCAACACATGTTTGAGTTCTGAACTTGAAAGTTTGGTTTATCATATTGGACCTCTTGTTAGGTTGGCTGCCTTTGAACTACAATCATATGAAAATCTTACTTTGAGTGTGCTAATGTTTGACTTTAGCAATGTCATGTATAGAGTAGGACAGTTGGAATTAAATCTTTGGCTTTGGTATTAAATTGTGTTTAGACTGTTGAATTATGTTTGAATTTATCATTATACTGTCAATCCCTTACTGCAGAACTAGTTAACTTCCAATATCATGAAGTAATCATTTTCCATCATTTTAATGTGTGTGTATATGAGCATCATTGTTATTAGGGTCCTTTTGCTTTGTTGCTTTTCCTTTTTGATTGGTATGACTTTAAGTTAACTAGAGGAGGCTGCTGCCATATGTTCTAAGTATGATTGTCATTAAGGATATGGCTCTGCTGTCATGTTATGATCAGTTTGGTTTAATTAGATTTTGGGTTATGCCTATGACTGTTAAAGAAGATTAAGAGTAGCACATTAGGCATATCACCCCTGTTTTGAGTTTTGCTTCAAAGATTCACTTAGTGTTGTTGGAACAATACTCGGATTTTATTTGTTCAACTTTGTCTTAGCATACTTTGCTGTTGTTTTCTGTCCTAGAAGTTTGTGCAGAATAAGGGAGTAACCAAGGGCCAAATGTCATAATTGTGGACTGTTGGATTCAGAGGAGTTGTCTGGTCTTGTTTTGTTTATTTAAGTCTGTTTGGGGTTTTTGGCATTTAGGAACTAGATTAATATTTGGAGGTGGCTTAGATTCAATTCAGGTTTAGACCAAGGAGAATTTGTCACAGCTGTTTAGATCTCATGCTAATGCTAGATTTGGCTGGGATCTGTTTTGGATTAAGAACTCCCATCTAACAATTTTGGAGTTAAGTGTTAGGAGCAGGGCTGGCATCAGAGTTCTAGGACTTTGAGGTGATGTTTAGTTTGGTTGATTGCATCAGGTTTGGTATACTCTTGCTGCTGTCATAAGACACTACACTATTGTTGTAACATCAAGTTGGATAACCTATCATTGGCATACCTTGACAGTCTAGGAGGGATTGGCAGATTTTTGACATGAGGGTTTTGTTTGAAACTGAGGTTATTGATCAATATGAGTGACTGCCTCTGTCAACAAGAGTTTGCTTGTGTAGTTTACTTTGTTTTTATTTTTCAACCTACTGCTAGGGCTTTGTTTGTAATTCATCAGTGGACATAAGTTTGAAATACCAAAAGCAATAACTGTCCAGCCCTAAAACAAAACTGTTGTATCATGATTTGAGCTTTTCAAAGCTAGTTGTGCTAGACTGTTTGGCATGCTAAGTTTGTTTAAAGAGAATTTATGCTATCTTGATAAGATGAAATACTGGTTAAATGAGCATAAGGATCTTGGACACTCATTTGTGTGTTTTCTCTGCTGAAGCTTTGTATTAAGAGCTGCACTAAAAGACTTCCAAGTCTTGGCTGTTTTCTTTGGATTTGTATCTAGGTTTCAGCAATAGATGTGTTTGAAAACACAATACCCTTCACCTGATTTCCACCACAGCTTTTTATTGAGACCAAACCAGCTTTGCTTGATTTATGCCATGATTATGCTTTGGAATTCATCAGTAAATTTGGTCTGGATACTAAGACAGGCTGGCTGTCAATTCAAACTCATTTCTAAGTCATTACAATGTGATGTGTGTAAGTTTTTTGATTCATGGCAATGGATAGGTAAGCTGTTTGTTGGGATACCAAGCCAAGTTTAAACCATTCACCCAATTGGCCCTCATTTGACATGGATCACATATGTTTCAACCCTTTTTTATGTTTTGTGTCAGCATGCTATTGAGAACTAGCAACATTTTTTTTAACCACATCCATCACCCAATGTATGTCCTAAAGCTGCTGTTTTAGGTTCATTAGCTGTTTGAGACAGTTAGGATCCATGTTTTCATTTGGGCTGGCTTATTCAGAATCTTGATGTGTGAATAACTTATCTGCTTTGCATCAATCTTGTCACATTCTTGCAACTTGAACTTTGTTTACATTTCCCATCTGTTTAAAAAACCATGTGTATGCTGTTTGCATCTTCATTCCAACACAGCTTTATTCAACATAACAGCTTGTCAGCCCCTTTTGAACCATAACAGAATAATGTGTTCCTTTGAATTTATCTTGATTTCTTGCATTTCAAACATGTACAGATCAATGCTAGTTTTGAATTCATCATTCCATTTTGGCTCATGTCCTCATCATGCCTTTGCTTGCCACTCATATATCTCATTTTGGTCCAAGGCTATTTTGGATCAAACTCTTGTTAAAATTCATTCAAGGTTACATTTAGAACTTGCTCATGCCTTTCCATAGTCCTAATTGCAACTGCCCTGATCTGTGGATACCAAGTTGCATGTCAAGTTCATAGGGTGCATGTTCTATCGATTTTATTTGTATGTGTGAAATCTCAAAATTTGAACTGCACCATCTCAGTCCTCATTAAATTCCAAGCAATTTAGACTCTAATTTTGTTGAATTTGGTTTTGATTTGATAGAGTTTCGGTCCAATCCGTATCTGCTTTGTTTGCCTTGGTTTTGGGCCCAAAATAACACGCGTGAAGGCTTATGTATTTTTTGGGGTGGGATAATCAACGGATGTATCTCCACCCCAGTGGTTATTGCCTTGCCATTAAAACGTCTATCATGCCTTCTGTCCTGGGTTCGAGCCCCAACGAGGCATTTTTTGCTTCAATTATTTTCTTTTCTCGTTGTTTATATTTTATTCATTCCTTTCCTTTCCATACCAGCACGCGCATAGTGCTCCAGTGGTAGAGTTGGTGTGTTGGTAAACACAAGGGCCTGGGTTCAACTCCCAGCTTGGCCCTTTCTCTTTTTATTTTCATTTTGTTTATTTGTTTTACTATCATAAATTACCTAAACTTCCGAATTTCATAACTCATTCAACGTTCATTATTTTCAAACCGCTCTTTTTGCAAATTTTTCATTGTGATGTCTAGTTGTATTAAATGGATTGTAATTTCATAATTGCTTGTTTTTACAATGATTTTGAATACTTTTTAGTAAACTTATTCTTAGGTCGTTACCTTACGTCTCGATTGAATTTCCCTCTATGCCACGCTTATTTTTATCTTGTGAGATTTGTGGATATTTAATTTATTCATGTTTGTTAACATGTTGAGATTTCATCTCTTGTTGGTTGTTACCATAACTTGTCGTTCTCTTCCTAAATTTTTGAGTTTAGCTGTTGCGATCATTTCTTGCGTACTTGATTGTCATCAATGCTTAAATATTGTTACCTTTGATATACTTTGGATTTATAACATGATTCTTTTAAGTTGTGACCTACTTGCATGAATGTTGCTTCCATCTTTGTCAAGATATGCACCCACTAATCCTTGTTAAGATGATTGAATATTGGTTGTAACCCTTGATATCATTTGAAGTATATGCTCATTGAAATTTGCATGCTTACTTGTTTTGATCTTATCTCCTTCATACCTCCTAAATTACGAGGCTAAACTAATTTAATTGTGTGAGATTGTTATCTATGCATGTTGTTGTTACGCTTTGAGTTTATAACATGATTTGTTTTCAAATTGATATTTATTTACATGGTTGTCACCTTTATCATGTTTCCTAATCTTTGTTAAGACCGTACTTTCAATCTTTGTTAAGATATGCCTTCATTTGTCAAGATATGCCATTTGTAACATGCTTGTATATTTTGGTTGTAACCATTCATCTCACTTGAATTGCTTGCTCATTATAATGTGTTGGTTAATCCTTGATCATAATCATTGTCTTCTATATTCCTCATGCTTGAATATGTTTATACTTTGTTAAGTATTTTCTTCCCCAAGTGATGGAACTCTCTAGTTCTCATCCAAGTTGCCTCCCCTCTCTCCTTTCAAAGGAAAAGTCTCTCCATTGACCTTTGTGTCATGGATAGCTCATTACCCCTTTTGACTTTGTAAAGTCATCTTGAACCTTAGTTAAGATTAGAACTCATAAGACATTAGACTTTGCTTAAGTCTAAAAGACCCACCTTTACTAGGAGTGCTCCTCAACTAGAACCCTAGGTTAGAGTTTGTTTAACTCTATATAAGAATCATAGTGATGATTACTTATTCCCCTTTGAGAGTTCAACGTAGACATAGAGAGTTGTGGAAAACTCTATACAAGCATTGTAATGTTTGTTCCCCATTGAACCTTGATCATAATCAAGTGTTCTTCAACCCTAGTGAGGTTAACTACGATTGCTCTGATTCTATCCTAGTAAGGATACGTAGGCAGAGGACACGACATCTTTGCGAGCAAACTTAGAAACTATCTTTAGGTTTTAGCCTTTACCTTTACCCAACCCAAAACTTAGAAAACATTTACCAACTTAGCATGCAAATAAACAAAAGGTTCCTGTAGAGTACTACGGATGTTTAGGATGTGAAATACCTACCCTATGCATAACCAACCCCCGATCCCCGAATCTCTTAGCGTTGTTGTTACATCGCGAAAAAGTTTTCCTTTCTTTAGACCTTTCCTTTGGATAAATTAAAGTCCGGTTGTGAATTTAAGAATTAAAGATTCAAGTTAATCAATAGCTTGGTATCACGATTCTCACCGCAACAATAACCATATGCACTTAAGACCGTTCTCGCATCTTAATCCCATGCATAGTCGAGTAATTCATCACACAAGAATTATAACCTGATTGCACACTCACACATCATACCAAAGTATTCATACTTTCAACATAATCACATTTATCAAGCAATGCACACATATTCACAATATGTTCCCATGCATACTTCACAATATTGCATACAATGATCAATATGCATTCACATCATCGTGCCAAACGGCAACAAACTTCATTACAATAAATCAGGCATTTTTAATCAACTTAAATAATGCATATATATTTGTCAAAAGGCCACATTTCACAAATCGATTCCATAATCTAGGATTCACGCCATACGGCTACCCACAGCATAACATATCACAATAGTACACAAACTATCCAGTTCCGATAAGGATGGAACACAATTGAACCAAACAATCAACATTGGAAAACACAAGAAAACAAGAATGTTGTCACGCTCGCTAGATTGCTCGTCTAGAGAGTTCCTAGCGAACACTCGCTACCTGTTCGCCTAGCGAACAAGCTCGCGAAGGCAAACAGAAGCTAATGTAAGGCTTCGCTACCTACTCGCTGCAGCAAGGTCCTAGCGAATCCTTTGCTACCTCACTCGCTACCATCGAACAAGATCAAATACATTATGTCCAAGTCTGGGACCACTCGCTACTAGCTCTCTACAATGAACACTCGCGACCTGCTCTCCTAGCGAAGGTTCTAACGAATGTTTGCGATGTTCAAAACCCCAACTGTCGAAAACTCTCCAAAACTCCCAAAATTACCCGATTCAATTCCAACAAGTTCTAGTAATCTTAGTCTAACAATCCTCGACTAATCTACATCATTTATTTCGGGTTCCAACCGTTAAAACCTTGATTCTACCGATTAAATCCATTTCTGCCCTAGAATGGAAAATGTAGAAAAACACCCAACAACCCAAACCAATCATACATAATCATAAACATTGATAGAATAACAACATTTCACACCCTTAACTTGATTAAATTAGTTCTTGAGAGTTGATCTTGAAGAATCCAAGTTTTCCTCCTTTTTCCTTCTCTTTTCTCTTCTTCCTCTTTTCTTTCTCTTATGTTTCTCTCTTTTCCTTTTCTTTCCACTTTTCCTTATATGCCTTTCTATTCTATTTTCTTCCATCATATTTCTCCTCTCAAATATCTACCAATAATTCCAATAATTAAAATAATCCAAATAAATCAATTTTTTAATATGAATAATTAATTATTGAAAATTGGGCTGTTATATACGTTCCCTGAACTCTTGCAATTCAAGCTGAATCTGGTCCATAGCTTTCTGCTGATTCCTCTAGTCGAGTAACGGTGAATCATCCGGTCTACTATCCTAAAACAATGCTGAGTGAAAAACCATAGAGATAAGGTTAACAGAAACAGAACACCTGCAATGCAATATGATAATGATGCAAAATGCAAGCATGTAAATGTGTTTCAGGGAAATTCTCCCCTTGATTCTAGTTCCACACAAGAACAGGAAACTGAAGCGGCAACTGATAGGACCACAAAATCCCTCTCATAAATAAAATGAGGATAAGAGTCAACACATACAACATATCACCAAGGAAAACAACAGAGTCAACAATATGACCTCATCTAACAATCTTGGTGATGGTCTGAATGCAAGAAGAAGAAAAAAAAATTAAAACTGCATCAGGCACGACAACGAGTGTGGAACTCTTCTAACAACTTCTTCCTATCTGAATGCTCGGGTTGTGCAATCAGCGCCTAAATAAGAAACTCTCTCCTGATGATGACATCCCTCATGTCTTGAGCATACTCTTCTCAAGCACCTTCCCCGAAAGCGTCTTCAAGTCTGGGATTCTTTAATTTTGCTCTTATCTTGTATTATTTCAATGTTGCAAGAGCTTATCATAGCTTGCAGTCACTTTCGTACTGACGAGATGATTCCCCTGGATCTTTTTCATCTCTCATCCGGAGCTGAGTCTGCAACCTAACAATCTGCTGATGAAGCTCATCTTCTCTTTCCTCCTTATTTTTCAAAGTTTCATTCCACTGATTGTTGAACTTTGATATCTCCAGGCGCGCTTTTTCTAGCTCCTTCTTTCCTTTGTGGACATTACCCATGCTTCTCAAGTCTTGACCTAGCCGTTCTCTGACGCAAATTTCTTCAGTCAATTCTCTCCCCATCTTATTCAGAGTCTCTGTCTTCATCTTGGAGAGGTAAGCTGCTTCATTCTTTTCACTCCTCAGCTGAATAATCTCCTTTTCCAGCTCTTCATTCACTTTGCGTAGCTCTTCTTTCTCATCCCACAATTGATTATACTTCTGGATGCCAACTGTTGTCGGTTCTTCAGCTACCAAAGGATATAAAGGCTCTCTAACTAGGAAAGGTAACAACAACCTCTGAAACCTCTCCAGTCAACATATGGTCCATAGGCATTACAGTCACCTTTACCCAAGGAAGTATTTCCTCTCTGATGAATGTTACTCCAAGCTTTCTTTAAACTGGTTAGAGTATCACTATCAGCCAACCCTATGAAATACAAAGATTCCTGTATTTCTTCCTCCTTCGGGGGTTCTCTCAAGTTATAACCAAATTTCCGGACTGCAAGAGTTGGATTATAATTGATGCCACCTTTCCTTCCTATAAAAGGAAAATTGGGAAAGCTTCCACAACTGAAGATGATTTCACTACCCAGCAAATCCCTGTTGAATCACACAATGTTTTCTGAAGTCAAGCCCATGAACCTCTCAGATCAACCAACTGTGTCTGAGGTGTCAACAAAAGGTCCAGCCTTAGGAAGATGTGAATTCAATTTCATTAAGCTAACAAATATGGAAAAAATGCAGAAGCGTTCATATATTGGACATAAGTTTATATAGAAGGTTTTTCTTCTATCGCTTCGCCAACGAAACGAAAAATGGAATTCTATTCCCCGTCCTACCTATCCAATCTAATTCAAGACCCAATCAGTAGACGGACATTACAGCAGTAGTAAAGTGAAAAGACTTTGACTTTAAGATTGATCTATTCCTTTTTATTTCACTACTCGAATTCATTTTTCATGGAATCCGAGACGCAAAGACTGAAAGCATTTTAATGCGTAGAATTTTGAATCAATCAAACAAGTCTCAAGACAAGAACACTTTCCCTTGCTTCCACAGCAGGAGACATTCTTTCCTCGCCTGTCTCATTCTTGTAGTGTATTGAATGGTAGACATCACCTAAAAGCATTGGCACAGGATTCCGAGAAGCAAAGATATGAAACGCATCCAAATCCACGAAGTTAAGTATATTGGGAAACAGGACTATTCCATAGATGCACAAAGCCAGAATAGCGTTGAAAATGACCCAACATCCCTCCTTAGCAAAGTGTTGAGCTTTGCTCACCAAGAATGAAAACAGGAAACCAGGGACTCCATTCCTCCACACCAACTTGCCATCCAACTCACTGACATCCAGATGAAGAGCACCAGCCAACTTGGTCAAATCAGGTTCCTCTTCAGAGTGCACAAAAGGCAATTCCTCCAAGACTGGGACTCCCACCAACTGAGCAAACTCCTTAAAAGTTGGCAACAAAATATATCACGGGAAAGTGAAGCAACACAATTGAGGATCATAAAACAGTAGTAGCGTGTGATTACTTCCTGACTCAAACTTTGAGACCTTGCGGACAAAGCTCAGAATCCTCCCATATTTCTTCCTGAAATCCCCCATGACACTACGATCAACCACAGAAATAAGGCCAATCAGAGGTCCTAACTCTGGCGTTGGGAATTTGTACAGAACATTCTTCTTCAGACCAGGCTCCATAATGATGGTGGATTAGATTACTAGAATCAAGGAGAAAATATGCACCTGAAACACAAATACATGCAAATGCTAAAATGCAAATGAAGATACAAATGCAAACAGGGGATCAAGATTGTTGTGCTGCTAGTTGAGTTGAACCAAAATTCTAACTTGGCGAGAAAATACCAGAACATCAGAATATCAACATGTAGGAACCCACAGTATCAAAGGTAAAAGGTCTGCACTGATAAGAAATCCGGGTAGGTTGGAGGTTAATTTTCCTGCATAACCCTCCCACTCACAAAGGTATGGACCTAATCTGGTAATGTTCGGCATCCTACGGGGTCGTCAGTGTCACAGGCTTTCGAGAAACGATGATACATTCACCATTCCTGGTTTGGCATCATGGTCAACCGAAGAGGCCTCACTTAACTGACTCCTAAATGATCGGCCTCCAGATTTGACAGTTTTCAGATCCAACATTCGCTCACTTTCCCAATGCACAGGATAGGATGTCATCAAAGAAAACCTCGTCTGAATGCGAATTTCATGAGGACTAGTGCATGCCAAACATAAAGGTCCTCACTACTCTCCACTCTAATGCTATGTATATCCTCAAGCTTGGGTATTGGGCTTATCTCTCAAAGGAACAATCCCACCCAACAGCACTGCAGCGAATAATGATAACACGAAATCGTATATATATATTGATGCATAATTCAACTGATGTTTAACTGTTTTCGATCCGATTTCGGGTTATTTCCGTGTTATTTGTCTAATATTTTGCAGGTATTTGATAATCATGTCTAAACAAGACAATATGAAGAAAAGAAGCAATCACAGATGAAATATGGGCGAAGACCGGATGAAAACAACATGAAAAACGCAGAATGCATATTTTGCTGCTGTGACGACCGTCATAGCTCCATGACGACCGTCACACGGGTGACGACCGTCATGCAGGCAAAAACGCCCAACTTCAAATGCACATGCAAGAGGCAGTTCCAAGTCCCAAATAGTGGAGCACTACTCCCTGATATTTCTGCCTCAAAGTCCACCTTCTTCAAGTGATAACCGTTAGAATTCTATTTCTATAAAAAGGGAAGGAGGGGAGCTGAGAAAGGGAGCCGCATTCAGACAACGAAGTGCTGCCCAATTTCATTTCCAGAGCAAAAGTTCAGTTTTATTTTCTTTCTATTTTTTTGTTGCCTTTCATTTCTTCTGTAATTCCTATTTCCCTTATACGATCAATTGGCATAAAGACCAGAATCCTGCCAACATTTGTGGAGGATCTGCCCAAAGGTCAATTGGAATATTTACAGGTTTTTAATTTTAATCGTAATTTCCGTTTTCATTATGATGCATGTTATTATTCATTGTTTGCATTCATGTTTTGCCTTTCCCAAATCCATGTCTAGCTAAATCAAAGTAATTGATATGTAATAATAATTCGGAAGGGATTTGATAATAACTGGTTGAAAACTTTCTTTTTCAAAAGTTGTTTATGGTCTGAGTGTTTAAATTTATTTACTGAATAAACTTCGTCGCGAAAGCGAGAACTTATTTAAAAGTAGTTTTGCCACGAAAGTGGGAAATTAATTAAGGTACGAACCAACAAGCGAAAGCTGCGGCAAGGCCAGATAGTAAACACTAGTCATTTGTTTTAATAACAGCGAAAGCACTTTAAAATGGATTAGAACTTAGAGATTTCCAAAAAATAGTTTTAACCCCGAATGGGACACGAAAGCGTACATTTGGCCCTTAGAATTATGACTAGCGTCAATAACCATCGTGAGACGAGAGTCTTCAGATCACTATTTTTTGCTTAAATAAACTCTGAAAAATATTTCATATACCGGCAACTTGTCAAATCCCCGAAGAACATAATTACTGCATATCGATTCACGTAATTATAATTTAAGTAACATTTTTAGTTCCCCTTAGTGACAAATCTTATTCCCTTAAACATTATCTACCTAGCTAAACATAGTAACTCCCGAGAACACTAGTTTGATTATGAGTCCCTGTGGGATCGATATCTTTTATTACTACACGATAGACTGTGCACTTGCAGTTAAGTTGTATTAGACATAGAAAGTCGCGATCAAGTTTTTGGCGCCGTTGTCGGGGACCCGTTTAGTCAATAGTGTAACCTTCTGTTACGCCGTGTAGACTAGGTTAACAATTTCATTTTTCCTTTACTAGTGCTGTCGATTGTATGCCAAGTAATCGCCCACAAGGCGATATCTTAAAACCTTCAGTCGCAGAACTAGAGCGCTTCTTACATTTAAGAAGTCGAATCATTGAGTACCAACTCAAACATAACATTCCCGATCCTCTCACTCCCATTCCCAAATTAGAAGAATCAAAGATGGCTGAAGGACCTCCAAACAAACCGCTGAAGGCATATGCTACACCCTCTCAGATGGAGCCTAGAAGTAGCATTGCTGCCCCAGCTATTACTCGAAACGATTTTGAGCTGAAACCATCATTGCTGTCAGCTGTACAACAAAACCAATTCTCAGGAAATGCAACTGAGGATCCAAACGAACATTTAACGAAGTTTGTACAATACGCAGACACAGTGAAAGCAAATGGAGTAACTCCAGACGCGATAAGACTTCGTCTTTTCCCATTCTCTCTTAGAGACAGAGCGTGGACATGGTTACAATCCTTACCATCCAACTCCGTTACGACGTGAGAACAGTTGAAGAACGTCTTAGTGAGATATTTTCCGCCAAGCAAAACTACTATGCTTAGAGCTCAAATCAACGGATTTCGACAAAAAGATACTGAATCTCTTTACGAAGCATGGGAACGATTCAAAGATATGATGAGAACATGTCCTCACCACGGTCTAGAAGACTGGGTGACAATCCATACTTTCTATAATGGGCTTTTATACAATACCAGATTGACAATAGACGCTGCCGCGGGCGGTGCACTTATGGATAAGCCATACAACAAAGCCAATCAACTAATCGAAAACATGTCTCAGAACCACTGCCAATGGGGAGGTGAACGCACTCCAACAGAGAAAACCACAGCGAAAGGTGGGATGTACGAGATCAGCAGCCTTGAAAAGTTCAACGCTAAAGTAGATGCTCTAGCATAGAAGATTGACAGTCTGACCGTTAACCCCACTGCAACCGTCACTGCCGTAACTCCAAACTGCGAGTTATGCAGAAGCACCACTCATAATGCACCCGAATGCCCATTGCTAGCCGGAATCCCACCAGACCAAGTAAATTATGCTCAAGGAAATCCTTACGCAAATACTTACAACCCAGGTTGCCGAAATCATCCAAACTTTTCTTACAAAAGCGATAATGCATTGCAAATACCTACTGCTCCGCCAGGATATCAGAAACCAGCTGCTGCTCAGACTGCACCTAGGAAATCAAACCTCGAGTCGATGATGGAAAAATTCATAGCTACTCAAGCTCAAACAAACAAAGAATTCCTGAATCAAAACATACACACTAGCGAGCAAATTAAACAGTTGACCGGAAAAGTAGACGCTTTAGCCACCCACAACAAAATGTTAAAAACACAGATATCACAAGTGGCTCAACAACAAGCCTCTGCTGCCGCACCTGCTGGCACATTTCCTGGACAACCCGAACAGAATCCAAAAGGCCAAGCAAATGTTGTAATACTAAGAAGTGGAAAAGAATTGGACGAACCGATCGATCCGAGGACCGAAAACTCAGCCATGCAACAAAAACCA
This sequence comes from Lathyrus sativus, assembly GCA_963859935.3. Lineage (NCBI taxonomy): Eukaryota > Viridiplantae > Streptophyta > Magnoliopsida > Fabales > Fabaceae > Lathyrus > Lathyrus sativus. The sequence goes on from OZ012739.1 coordinate 259,673,368, forward strand.
ACTGAACAAGCAGAAAAGGAATCTGAGTTAGAGAAGAAGGAAGACAACGAGAAGGAGGATACCGCAAGTGAAAAAACACAAGCACCTCCAGCGCCATATAAACCACCTATCCCTTATCCTCAAAGACTAATAAACTCTAAAACTTCAGGACAGTTTAAGAAATTTGTAGAGCTCCTAAAACAATTGAATATCACTATTCCTTTTACAGAAGCAATAACTCAAATGTCGTCATACGCTAAATTTCTCAAAGAAATCCTGTCAAATAAGAGAAAGATCGAGGATAACGAAATAGTTACACTCACTGCAGAGTGTAGCGTTATTATTCAAAACCGCATGCCTCCTAAATTAAAAGACCCAGGTAGTTTCTCCATACCCTGCGTCATAGGAAAGTTCGTGATAGACAAAGCTCTATGCGATTTAGGAGCCAATATCAGTGTTATGCCTTTATCTATATGCAAAAAGCTGAATATGGGAGACCTAAGACCAACCAAAATGTCCGTACAATTAGCTGACCGATCAGTAAAATACCCCGTCAGAATACTGGAAAATGTTCCAGTACGCATAGGACAATTCTACATCCCAACCGACTTCATAATCATGGACATCAAAGAGGACACTATTACCCCAATTATCCTAGGAAGACCGTTCCTAGCTACAGCCGGAGCTATTATAGACGTGAAGAAAGGAAGGCTAACATTCGAAGTAGGAGAAGAAAAGATAGAGTTCATTCTCACCAAGTTCTTACAAGCACCAGCCATAGACGATACCTGCTATCTAGTAGACGAAATTGACGAATGCATAAGAGAACTTGAAAATGAAGAGACCACATATTCAGAAATAATAAAGATTCAAATACCCGATATTTCTGAAGACGATGATTGGCGTAAACCGTATAAAGACGACAGCCTAAGCGAAAGCTTAACACTGACTCCAAACCATATGCCAGGCCCGAAGAACCCATCTTTAGAACTTAAAACACTACCCAAAAACCTTAGATATGAATTCCTAGACGATGAACTAAAAAGACCAGTGATAGTCAACACCGACTTAGGACAACCAGAAACCATAAAACTATTAGAAGTCCTAAAGAAGTACCCCACCGCGTTAGGCTATAACATAAGCGATCTGAAAGTTATAAGCCCTTCAATCTGTATGCATCGAATTACAATAGAGGAAGACTCTAAAACCTCTAGAGAGCATCAGAGAAGACTGAACCCCATCCTAAGCACTGTAGTCAGAGATGAAGTAAAGAAATTGCTAGATGCAGGAATCATCTATCCAATCTCTGATAGTGAATGGGTTAGCCCAGTTCATGTCGTACCAAAGAAATGAGGAGTCATAGTAGTTAAAAACTAAAAAGGCGAATCAATAACAAAAAGAGTCGTGACTGGAAGCAGGATGTGCATTGATTATAGGAAGCTTAACAAGGCCACACGAAAAGATCACTTCCCGTTACCCTTCATAGACCAAATGTTGGAAAGATAAGCAAAACATTCATATTTCTGCTATCTAGATGGCTATTCAGGATTTTTCCAAATTCCCATTCATCCTGATGACCAAGAAAAGACTACATTCACCTGTCCTTATGGTACTTTCGCTTACCGCTGAATACCGTTCGGACTCTGTAATGCTCCAGCAACCTTCCAAAGATGCATGATGGCAATCCTCGCAGATTTCATAGATGACATCATGGAAGTATTTATGGACGATTTCTCGGTATGTGGACAAAGTTTCGAAGGATGCCTACAAAACTTAGAAATGGTATTAGAACGTTGTGTAAAAGTGATCCTCGTCCTAAATTGGGAAAAATGCCATTTTATGGTCCGACAAGGAATAGTTCTAGGACATGTCATATCAAATAAAGGAATTGAGGTGGACAAAGCTAAAATAGAGATTATAAAAGATATCCAACCTCCAAAATCCATACGAGAAATACAGAGTTTTCTAGGACATGCCGGTTTCTACCAAAGATTTATAAAAGATTTTTCAAAAATCACAAAACCTTTGACCGGCCTGTTGATGAAAGATGTTGAGTTCGTCTTCGACGACGACTGTCTAAAAGCATTCGAAACATTAAAATCAGCCCTTATCACCGCACTGATTATGCAACCACACGATTGGCGACTACCCTTCGAAATCATGTGTGATGCAAGTGATTATGCCGTAGGCGCAGTTCTAGGACAAAGGAAGGACAAGAAACTCCATGCCATCTACTATGCCAGTAGAACCTTAGACCCTGCCCAAATGAACTACGCCACAACAGAAATGGAACTTCTAGCAGTTATATTTGCGCTTGACAAATTTCGTTCTTACCTAGTAGGAGCAAAGATTATCATATACACAGACCACGCTGCCATTAGGTACCTAATAAGCAAAAAGGATGCCAAACCAAGAGTATTGAGATGGATCCTGTTATTACATGAGTTTGACTTAGAAATCAAAGATAAGAAAGGAACCGAGAACGTTGTTGCAGATCACTTATCCCGAATAGAAGGCATCAAACATGAACCAGTACCGATAAATGACGATTTCCCGTACGAACATCTGATAGCCAAATTAGAAAGTGACATGCCTAACTCAATCTCGGAAGATCCAGAATTCGAAAAAGTCGTAGAAGTCGTCTATGCCCAAGTCACATTACCTTGGTATGCTGACATCGTTAATTACCTAGCTGCAGGCGTGCTTCCATCGGATCTCACTTATCAGCAAAAGAAGAAATTCTTCCACGATCTGAAACACTATTATTGGGACGAACCTCTACTCTTCAACAGAGGGGCCAACAACATATACCGTCGCTGTGTCCTAGAGGAAGACATAGAAAATATCATTTCACAATGCCATTCAGCACCATATGGTGGTCATGCTAGTACATCCAAGACGTGCAATAAGATTCTCCAAGCCGGCTTATTCTGGCCGAACCTCTGGAAAGACGTTCACATCGCTGTGCTAAAATGTGATCGATGCCAACGAACTGGCAACATCTCACGACGCGATGAAATGCCTCAGAAAGGAATCTTAGAGGTAGAAATCTTTGACGTATGGGGAATAGATTTCATGGGACCATTCCCACCTTCTTTTGGTAATAACTACATACTCGTCGCGATAGACTATGTGTCTAAATGGATAGAAGCCATTGCTGCTCCAACAAATGACGCACGAGTAGTAATCAAACTCTTTAAAAACACAATCTTTCCTAGATTCGGTGTACCCAGACTCGTCATTAGTGACGGCGGATCACACTTCATATCACGAATATTTGATAAACTTCTTTCTAAATATGGAATCCGACACCGAGTAGCTACACCCTATCATCCGCAAACTAGCGGACAACTAGAGGTCTCGAACAGGGAAATAAAACAGATATTGGAAAAGACTGTCGCTACCTCAAGGAAAGATTGGTCACCAAAGCTACATAAAGCTTTATGGGCTTATAGGACCTCTTTTAAGACACCAATAGGTACTACACCCTACAAATTAGTTTACGGTAAATCCTGCCATCTCCCTGTAGAATTAGAACATAAGGCCTTCTGGGCCATTAAGACACTCAATTTCAACTACACCGAGGTAGGAGAAAAGCGAATCTTGAACTTACACGAATTAGAAGAACTTTGATTAGACGCTTACGAAAATGCCCGTATCTACAAAGAACGAACTAAAAAGTGGCATGACAAACGTTCAGTCAAGAAAAAATTCAGTGTGGGAGACATCGTATTGCTATTTAATTCAAGATTAAAACTCTTCCCAAGTAAACTAAAATCTAGGTGGTCCGGACCTTATGAAGTGACTAAATTACTTCAGAGTGGAGCTGTTGAAATTACCGATAAGACGAATGCACTGTTTATCGTAAACGGGCAACGTCTAAAACATTATAATAAGAACGAAAACAGCCCTCAAGTCTGCAGTATAGCATTGCTTGAGCTTCCAGCTCAAACACCCGAATAGCTTGTCACCAAGCTATCGTCAGGCTTTAGACGTTAAAAACAGCACTTACTGGGAGGCAACCCAATTTTCCCGCATTTTTCCTCGTTACTGTATTTCATTTTTATTTAAAAATTCTACTTTGAAACTTTAACAAAAATTCTAAACTTAAAATTACTACTATTTTTACTTTCTTTTATTTTCATATTTTTATTTTATATTCTTCTTTTATCTTTTGTTTTTACCGCCTTTCGCTTTTCTTAAAATCCTGACTTTGAATTTCTGTTTTAAACTTTTCAGGATTTTAAGAGTCTTCAAAACCTTCCTCCTGTATTTCTCCGACTTACCTGCGAGTATGGCCGCGTACGACTTCACCAAGGTTCATTTTCGAGGACTAGCTCAAAAGGAAAGATTTGAAGCATTAACTGAGAGAGAACTAGCCTTAACACTGTATTATGATAAGTCTACCATGGAGAAACTCGGAATCACTGATAGCATCCAATACCTGTTCAATCAACTAGGTTGGGAGAACACTGCTTTGAAAACCCGTTTTGCTACCTATAAGGACCTCACCTACGAATTCCTTAGTTCCTTCAGGTACCTACCCAACTATGGTTTTGGATCCAACACAGAGCTGATCACCTTTAGGATGTTTGGAATGGACCAAACCCATAGCCGGATGTCATTAGCTAACCTCCTAGGATTTCCTAGCGGACCGCATGTGTTCATCAGTGCAGAAGATGATGATCTTGATTTTGAACTCAACTAATTCTGGGGTAGAATCACAGACGATTATCACCCTGAACCAGACAGAATGTATAATGATGAGATTCATAACCCAGCTTTCAGATACTTTCATACGATACTAGCTCACACCCTTTTCGGGAAAGAAGAAAATATTACTACAGTATCTAAAGAAGAGTTATTTATCATGTTCTGTGCTTCTCAGGGCCGTACAGTGAATGCAGTACCTTTCATGATGAGATCCTTCCGACGCCTCACTCAGGACCCACAATCACCTATTCTAATAGGAGGCCTCGTGACAATGATTGCCCATGAGCTTGGCCTTAGATTCCACTTAAATGCAAGCACTAGTTTTGGCACTATCGGACCCATGAATATCCAGTACTGCTTTAACAGGCGCATTTTAAGAACTATGGGACCTGGACCTTACGAGTACCTCATCAATGACAAACCTATCCAGCTATTCACATTGCCAAATCATCAGATGACAAGTATCCACAACAAGGACAACTGGCTTTATGAATTGGATGAGCCTATGGGACCTCCTTCACCTCAATCAACACCACAGAACTACATGTACGACAGTAATCACATCTCTGAAGCACACGATTATATGTACTATGAGGATGCTGTATCAGAAGCTGAAGTAGACCATACGACTCCTCCGCATTACAACACCTATCCTGAGCCCATTCCTGAGGAGACCACTGACAAAATGGATACTGTTCTGCTCCGATTGGACAACGTTGACGCAGCTCTGACTACTGTAAAAGACGACATCACGGGCATACACAGCGAACTTGTAGTCTTCATGGACTTAGTCTGTGACCAGCTCGACTACTACGCACGGAAGTTCGATGAATTGAAGGCACGAAAGGACTAGATATTAGTTTTAGTTTAGTTTGGTTTAGTTTAGTTTTTCTACTTTCCGTCCATTTTCAATTATTTTGATTTTTGCATTATTAATTTCTTTATGTATTACATTACAATCATTTTAATTACTTGTTATTTCAATTATAGTCTTTATGCATTCCTTCTGTTTTTATGTTATTCTTTGTTTATAGGCTGATATAATACAATGCCATATCATTTATAGGCCTAAAAATCACTGCAAGAACACCCTCAAAGCAAAATTATGCGTTATGCAGATTTTGTTGGTGTGACGACCATCACAGGAGCCTGACGACCGTCACGCGGGTGACGACCGTCACAGATACGTGACGACCGTCACGAGCCCAAAACTGTTATCTGATATAACAGGGGTTGCATTTTCTCTCCCACTCATCTCCTTTCAACTTCCAATCATCAAGAACTCACACCCCACTCCTAATTTTCGTTTTCCCCACCTTGCTCCATATATTCCAAATCCCATCTCAACTTCCTACTACACTTCTGTCACATTTTTCCCACTCCACAGAACCACCTAAATCCATATTTCCTCAGTCTCCTCCAACAATGGTGAGAAACAACGAAACCCCAGACCACATCAATCTTGTGTTCAGCGACGGTGACTCCGGAGAGAGACAGTGAGCCAACTTTATCGCCTTCCACCAACGGTCGCTACAGCCGACCCACTACCCGCATATCCCATCGCTCACGGAGCTCGGACTCCTTGACGGCGTCACTTGGATGCTTCAAAGAGCCGGCATCTGGAACCTCTGCACCAATCCGCTGCCGACGTACAAACAACTCACCCTCGAGTTCCTAAGTTCGTTCACCTACATCACTTCCAGCGGCGACCTTAGCCAACACTCCGGTGCCGGATGCTTCCGGATGTTCGGCACAAACTACCAAGTGAACCAGAACCAGATAACCGCCATCTTGCAATTCCCTCGTGGCGACAATGCTCACCGTCGCCTCACCGATCAGTTCCAGCACGAAGCCTCCGTGCTCTGGTACCAGTTAACCGGCATCAATGCCGATGGTTGGGATTCTCTGCACGCAACGCATATCCACAACCCGACCATCCGATATTTCCACCGAGCATTGAGCAACACCATCTTCGCCCGGGATAGCAACCATAAGGTGAACTTGAAAGAGCTCTTCTTTCTCTGTTATGTCTTCAACAACGAGCCCATCAACGTCGCTCCATTCCTCCTGGCCCACATTCAGGCCAACTGTAACCGTGGCTCTAAGCCATTTTACTTTGGCGGGATTGTCACTGCCATTGCACTTGGGCTGAACCTCGGTGACCGCCTCCAGCACCTCCATGCCATTCCCTCGGTGTTCCTCGACACCGACCACTGCAGAGCCTCTCACCTCATCCGTTCCAGAGCCGATGGCAAGTACCACCCGGTAGTGCGTGGCAAAACCGTCTGAAGCATCATCCTTCCATCACGCACCCGGATGCACCCAGAGGATTGTACCAACTGGCTATTTGACCTCACTGCCCCTCCTGCTGCCGCTGCTCCAACTCGGAGCCACACCCAGGGTTCTGATGACGAAATCCAAGCTGAGTTGGACAGACCAGAGCAACCGGAGGCATCGCAACCTCTTCCTTCCGAAGGTACATCCTACCGCCGCCGCCGCCATCGTCCAGAGCCCGACTACTCCGAAGAGGACCTCCGCCGATCTCTCGACCAGCAGGCCCAGATACTCGCTATGATGCAGCAGCAGAATCAGCGAGCAGAGCAGTTCGAAGCTTGGCATCGGACCCAAATGCAACAACAACAGACTGGCCAAGAAACCATTACTGAGAACTTGGCGAATCTGACCTTGCAGTTCGAAGGACTCCGCGACTATGTCTATCATACTGGAGCAATGAGTTTTGAGGACCGAGTCGACCAAGTCAGAGCCAGAGGACACGAGCGAGGACGTGACCGAGGCAGAGGCCGTGATTAGTTACCATTTTCCTTATTTGTTTACTATATTTTCAGTTTCTTTGTAGTTTCATTTCCGTTGTATCTCCCTCTCGCATTCTTTCAAATCAGTGGGGACACTGATTGAGATAGTGTGGGAGCGGAGCGTTTATTTCCCATTCCATTGTACTTTGAATTCCGTAATTTCTATTTCAAACATTTTCACGTTTTAGCAAATAAAAGCTCTGTTATATATCTTTTTCCTGTTACGCAAACATCCCCACTTTATTCGACGTAAACAAAAAATTTTCGTTCGTTCCTCAAAAGAAAAAGCATCACGAGAATACGCCCAAGTTCAAACCAAGTTTTGAAACTCCGAGGAGATGACAATTCTAACAAAACCAGTACCGTCCTGACACCTTAGATCTCCGGTTTATGCGAGTCGGTTTCACTACCTATGTGTACCAAAGTTTCAAGTGTCTACGCAAACTCAGCCCCAAGTAGTTTATACTAGCAATCAGCACCATCCTAAAACACTTCTAAGCGAGCGACCAATGCAAATAAGTGTATGATCTCCAAAAAGACGAAAAATCATAAAAAGAAAGCCATATAGCCAAAAATATAAAGACGCGTTTCCCTCTAAGTTAGGTGCTCCTCACCCGAGCATTTAGCCCAACGGCACGAAAACTCATTGAAAAATCAATGATATAAGCTTATGATCATTGAAAAAGATCAAAACAAGAAATGAGATCATATTCACTAACAGGTCGACTTGCCATGAAAGTGTATGGACAACGGGCTTAATGTGATTGCGCTAGAACAAACAGGATGAACTTGCCGCGAGAACCTTGACACCAAGCTACAGTAGCATGACTGGGACCGATTTGCATAAAAAGGAGACCTCCGAAGACTTATAGTCCAGTGTCGTCACCGTACTCGCTTTGTTCTTACTAAGAATCCCGGTTTTTCCCAACTTTGCAAACGAAGAAGCTGCCTCGTGCTTGCCGACTTTTTCCTGTTTTACTTGAGGACAAGCAAAGATTCAAGCTTAGGGGAGTTTGATAACACGAAATCGTATATATATATATATATATATATATATATATATATATATATATATATATATATATATATATATATATATATATATATATATATATATATATATATATATATATATATATATATATATATATATATATATATATATATATATATATTGATGCATAATTCAACTGATGTTTAACTGTTTTCGATCCGATTTCGGGTTATTTTCGTGTTATTTGTCTAATATTTTGCAGGTATTTGATAATCATGTCTAAATAAGACAATATGAAGAAAAGAAGCAATCACAGATGAAATATGGGCGAAAACCGGATGAAAACAACATGAAAAACCCAGAATGCATATTTGCTGTTGTGACGACCGTCACAGCTCCATGACGACCGTCACACGGGTGACGACCGTCACACACCGTGACGACCATCATGCAGGCAAAAACGCCCAACTTCAAATGCATGTGCAAGAGGCAGTTCCAAGTCCCAAATAGTGGACCACTACTCCCTGATATTTCTGCCTCAAAGTCCACCTTCTTCAAGTGATAACCGTTAGAATTCTATTTCTATAAAAAGGGAAGGAGGGGAGCTGAGAAAGGAGCCGCATTCAGACAACGTAGTGCTGCCCAATTTCATTTCCAGAGCAAAAGTTCAATTTTATTTTCTTTCTATTTTTTTGTTGCCTTTCATTTCTTCTGTAATTCCTATTTCCCTTGTACGATCAATTGGCATAAAGACCAGAATCCTGCCAACATTTGTGGAGGATCTGCCCAAAGGTCAATTGGAATATTTACAAGTTTTTAATTTTAATCGTAATTTCCGTTTTCATTATGATGCATGTTATTATTCATTGTTTTCATTCATGTTTTACCTTTCCCAAATCCATGTCTAGCTAAACGAAAGTAATCGATATGTAATAAAAATTCGGAAGGGATTTGATAATAACCGGTTGAAAACTTTCTTTTTCAAAAGTTGTTTATGGTCTGAGTGTTTAAATTTATTTACTGAATAAACTTCGTCGCGAAAGCGAGAACTTATTTAAAAGTAGTTTTGCCACGAAAGTGGGAAATTAATTAAGGTACGAACCAACAAGCGAAAGCTGCGGCAAGGCCAGATAGTAAACACTAGTCATTTGTTTTAATAACAGCGAAAGCACTTTAAAATGGATTAGAACTTAGAGATTTCCAAAAAATAATTTAAACCCCGAATGGGACACGAAAGCGTACGTTTGGCCCTTAGAATTATGACTAGCGTCAATAACCATCGTGAGACGAGAGTCTTCAGATCACTATTTTCTGCTTAAATAAACTCTGAAAAATATTTCGTATACCAGCAACTTGTGAAATCCCCGAAGAACATAATTACTGCATATTGATTCACGTAATTATAATTTAAGTAACATTTTTAGTTCCCCTTAGTGACAAATCTTATTCCCTTAAACATTATCTACCTAGCTAAACATAGTAACTCCCGAGAACACTAGTTTGATTACGAGTCCCTGTGGGATCGATATCTTTTATTACTACGCGATAGACTGTGCACTTGCAGTTAAGTTGTATTAGACATAGAAAGTCGCGATCAGATAACAATAATGAAGTGCGGGAATTAAAATGCAAATGTAATAAAGTACGGATACAACACCTATGCATATATATACACCTACAAACAAAAACACACAAGCGCTAGGATTGACTCACATAGGGGATGGAAAAGTCCCCTACAGAGTCGCCAACTGTTGCATCACTTCAAAAAAGGGAAAGCCGACAAACTAGACAGAAGAGTCGCCACCAAACGATATTTATCCCAAAGTGAGGGAAAGGAAACGATCAAAGAAAACCTACGAAAAAGGGAAAAGACAAGGTCATCGCAACCAAATCTTGGGTTCGGGAGTCGGTTACGCAAGGGGAAGGTATAAGCACCCCTCACGTCCGTTGTAGTCAACGGGATCCATGCTTGTTGTCTAATCTATTGGTGAAAACCATCTAATGCTACTTCTAAACGGGGGTGAAGAGAAAGAACTGACTCGATAGGACATCGCCGTCCTATGCCTACGTATTCCCTCGCCAAGACATCGTCGTCTTGTGCCTACGTATCCTCATCTGGTATGAGAAATCATAGCAAACTTAGTTCGGGCTGACACGACCACTGGTTGGTTCTAGTGTTTTATGAGTAGGGTTAAATATCTGTTCTAGCAGTTAGGGACGATCCCTATTTGCGGTAGAACAAAAACTTAACACACTCTTTCTGAAAATGATTTGCAAACAATCCCGAAGGATAAAAAGGTTTGATTCTTTTTTGTGTTTTTTATGAGAAGTGAATTGAGTTAGATTTGAAACTCATGTTGCACTAAAGACTATGACTTGAGAGCGAATCCGTTGCATATCTCCCAAAAGGAATACGCTAAACACTATAGACAATGTGAGATGAGGCCCCCCACCTATCATTCCTCATGTACTTAAGGCTCGTAGCATATGTTAACCTTTATTAGATATCTTATGGAGTTATGAGATGAGAAGATAAGGCGTAACACTCTAAGGGGAACTTATCAATCCTAATGTTATCATGCAATGTGATCCTAAAGTTGGGATTGAAAAGGGAACTACCTAATGTTATCATGCAAAGGATTGAAAGCCTAATGTGTCTCATACTCCCATCTTAAATAGAGGTACTAGGAATCCTAAGGGATCATAGCAAAAGAGCACAAGTAAACACATAGCAATTCAATCAAAGATGAAAAGAGATGAGAGATGAAAGTGACTTAAACAAGTCAATGCAAAAAGAGATGCAAACATAAAATGCAAACACAAATGCAAGTATGAAAAGATGCAACAAGAATAAAAAACAAGAGACTCAACCACAAAGAAATTACTTAAAGAAGTCAAGAAGGATGAGATGAAATGGGAGAAGTAGACTCCTACAACCATCAACCATCAATCATCACAAAAGAGGAATGCTAAGCATAAAACAAGAGTAAAGAGGTATGATCAAAGAAATGATGGGAGAAGGAGGATAAGGCAGCAACCACATGAAGGTTATCTCAACCAAACATTCACATTTGATCATACAAAGAGAAGCAAGCAAACAATGCAAGACAAGCATAAATGTTCCTGACAAACTCAAAGTGTACACATCAACACCAAATCATCATGAACATGTGGTAAATCACCTAGGGAAGAAGTGAAACCACAAGAGGAAAGCCTCAAATTCAAGGTTAAAAACAAAAGGGAAGCACAAGCATGATCATGTAAGTGAAGAACCAAAGTTCAATCACAATCTCAACACTTAGAGCAAGTGGAAAGGCATGATTCAAAGATAACTTGTGATACAAGTTACACATACCAATGACCTCTAACAAGTAAGAAAAACCTCAAGTATGTTAGGAAGATATAACAAATCTTAAAAGGTGCTTAAGGGATCACTTGTGATTATATCCTAATGTTTTAGGTCAAACTAGTATGTGTAAGCATCCCTAAAAAGACTTAGATTTGCAAAATCATGAAAAATAGAAGATAAGCTCAATAAATCTCAAATAAAATCTCAAGTCAAGAAGAAACAAATAGAAAACAGAATACAAAAGCTCAAGTCAAGAGCTCACTCAAAGCACCACCAAATAAAACCCAAAAGGCATGGTGTCCCACTTTATCGAGTGTATGTCGAGGGTCAACAAAAGTCAAAAGAAAACCAAATGAAAAATGATCATTGGTCACTCAAAATCACCCTCAGAAATGCCTCAATATCTCACCTAAATGAGGAAGAAGCAATGGTCATAGGGGATATAGAATTGAAGTCCAAATGGTCAAGTTCAAATTAGGTATGAACCATAAAACACCTTAAATTATTAACTCCAAATAAAAGAGCAAAACTAAATGGAAAATAAAATAAAAATAATGAAAAATCAAATAACATCTTGAATTAACAGAAAATGATTTTTAGGGATTTTTAGGATGATCAGAACAATTTTTAAAATCATTAAAATGAAAATGGAATTAAAAAGAAATAAAAATAATTGCAAAGGAAGGAGGGGGTACATTCAGCAAAAGCAGTTGAACTGAAATCATGTACAAACGCGCGCATGGGCCATAAAGAGGAGGTGTGGACATCAATTGGGTGTTGAATTATTGAAGTTTGTACATGATTTCAGTCTTTTTGAAAATTTTATGAAGACACGCACATGGCACGGTCAATCCAATCTAGGCGTGACAAATCAACCAGTCAACACCCAACCATGTCATCTTGACCTGAAAACAAACCAGACGCCTGAGCTAGGGCTCCGGTCGTCTTCTCCGGCCAGCCCGCCAGAGATCAGAGATCAAACCTCAATAAAAATCCACAAATCTGGTACCATTTGAAAGCTCTCATCAGAAGGAATTCAAATCCAACAATCATTTCTCAAAAAGGTTCATGAATAAAGAGAAAACATGCCACGATTCTCTAAGAGCTCAAACTGAAATTGCATCAAACACCCATGCAAATGATTCAAACACGGCCTACCAAGTGTAGGACTTCAGATTCACCCAACATGGTCCTATTTAAATGCCTAACATGCGAGATTTAAGTTGAAGAAAATACCTAACGGAGTGGTTCCGTTGACCCTTCAGACTGCTTACAAACTTCTATTCAATGCTTCTAACCTCTTCCTTGAGCTTTGGTGAAGATGATTTGAGTCCCAGCTTGCAAGAAATCTCAAAGAAAATGGATGATTCGAAAAGAGGAAGTTTTGATAAAATTTGAAGTGGAAGAGCTTTCTCACGCAGCAAACACACCTTCTCCTCAACTAGGGCAAAGTTTTGGATTTTATATGATGAATTTACACATGCCATGCAGACCCATAATGGTTGTATTATGTGAATTCAAATTTTGTCAAAAATATTTCATTTCACACCACACACGGGTTAAGCAAGTTCATTCCTCTTGTGGTCAGCAATTAGCATAGTTGAGGGTGTAAGAATGAATGGGATGGTTTGTGGTCATGGAGAATAAGTTTGTGTAAAGTTTTATGTCATGACTTTTTTATGGTGTAAAACTTTGAAAAATAGTACATAACATGCGTCTTTGTTGGTCCAAATACGGTAAAGAGTAGCAAAGACCAAAATGATGATGTTATGGTGTAAAAAATGTTCAAAACAAACTCATTTGATGACTTGTAAATGAAAAAAACCAAATCATGTTCAAAAATCCACTTTTCTCCTTCATAATGGCTCAAAAGATCACACAATCTATCAAATGCCATGGAAATCAAGTTCATGATGAAGCTAAAGCAGTATAACACAATTTTCATGTTCATTGAATTTGGATTAGAGGCCTTAAAGTTCACGGAATGGACCATTAAAATGAATGACCTATAATAAAGTTTCCAAAAATACCCTTGCCTTGTGAAGACCATAACTTGAGATGCACACATGAGAATGAGGACTTCTAGGAATTTTTGGAAAGCTAAGATCAGGAGGAATAACTTTCATGTTCACTTGAAAGTGATGAGAAGCTTAGATCCATATGAAAAATCCCTTGGCAGTGAGTTGACTTTGTGTTGACCAAAATTCTTTTCATCTGATGACACCTACTTGTTGACACCATAACTTGAGATGTACAAACCCAATGGATGCATTCTTTTACTCAAACGAAATCTTGAAAGATAGTGAACAAGTCTCATGTTTATGGGAAAATGAGATTAGACTTGCATCATAGGGAAAAATGTCCTTGAAGTTAGGCGCTAAAGAAGGGGATTTTACACTGAAATCAATTGAAACCCTAATTTAGTAACTCCCTGAACTCTTTGAATCTCCTTGATTTGATATCATCATGACATTCTAGATGACTTGAGATGACTTCCCATGGCTTGTATGACTTAGAACCAAGTCTTGAACCCTCTCAAGTCCACAATTGACTTTGGGTTGACCAGATGAAACCCTGGCACCGTATCCTTTGGCTGAGGCTCTTGCAGATGAATTGAATGACCATACAAGCTTCATAAAGACCTCTAAAGATACACACTGAGCTTTTGAATCATGCCTTATCCAATATGGTGACCTCATAAGCCTCTTGATGATCCTCAAGATATGAGGTGACACCCATACACTAAACATCTTCTCTCACGGAGCTTTCTATCCCACATCTTGATGCTAATGAACTCTTGATGGCTACCCATGATACCCTTGCTTGAGCTTGAACATGAAGCTCTCTTCTTGAATGGCAAACACAACACCTTTTGATCCACTAATCAAAACCAATGCTATGCAAATGCAAATGCTAAAAATGAAATGAAACATAAGCCAAGTTAGAAAGAAAAGGTTGGTCAAATTTTGGGGTACAACACTATTGATGACAGATGTGCACAAAGGTACCTTCGAAACTCATGCGAGCGGCCATGCCATGGCAAAGAAAATCTTAAGGGCTGGTTATTACTAGTTGACCCTGGAAACAGATTGCATCCTTTTCGCTTGAAGATGCCACAAATGCCAGATCTACGCTGACAAGGTGCATGTTCCTCCATATCCTCTTAATGTATTGACATCGCCTTGTCCATTTGCAATATGGGGCATAGATATGATTGGGAAATTGAACCCAAAGCGTCGGACGGTCACCGTTTCATCCTCGTCGCTATCGACTACTTCACCAAATGGGTAGAAATTGCTTCGCACGCCAATGTAACCAAACAGGTGGTTGCCCGTTTTATCAAGAAATAGATCATCTGCTGATACGACATTCCTGATCAAATTATCACTAACAATGGGTCAAATCTGAACAACAAAATGATGAAAGAACTTTGTGCTAGTTTTAAGATCAAACATCACAACTCTTTTCCATAAAGACCGAAGATTAACGGTGATATTGAAGTTTCAAACAAAAATATCAAGATAGTGCAAAATATGGTTGTAACCTACAAAGACTAGCACGAAATTTTACCATTCGCCTTGCACAGATACAGAACATCGGTACGCACTTCAATAGGGGCAACCCCCATTTCCCTTGTCTATGGGATGGACGCAGTGTTACCCATCGAGGTTACGATACCTTCGTTAAGGGTCTTAATGGAAGCAGAGCTTGAAGAAGCAGAATGGATAAAGTAAAGATTCGACTCGTTAAACCTCATCGATGAAAATAGGATGACCGCGATGTGTTACAGCTAGATATACCAGGAAAAGATGAAGGGAACCTTTTATAAAAGGGTCCACCTCAAAGAATACAAGGAAGGAGAATTCTTGCTCAGATAGATCTTGCTAGCTTAGAAGGATATTAGCGGAAAATGGATGCCCAACTATGACAGTCCCTTTGTCATGAAAACTGTTTTCTCTAGAGGCTCTCTAATTCTTGAGACAATGGACGACGAACAGCTTAAACACCCCGTCAACTCGGATGCAGTAAGGAAATACTATGCCTAAAAGAGGACTCGCTGAGACGAAAACCCGAAAGGGAAGTTCAGGAAAACGTTAGGGGGAAAGGCTTTCACTGCATCAGAAGTTGATCAGAAGAATCACTATCTGCCATTCTCGTCAGGAATAGTGAATCAGATGGACTACTAATTAGTAGGGTTGGATCATTGTTAGAATTTGTAACCCGCTTTGTTTTGTTTTTCCATTTTTCCAATTGTAATTGTTACCGAGGCCTCGTCTTTAGTAAGGTTCTCGCCTATTAAAAAAAACAGATTTTGAACCAATCATCGTTATGATCTGTATTTTTCTTGTTAAGCAAATTTCACTTATTCGTTAATAATGAGTTTTGAAAGCAAAGTGTTTTTGAAAACAACAAAACCTTTTTGAAAAACTAAGCTAGCAAACAAGTAGTAACTTTAAGGGTGTGACATAACGATATTAGACTCCTCATATGAGAGCAGAGCAATAGAAAACTTAACACCATCTTCAGATAAGGTTGCATTCAAAGACCGCCATGCTACAGAAGTTATGAATTCCCCTCCGCAAGTTTACCAAAATAGTTACCAGATCCCTTCTGGAAAGTTACTCTACTCTCCCCAGCGAAAGATTTCATCCTGGGTAGTGACATTGTGACTCGGTGTGATTAGTCTTCTCTCTTTTGAGTTAGATTGTCATCCTTCCTTTATTTTCCTTCTCTCCTGTGAGTCGGTCTGCATTTACATTTGCATCATACCATTAGCATACACATCTATTTGCATGCTTCTGTTCTGGCTATAGCCTTTGAGATCCTTTGGTCGTTACCAATCCTTTCGCTCCAAACCTGTTGTCACGGGATCACTTGGTCAAGTTACCTGGGTTAAGTATTATTGTGATAAATGCTTATATCCCCGTGAAGTCTAGTTGTAACTAGCAATATCTGATGCTGCTTATTGGTGTCTACCAAGATGTTAGTTGTTACTAATACCGCAGTTCGTCTTTGAGATCCGGTGTTTACCTGAATCTACACCCAGTTGAGGTTCTGTTGGTTAATAGACTCTACTAAAACATAGTAGTTACTATGTTTTCAAAATCCAATTGTTATTGGTACCTTGAGATATGGTAGTTACCCATCTCCCCTTTGAAGTCTAGTAGTTACTGACATTATTTGAAATCCAATTGTTATTGGTACTTTAATTTGGTTGTCACCAATCTTTCCCTGTAAGACCAGTAGTTACTGGCATTACTTAAAATCCAATGGTTATTGGTATGTGGTTCGGCTGTTACCGACTTCCCCAGTATAAGTTCAATAGTTACTGGCATCACTTGAAAGCCAATTGTTATTGTTATGAAACATGGTCGTTACCCATACTCCCCAGTTAAGCCCAGTAGTTATTGGCATCATTTGAAATCCAATTGTTATTGGTACCTTGACATTGGTCGTTACCTGTCTCCCCAGTTAGGTCCAGTAGTTACTAGCATCATTTGAAATCCAATTGTTATTGGTACATTGACATTGGTTGTTACCCGTCTCCCTATTGAAGTCTAGTAGTTACTAGCATTGTTTGAAATCCAATTGTTATTGGTACCTTAACACTGGTTATTACCTGTCTCCCTATTGAATTTCAGTAGTTACTGACATTGTTTGAAAACCCATTTGTTATTGCTATAGAGCATGGTCGTCACCCGTTTTTCCAATGTAAATCCAGTAGTTACTGGCGTTGCTTGAAATCCAATCGTTATTAGTAAAACTATTTTCGTTGTCACCACATCCTCTTGAAAGTCTAGTCGTTACTAGCATTCCCCGGGAAGTCCAGTAGTTACTGGAATTGTTTAAAAATCCAATTGTTATTGGTATGGTACCTGGTTGTTACCGATATACTTTTCTAAAGCCTAGTTGTTACTAACATCTTTTGAAGTCTGTTGGCTATTGGAAATGCTCACCTATTTCTAAAATCAAGATGTTTGGTTGTTACTAGTATCCCCAGTGGAGCCTAGGATGGTTGGTCGTTATCAACATCCCCAACATGTCTGTTTTCCTCACCAGATTCCCGGAGACCTAGTCGTCACTAGCATCCCCGGTAAGTCTGGTCTTATTTCTAGTCTCCTCCCGAAGATCCCCGTTCGAACTCTTTATTAAAGGGAATCCTTTTGGTTTGTCCCCAATAAGGATCGTGTCTCTAGTCTTTTGCTTCCCCCAGCCGGAGTCCGAGTTTGTTGACTTTTGTTCCTCTGTGTGGCTTCTTATCTGTGCTTCCTTTGATGCATCTTCCCACTGAATTTTCATTTCCCCTTTAAAGTTTTTGTTCTCAACAAGTGAGATTGGATTTCCCCAATGGAGATGTGCATTTCCCCGGTGGAGGTTGGCCTTTTCCCTAGTGAAGGTTTCTCTTCCCTGGTGGAGTTTGTGTCCCTTGTGTAGAGGATCCCCTTGAAATACCATCTTTAGTCATGTCTGAACTATTGATTTGGTTTCATCATGGATCTCTCCCTGGTGTGTCGGGTCCCTAGTAAGTGGTTACTCGTTGTTTTGCTTTTCTTTTCGGTTGCTCGTGTCTCAGAATTGTCTTGCATTCAAGCATCATGAAGCATCATTTTGAAATTAATTACATTTTAGCATTTGTACTTTTGCATACCATCTTATCTAAGGGACAAAATATTTGGTTTTCTATATTTAAATACCTTTCACCATGATTCTATGGAGATCGTCATCTCTCATTGCCATCTGGTGAAGATGTTTAAATATGGGCAACTTTTATACCCAAAATTTTGACCCCTAGATTCCACCATCCTTCTAGGAGCATCAACATATATTATCTAACCATAACCTATTTCAAGCTTGATCTTTGTCACGATGCAGATGAATTAGGGAGTTTCATACAATCAGAAATCAGGACTTCAAGGGATTAATCAGTTAAAGTTTTGGATTGATCCTCCATACATCAAGTCTTCATGTCATCAAGGATATCACATTGAATCAAGAATGAATCCAATTTGAGGTTGTCACCCAAGAAAGAAGAACAATGCAGTACAAGAATCCAAATTAGGGTTTCTGATTCAGAAAGTCAACTGTAGTTTGACTTTTGATCTAAGAGGTGGTCCAAAGCTTGAATCATGGTCCATGAAGCTCATATGACCCAGGGAAGTCTACCCAAGAAGTTTCAAGGCCTCAGGGTACCCAGAATACCAACAGTCAATTCAGATGTTTTCGATCGTTCGGTTTGTATGACTGAAAATTCAACCCTTTAACCAACAGGGTTTTGACCTAAAGTTGAAGCCAATTGTATTCTCCAAATCATTTAACATCTAATAATGAAGTTTGGTGACCAATGGATCAAGAATCGAGAAGTAACCGAAAAGTCGGGAAATTAGTGTTTTGAAAAGGGTCAGGCCATAACTTCTTAACCACACATCCAAATGGAGTGGTTCAAAGCTCACTGTAAAGGTCTCAATGAGTTCTTTAAAAGTGATATCCACACTCATTAGCATAAAATGCATGGATTTTGAGTTATGAGCAAAATCAAGGCAAGAGGGGGAAAATACACAGAAATTTCAAGATATCTTGACTTGTAGGTCAAGTTTTCATCATTTTCACAACGATTTTTGACCTAGTTTCAAGTGCAATGGGTTCCTACATCAAACATCAATGTTGTGGTACCTAATGAGGGATTTCCAAAAAGTACAAGTGGGTTTCATAACTCTTCAAGTTTAGAGAGAACCAAGGTACACAAGTTGGCAAAAACTCACTTGTGCAAGGCTAGTTCAGCATGAGTGTTTTGATTCCAAATCTTCCCAAATCCACTCTAATTAAGGATTAAGCCTCACTTTTTATGTTTACATTGTTTCTTAACATGTTTAGCATCAACGCCCCTGAAATTGGCATGAAAAATGAAAAAAATCATTGTTTAATGCAAGTTGCAAAAGTGAATAGCATGGAAAGAGAATAATGGTGGCTACCATCATCAAACCACCAACTTGGCTTCAACTATTCACCTCCTATCCCCTCAAGCATGATGCAAATGACCTATAGGGTATGGAAAAGATCTTGTTAGGGTGGCTCAAGGTTAGAAATGGAGATTGCTTTGAAAAACTCCAAGATTTTCATAATGGAAGGCTAAACTTGGCATTTTACACCATTCAGCCCATACCTCTTGATCCAAGGCCATGCCTATAAATTGAGAGTTACATGATAAGAACCAACTGCAACTCTTCCTCCCACTCAATCACATGTCTTGCAAGCTTGAACCACATTTCCAAACACCTTCCAAATCAATTTTGCATTTTAGCTTCTCAAATCATTTCCAAACATTATCAAACTCAAACAAAGCTTCAAAACTTCATAAGTGATGTGTTAAAGCTCTCCAAACCCTCACTTTGGCCAGAAACTCATCCAATCAAAAATTAAACCCTCAAAAGCTCATTTAATGACTTTTCTGCATTTTGAAGGACAACAATTGATCCCTTGCACTTCCACGCTCTCTAATACCTCTAACACTTCATACTTGACATATAGAAGTTGTCCATGGTGGTTCCACACTTCTGTAACAAGGATTGAAGGATTTGGCTTTGAAAATCTTTAAATTTTTTAGGTTTTTCTTCATTTACAAGGAATTCTTCCCACCAACTTGCTTGGAGTTCATTTGGAGCATCTTCTAATCATCCTTGGAGAATTTTCAGGCCTTGGACGAGCACTCAAAGTCTCTAGTTTTCTTGTTGCTCAAGCTCGCTTCAAGTGGTAAGCCTAAAACTCAAAAACATGAAATTTTCACTTGAATTTCACATGCTATATTGTTTGAACATGTTTTTTGTATGTTATATGTCATGTATGAACCATTTCTTGCAGAAAAACTTGTAGCTTTTGGACAGGTCACAAACCAGGTCAAAAATTAGGCCCAACCTAGTCACTTTTTGCATTTTGCATCCAATCTGTCAAACCATGTGTGCATTTCTTGATTTAATTTGGGAAAACATCTATATATTATTTATATGTGATGTTTGTACACTTTTTTGCCAAGCACATCACTACACATGATTTTCCACATGTTCATGCTTTTGGTTGTCACCAAACTTCCCACAACACATATGCTATCGGGTTTTCTTATGGGTGTATGGTATGGAAAAAATGGTACCATTGAATTCATTGTTCAAAAATACACAATTTTCACTTTTGTTTCACCTCATTTGGTTAAGATTTGACTGAGTTTCAATCCTTCATGCAAATGACCCTTAGGTTGTAACCTTGCCTTGCCCTAGTTTTTGCCCTCTTGGTGCACCAACTTTGATAGAACATAACTTGCTCATTTTTTGTGCTATTGATGCCATTCTTTTTTAAAACTACTCCTTATCATTTATATTTTCATTAAATGAAGAAATAACTCAAGGATTGTTAACCTAGAAATAATTTGATGCACTTGAAAAACATGTGTTTTTAGGGTTTTTACCTTGGTGTTCTTGAACGTTTTCAACTTGTAACTTGATTTTCCTTGTGAGATTGATTTTTTATGGTTAATATACGTTTTTTAAAATGTTTAAATGCTCAAATATGTTTTATTCATTATATTAGCATGTTCATACTTGCTTTTGTGAATGCATCTATGTGAAAATGGCCTGTTGAACTTCATCTGTGAACTTTTCCATGATTCTTGATGTTGGAACCTCTTGAATGCGTTTACCATGTCTTATACTACTTGTTTATGTGTCTTTATAGGACCATTAAATGTTTAGGTTTTGTTTATTTCTTTTGTGAATTCTTTAATATGCATGGTATACTTTGAATTTCATCTGTGAACTTTGACATGATTCTTGATGTTGTAACTTCTTGAATGTGTTCTCCATGCTTCATTCTACTTGTTTATGTGTCTTTTTAGAACCATAACATGCTAGGTTTTTATTTTTGACTTGGTTTTTACCATGAAACTTGTTTACTTCTCCCCATGAAATCATGAATTCATACTTGAACTGTTGTAATATTTGTTGTATTCTTGCTTGTTTGATTGTCATCAATACATGTCTAGAAGGTCTTATGTTGTTACATTTGATCTCATTTGATCCTTATAACATGCTTTCTTCAATTAGTCACTTGTTTTCATCAATCTTGTTTTAATGTTATAGACGATCCTTAGGTCTTTACCTAAGCTTGTACCCAATCCCACACCATAGAAAACATTTAGCAACTTAGCATACAAACATACAAAAGGTTCCTGTAGAGTACTACAGATGTTTAGGATGTGAAATACCTACCCTAAGCATAACCAACCCTCGATCCCCGAATCATTAGTGTTGTTGTTACATCACACAAAAGTTCTTTCTTTCTTTAACCTTTCCTTTGGATAAATCAAAGTCCGGTTGTGAATTAAATGAGTTAAGATTCAATTTAATCAATAGCTTGACATCACGATTTCCACCGCAACAGTCAGAAATCAAAATTTGGGCTACCAACCTAGGTCGCCTTACTAACAAGCCAATCAAGGGTATAAAATACCAAATCATAGGTATCAAAAACCTTGAAGGCCGCAAGAAGCCGAAACTTCAAAACGCCAACAATACCAAAATTACGCTCAACCTCCACAAGCTTAAAGTGGAACTTCAAAGATGGAATAAACTCTTACTCAGTTTATGCAAATGTTAATGTCAAATAAAAAGGACACTGATGCGGCTATAAAGAATTTGGAGACACAAGTGGGTCAATTATCAAAATAATTGGCCAACCAACAAAAAAGGCCATTTACGGCTACCACTATCCCAAATCCTAAGGAGCATTGCAAGGCAATTCTCACAAGAAGTGGTAGAGAAATTGACATGGGTGTAGGTGAGGAGGTAGTAGAGGAAGAGGTTGTAGTTAAAAAAGAAAAATAAAATATTGAGAAAGAAGTAGAGAAAAATGTTGAGGGAGAATTAGTTGAAAATGAAAGAGTGAAAAAGAGTGACGAAGAAGAGAAAAATAAGAGAGAAGAAAAAGTGAAAAAGTCTAGGAAAGGTAAAGAACAAGTCAGCACTATTCCAATTCAAAATTTTCCATATCCACATGCTCCATTAAGAAAAGATAGTGCGAGACACTATGCTCGATTCATGGATATATTCAAGCAATTGCAAATCAATATTCCATTTTCGGATGCATTGGAACATATGCCCAAGTATGCGAAATTCATGAAGCATATCCTTTCAAAAAAGAATAGATATACGGATCAAGAAACTATCATGGTGGATGATAGTTCTAACGTAATCATTCAACATACTCTCCCGATGAAAGAAAGTGATCTGGGACGAATCACTTTGTCAGTTACAATTGAAAACATTTATGTTGGCAATGGGTTGATCGATTTAGGCTCTAGTATCAATTTGATACCCTTGTATATTGTGAAGCGGTTGGGACACATGGAGTTGAGGTCTACTCAAATGACATTGCAACTTTCCAACAAATCTACCACTTGCCCTCATGGTGTAGCAGAAGACGTGTTGGTAAAGGTTGACAAATTTTTGTTTCCAATTGTCTTTGTGGTGATTGATATGGAAGATGAGGACGCTCCCTTTATTCTTGGGCGACCTTTTATGAAGACCATGCGCATGGCAATTTATATGGATGATGGTCTAATAAAAGTTAGAGTTCAAGATGAGGAGATATGTTTCAATCTTTTTGAAGCCACGAAGCACTCGAAGGACAAGACTGATTGTTTTAGAATCAATGCAACAGAAAGGGTGATCGAGTAAGTTAAAGATTTACTACAAGTTCCAACACCATTACAATAAGTTCTTACCAATGCTCTTTCAAATGTCAATGAAAAGGAATAACATGAAAAATGCTTGCGGGAGCTTGAAGAGTTAGAAGAAATTCCCCCTTTGAATGAAAGGGTGGAAATGTTGAAAAAGGAAAACAATGAGGAAATTAAACTTGAGTTGAAATTGTTACCCTATCATCTCAAGTATGTCTTTCTTGATGAAGAGGGAAACAAGACGGTCATCATTAGTTTGGAGCTAACCAGTAAGGAAGAAAAAAAATTAATTGGTGTTTTGAAGAAAAATCAAGAGGCAATGGGTTGGACTCTATTCGACTTAAAAGGTATCAGTCCATCCTTTTTATATGCACCGAATATTCATGGAGGAAGATTTCAAGCCGGTGGCTCAACCATAAAGAAGATTGAATCCTACCATGAAAGAAGTGGTAAGAAAAGAAGTGGTAAAAATGTTGGACGCCAGAATAATTTATCCTATCTCTGACAATCCGTGGGTTAGTCCAGTACAAGTCGTGCCGAAGAAGGGAGAAATAACAGTTGTCCGTAATGAGAAGAATGAGTTAATTCTAACAAAAACTATAACGGGGTGGAGGATGTGTATCGACTATTGTAGGCTCAATCAAGCTACGAGGAAAGATCACTTCCCTCTTCCTTTCATGGACCAATGCTCGAAAGGCTCTCCAGTCAAGAGTATTATTATTTTTTGGATGGATACTCGGGTTATAATCAAACCATTCTCAACCCAGAGGATCACAAAAAAACGGCTTTCACTTGCCTTTTTAGAATCTTTGCTTATAGGAGGATGTTGTTTGGCCTGTGTAATGCACCAGCGACTTTTCAAAGGTGTATGCAAGCTATTTTCTCGGACTTGATCGAAAAGACTATCGAGGTGTTTATTGATGACTTCTCAGTTTTCGGTCCATCATTTGACCTTTGTCTGAAAAATTTGGATGTTGTTTTGGAGAGGTGTGTGGAGACTAACTTAGTACTCAACTAGGAAAAATGCAATTTTATGGTCACGGAAGGAATTGTGCTTGGACATAAATTTTCTTCGAAAGGGCTTGAAGTTGATCGTGCCAAAGTGGAAGTCATTGAGAAGCTACCACCACCTTTGAAAGTGAAAGGAATCAGAAGCTTTCGATGAGTCTTGTATGACCGCTTTCAATTCTTTAAAGCAAAGCTTAACCACCACGCCCATAATTGTAGCACCAAATTAGAAAGTTGATTTTGAACACATGTGTGATGCTACTGATTATGCCGTTGGCGCGGTGTTGGGTCAAAGAAAAACAAAAAAAATTCATGTTATACACTATGCGAGCAAACTTCTCAATGAAGCTCAAATAAACTACGCAACAACTGAGAAAGAGTTGCTTGCAATAGTGTATGCATTGGAAAAATTTCGGTCATATTTGATATGGTCTAAAATTATGTTTTACATGGGCCATGCGGCGATTAAGTATTTGCTCACCAAGCCGGATTCAAAATAAAGGCTAATTCGTTGGATCCTTTTGTTACAAGAATTTGATTTAGAAACTCGTGACAAAAATGGATCAGAGAATTTGGTGGCGGATCACTTATCTCGTCTTGTGAATGTTGAGGTGAAAAAACATGAAAGTTAGGTGAAGGAAGAAATTCCCGACGAGAAGTTGTACATGGTGCAAGTTAGACCTTGGTTTTCCGACATGGCTAACCACAAAGCCTCCAGATTAATACCGGAAGGTCTAACCAGTAACCAGAAAAAGAAAATTTTATCTGATGCCAAATATTTTATATGGGATGAATCTCATTTGTTTAAGCTTGGTGTTGACAAAATTTTGAGAATATATGTGTCTCATGAAGAAGCCAAACACATACTTTGGCATTGTCACAACTCTCTTTATGGAGGTCATTATAATGATACAAGAATGGCAACAAAAGTCCTCCAATCGGGCTTTTATTATCAAGCTAATGGGCAAGCTAGATGATGCTTTGTAGGCTTATCGGACGGATTTTAAGGCTCTAATTGGTCTCACTCCTTTCTAGATTGTCTATGGTAAGAACTATCACTTGCCAGTAGAGTTGGAACATAAGGCTTTTTGGGCGTTAAAATTGTTGAATTTTGATCAAAAGTTAAGTGGTGAAAAAAGAAAAATCCAACTTCATGAATTTGAGGAGTTGCGCTTGCAAGCGTATGAATCCAACAGAGTTTACAAAGATCGGGTGAAAGTTTACCATGACAAGGCAATCATGGCCAAGAGTTTCGAAGTGGGACAAACTCTCGGTTCAAGTTGTTCTCAGGAAAGCTGAAATCAAAATGGCCGAGTCCGATCCAGATTCAAGACATCATGAGCTATGGAGCAATCACAATTGAAGATGTGCAATCAAAAGAGAGTTGGACGGTAAATGGCCAAATATTGAAGATTAATTTGTGTGGTGATTTCGAGCGGAACACCACATCCGTGCCTTTTTGCGATTGTTGATCGCATTGGACCGTCGAGCTCAAACGAAGTTAAACAAAGCGCTTGTTGGTAGGCACCCCAACATTGTAAGTATTTTCTATTTTTACTGTTTTTATTTAATGTATGTATGTGCAAGAATGTGGTAGAGGAATTGTGAATCAAATAGAAAAATGTTGAAAACCTGTCATGTTCGCCAGCAAGTTCGTTGTGCGAACCTCTGGGCGAAGGCCTTTGCTAGAAAACTCGCAATGCGAGTAAGGCGGAACTGGGGAATTGTTTTCGGCCACATGTCGCAAATGCGAAAAAGGGGCGGCGAAAACAAACAGAAGAGTCACCACCGAACTTTATTTATCACCAAGAGAGGGAAAGGAAACAATCGAAGAAAACCTAAAAGAAAGGGAAAAGACAAGGTCATCGCAACCAAATCTTGGGTTCGGAAGTCGGTTACGCAAGGGGAAGGTACGAGCACCACTCATGTCCTTTGTACTCAACGACATCCACGCTAGTTTTCTATCAAAAGGGGTGAGTTATCTATGATTTATTGCTAAACGGGAGTGGAAAAGAAAAAGGAGACTCGATAGAACATCTTCGCCCTATGCCTACGTGCTCCCTCGTGCAATAGGAAAGTCATAGTCAATGTAGTTCGAAAAACTATAGGTGATAGAGGGAAGGCTGCTCACCAAGACATCATCATGTTGTGCCTACGTATCCTCATCTGGTATGAGAAATCAGAGTAAACGTAGTTCGGGTAAACTAGACCACAAGTTGGTTAAGTGTTTTTCATGAGCGATGTTAAGTTCCCGTTCCAGTAGTTAGGGTCGATGCGTGTTTGCGGTAGGACGGAAAAGTAACGTACTCTTTTCTGAAAATGATTTTGAAACAATCCTAAAGGATGAAAAGATTTGAATTAGGTTTAAGAGTTTTAGAGAAGTGAATTGAATTTGTTTGAGATTTACGTTGCACTAAAGACTATGACATATGAGTGAATGCGTCACATATCGCCCAAAGCGCATAAGCTAAACACTCTAGACAAGTGAGGAGAAACCCCCACTTAGCATTTCCCATATACTTAAGGCTCGTGGCGCACAATTTTCATCATTCTTTATTAAGTGTCTTTGGATTGTTTGAGATGAGAGGAGAAGACACCAAAGAAAACACTTATGGGAAACCAAAACCCTAATGTTATCATACAAAATGGTCCTAAGGTTAAGGTCGAGGGACTACCCTAATTGTTGTAATACAAAGGATTGAAAGCCTAATGTCTCTCCTATCTCGAACTTAATCAAAAATTAAGTCAAGCTAGGAATCCTAAAGGGATCATGTGAATACAGAAGTAATCAACAGATAAACACGAAGCATCGCCATCAAAAACAACATTAAGTATCAAAATTCAAAGTAATATTCAAGAACAAAGTCATATCAAAACAAATATATACAAGTGTCATTAAAAAAATATTCACAAACGCACTCAAGAATTAATCAAAACTAAAACTAAAATTTAGAATAAAATGCAAGTTAATCAACAATTAAAATTGAGGTTAATGTTAAAAGTCAAGATTAATTCCTAAAATCTAATTCTAATTAATCAAAACTAAAATAAATTTTAAAGTTAAAATCTAATTAGGAAAAAAAACCTGAGTGAATTAAACTAAAGTTAATTAATTAAGTCTTAAACAAAAGTTAATTCTAAGTTAATTAAAACTAAGGGTTAATTCCAAGTTAATTAAAAACTAAGTTAATTAATTAAACCTAGAATTATTATTTAATTAAAAATCAAACCCAGATTAAATCAAAATTTAACTTAACTAACAAGTTCTAAAAAAACAAAACAAAAACAAATGAAAGGGTCTAGCAGGGTTCTGGAGGTGTGAACAGAAAAAAGAAATCGCATGGGCCTAAGCCTTCAGGCCCATGAACTTGAGTGTGAACCAAAAAGGGGGGTGCACGAGGGATTTTGGGGTGAAAAGAGAGAAAAACAAAGTGGTCCCAAGGCCTAGTTCGTATTTGGAAATATTGGAAAAACCCTAAAGTCCAACAAGAGAGTACTTCGGTTGTGTCTCCCTTGTTCCTCATTTGGCCATCTCCTTATCAAAAATAAAAACTCCAATGCGACAAACCTCACTACACTGTTTCAAAGTCGCGCTCGACCACAACCTCGATACAAATCGCGATAAATCACAACACGAACAAAATAATTGCAAATATGAAACCAATTCAATCACAAAATCGGCGTTCAGAGGAGGTTACCGTGTTCGTGCAGCAATGACGATGGAACAACACCACAACCAATGTGAAATCCCACAGTTCTTGCTTCTTCGAGTGTTTTGCTTCAATGGTTGCGGCCTTGTAGTGATGTTTGACTAGTTGCCGCAAATGATGAATTCTCGAAGGTTGAACTGTCGTTGTCGTTTCCTCAAATTCTGTAATCTGCAGAAACCTTCAATTGATTGGTTGATCTCTCTTCTTACTCTCTTGTAGGTACTCGAAGGTGAAGATGGGGATAACCGAAGTAGAATTAGAGTAAAGAGAACTTGGATTTTTTTTTATGATCAAAAGTGAAAGGTGTATTGTTTTTCTTTTCCTTCTCCTTTGTTTAAAAAAAAAACAAATCTGAAACTAGTTTACTAAGCCTCTTTTGGTTGTCTTATTATGATTTATGTAGGTGATAATGGGAGGTGGTAAAGTTGTTATTATATAGTGCAGTGGTTTGGAGTTGTAAAAAGAGATCGATGATGGAAATTGAAATGTGTCTTGAATCTTGAATCTTGAATTGAACTTTGTAATTTGACAAGAAAATTTGCCACTTTTAACAAGAAATTGAATCTGGAAAGAGATTAAATGGAATTTGACACTTAAATGAAAATTGGAAATTTGACATTGAGACTTGAAATTAATGTGAAATGAGTGAAATCGAAAATAAATTGGTATCCTTTGGCATTTGAATGTTAGATTTTGAATTAAAATCTTGCCATAAGCTTGAACATGATTTAACATAGGTTCATAATTGGGAATCTAAACTTTGAATGGGAAATTGATGACTTGAAATGCAAACACGTAAATTGGAACAACAAAATCCACAAAAGATCAACAATCCTAATTCTCAATCAATCACTCTGATTCAATTGATCATTTTAGCAAAATGTAACATCAAACTTTGAAGCAAACATCTTTTCTTGAATCTAGTCCTTAGCAATTTGAACTCTTCATTAAAATCAAACCAGAAATGAATTGAAACCTTGAACCAATTCCTTGAGAAATAACACCACATCCTGATTCCGTATTGAAATGGTTTTTGAATTGAATAGAAACCTTGAACCACTTGATGACCATCAACCACTTGATGACCATCAACCTTGAACCAACTCACACAAAAGATAAGAAACCTTGAACCACTTGCATTGTGTGCATACTAATGAAGAAAACAACTTGAGATGTCGACAACCAACAATACCCTAGTTCCTCAGTCTCCACTAGAACCATGATGAAAACTTAGTCACTTGATGCCTCTTGAGAGACCTAGGAATCAAGAGTTTGACCTTGTGGTGCATCAGTTGACTTTCTGTATCAGATGAATATAAACTTTCCTCTATGCACTTAAGGACCTCTTGAATTGACTTTTGATGAACCAATGAGACATATAGAGACCCCTTGAGAGGAAATTGAGCCATAGAATCATGTCTTGCCCAAAGAACTAACCATAAATATTATTTGAATCAAAACCCTAATCGGTTATCCATGAGATAGGAGGAGGAGAACCAATGCTTGTGTTCTTGATCCAAATGGTTGATTAACATGCCTTGATGATGATGGAGACCTTATGACTTGAGATTTCCACAAAGTTGATCTTGAGCTCTTGATTGTTGGATAAAATACCTTGATCCCCTATCTAAGATCAATGCTATGTATAAATGTTAATGCAAAATGGTATGAAACATAAGCCAAGAGATTAAGAATAGGGTGGGCAAATTTTGGGGTGTTACAGCTGCCCCTATTCAAATAGCTTGGACATGAAGGGATCAAAAGCGACTGCCTTCAAACATTCAAGGTAAAAGGTGATCAAATACTAAAACAACCCAGAAATTTGAAACCTGCATGGATGCACACAGTATAAAGTAATTTCCAGCCGAAGGTGGACACAAAAGCAGCGGGTACCAACCAAAAGTTGGCATAACCGGAAAGTGTAACCAAAAGTTTAAACAAACAAACTCTGTCGGAGAGAAAAAGTAAGATGAAGACATCTACCAATGATTTTTGCTGGAACGTCTCATGAATTATGCTGTTATCTGCTTGAGAGATATCTGGTAACCAATGTATCAAACTTGGTTTATGCTTCAGATGCATATGTTTGAATATGGTGTAATGTTCCATACGAGATGAAAATGTTACGCATTTGGGAGGATGTTATGCAAAATGCAAATGCAAAAGAACAAACACCCAGAAAGGCGTTGAGAAGAAACAACAAACCAAAACCTGCTGAGGAAAATGCCCTGAACGGCTTTCCTAAACATAACTCTCCTAGGGAGAAATCTGCTCTACTGGGGATTTAGAATAACATTACTTGAGGGATCATCCCAAAGAAACTGACTTTGAAAAATGCCACTGACCCTTGGACTTTGTTGAGGATATCAATCAAAGTTGATTTACTCATCGAGGGAATCAACCTCAATCTCTGCCTGGGGAGAGAAACTAACGGCGTAGATCTTGTCGGGGAATGGACTTCGTCTTTACTCCGCTACTAGGGAATAAGCCCAAATTAACTTGTTAGAGAGAAAAATCCGACTCAACAACATTACTCTATGGGGAATGCCCTACTGAGGAGAGGAATAATCGTCCTGTAAACAACAAATAATCAAATAGAATGTCCTATATGCAAAAATGGCCATTTTGGTTACCATCCACAACATCATTCAAGTAAGTTATTGTTTTCTATATGATTCACAAAGCCCCATAGTTGTCTCATGCAAATTTTATCAAAAATATCGGACGCCGTCTTGCAAACAAAACCGTAAAAGTAAAGAAAATACGAAATGAGAAGTTCTTTGAATGAATAATACGTTATTGATTGATGAGGCCTGTAAATAGGCAAATTACATAAGAGACTGATTGAACATATTTTTACTCTTCGGGACATCCATAAGTCGAAATGCATTCACAGATCAAATACAGGTCATAGTCATTTGCTTTTAAAATATCTAACTTTTTCCTGGATTTCCCTTGCAGGTTTTCAATCCACCGGGATGCTCATTTTTATCAAAGTCACCTATTTAGGTTTTCAACTTTGCAGGTTTCTTATTTTTTCTTTTTTTTATCCCTATTTTTTTCCCGAACCTTTTTCTTTTATCGTTCGTCGGGATGCCCCATTTTTCCTGGACTTTCTTTTTATGTCCAGCTGATCCTTTTAAGAAAAATATTTTTTGACTACGTATGTGTTCACAGGGGACGTAAAATCTTCACCATCCATGGTTGATAATAATAAGGCTCCTCCAGAGAAAACCTTCCTTACTACGTATGGACCTTCATAATTGGGAGTCCATTTGCCCCTGTGATCTGTTTATGGAGGGCGGATCCTCTTCAACACCAAGTCGCCTATCTGGAAATGCCGAGGGCACACCTTCTGATCAAATGCCTTCTTCATTCTGCTTTCATATAGCCAGCCGTGGGCGATAGCTGCCATCTCTTTTCATCAATCAGACTAAGTTGATTCAACCTAGCCTTTACCTATTCTGCTTCATCAAGCTTCACATCAAATAATACTCTTAAAGAAGGAATCTCGACTTTTAATGGTATGATAGCTTCCGTACCATATACTAGTGAGAAAGGTGTTGCCCCAGTCGACATGCACACTGAAGTACGATAACCATGCAAAGCAAAGGGAAACATCTCATGCCAGTCTTTATAAGTCACCACCATTTTCTGCATGAGCCTCTTGATATTCTTATTTGCTACCTCAATAGCACCATTCATCTTCAGACGGTACGAAGAAGAGTTGTCGTGTTCAATTTTGAAATTCTGGCACAACTTCTTCATCATCTTATTATTCAAATTCGAACCATTGTCAGTAATGATTCGTTCTGGTATTTCATAACGGAAAATTATGTCCCTCTTTATAAAACGAGCAACCACTTGCCTGGTCACATTGGCAAAGGAAGCTGCCTTCCCCCACTTTGTGAAATAATTAATTGCTACCAAGATAAACTGATGCGCATTGGAAGTAGTCGGCTAAATCTTCCCAATCATATTGATGCTCCACATTGTAAAGGGCCAAGGAGATGTCAATACATTTAGAGGGCTCGGTGGCACATGCATTTTATCGGAATAAATTTGACATTTATGGCATTTCCTGGCATACTTAAAATAGTCGGACTCTATGGTCATCCAGTAATACCCTGCTCTCAATAATTTTCTAGACATTGCATGCCCACCAGCATGAGTACCAAAAGAACCTTCGCGAACCTCTTCTATCAGCAAACTTGCTTTATTTTCATCCACACAACACAACAACACCATATCAAAGTTTCTCTTGTACAACACATCATCCTTGTTCAAGTAGAAATTATCCGACAACCTCCTCAGAGTCTTTTTGTCTTTACTTGATGCCCCAGGCGGATATTCTTGGGTCTTGAGGAAATGTCTGATGTCAAAGTACCAAGGTTTCCCATCTGACGCTTTTTCAATTGCAAATACAAAGGTCGGCCTGTCAAGGCGCGTGATAGTGATTGCTAGAGCTTCATTCCAAAAATTCGCTTTATACATTAATGATAACGTTGCCAGAGCATCCGCCATCTGATTTTTAACCCTTGGTACCTGATGAAATTCAACTCTATCAAAGAATGGCAGTAGCATTCTTGTATAATTCTTGTAAGGCACCAGGTTGGCCGGACGAGTTTCCCAATCTCCTTTGATTTGGTTGACGACTATGGCTGAATCACCATACACATCTAGATTCTTGATTCTCAAATCAATAGCTTCTTTTAGACTTGTGATGCATGCTTCATATTCAGCTTTGTTATTAGTACAAGCGAACGTTAACCGGGCAGTGGACTGTATGTGAGAATCGTGAGGAGTCATACTAATTTCCCCAATTTTGTTGTCGTATGAGTTAGCAGCACCGTCGAAAACCAACTTCCATCGAGACCCAATCTCGGGACCCTAATTAGGTAGAGGCTCATCAAAGTCCTTCATCTTTAAAAACAATATATCTTCATCAGCAAAACTCAAACCTCATTAGTTGATAATCCTCAATTGGCTGTTCGGCAAGATATTCTGACAAAACACTCCCTTTAATGGCTTTTTGGAACATATGCCCAAGTATGCAAAATTCATGAAGGATATCCTTTCAAAAAAGAATAGATATACGGATCAAGAAACGATCATGGTGGATGTTAGTTCTAACGTAATCATTCAACATACTCTCCCGAGGAAAGAAAGTGATCTGGGACGAATCACATTGTCAGTTACAATTGAAAACATTTATGTTGGCAATGGGTTGATCGATTTAGGCTCTAGTATCAATTTGATACCCTTGTATCTTGTGAAGCGGTTGGGACACATGGAGTTGAGGTCTACTCAAATGACATTGCAACTTTCCAACAAATCTGCCACTTGCCCTCATGGTGTAGCAGAAGACGTGTTGGTAAAGGTTGACAAAATTTTGTTTCCAATTGACTTTGTGCTGATTGATATGGAAGAAGATGAGGACGCTCCCTTTATTCTTGGGCGACCTTTTATGAAGACCATGCGCATGGCAATTTATATGGATGATGGTCTAATAAAAGTTAGAGTTCAAGATGAAGAGATATGTTTCAATATTTTTGAAGCCACGATGCACTCGAATGACAAGACTGATTGCTTTAGAATCAATGCAACGGAAAGGGTGATCGAATAAGTTAAAGAGTTACTACAAGTTCCCACACCATTACAACAAGTTCTTACTAATGCTCTTTCAAATTTCAATGAAAAGGAATAAAAAGAGATTGAAAAATGCTTGCGGGAGCTTAAAGAGTTAGAAGAAATTCCCCCTTTGAATGAAAGGATGGAAATGTTGAAAAAGGAAAACAATGAGGAAATTAAACTTGAGTTTAAATTGTTACCCTCTCATCTCAAGTATGTCTTTCTTGATGAAGAGGGAAACAAGACGGTCATCATTAGTTTGGAGCTAACCACTAAGGAAGAAAAAAAATTAATTGGTGTTTTGAAGAAAAATCAAGAGGCAATGGGGTGGACTCTTTTCGACTTAAAAGGTATAAGTCCATCCTTTTTATATGCACCAAATATTCATGGAGGAAAATTTCAAGCCGGTGGCTCAACCATAAAGAAGATTGAATCCTACCATGAAAGAAGTGGTGAGGAAAGAAGTGGTAAAAATGTTGGACGCTGGAATAATTTATCCTATCTCTGACAGTCCGTGGGTTAGTCCAATAAAATTCGTGCCGAAGAAGGGAGAAATAACAGTTGTCCGAAATGAGAAGAATGAGTTAATTCTAACAAAAACTGTAACGGGGTGGAGGATGTGTATCGACTACCGTAGGCTCAATCAATCTACGAGGAAAGATCACTTCCCTCTTCCTTTCATGGACCAATGCTCAAAAGGATCTCCAGTCAAGAGTATTATTATTTTTTGGATGGATACTCGGGTTATAATCAAACCATTCTCAACCCAGAGGATCACAAAAAAACGGCTTTCACTTGCCTTTTTAGAATCTTTGCTTATAGGAGGATGTTGTTTAGCCTGTGTAATGCACCAGCGACTTTTCAAAGGTGTATGCAAGCTATTTTCTTGGACTTGATCGAAAAGACTATCGAGGTGTTTATTGATGACTTCTCAGTTTTCGGTCCATCATTTGACCTTTGTCTGAAAAATTTGGATGTTGTTTTGGAGAGGTTTGTGGAGACTAACTTAGTACTCAACTAGGAAAAATGCAATTTTATGGTCACGGAAGGAATTGTGCTTGGACACAAATTTTCTTCGAAAGGGCTTGAAGTTGATCGTGCCAAAGTGGAAGTCATTGAGAAGCTACCACCACCTTTGGAATTGAAAGGAATCATAAGCTTTCGATGAGTCTTGTATGACCGCTTTCAATTCTTCAAAGCAAAGCTTAACCACCACGCCCATAATTGTAGCACCAAATTATAAAGTTGATTTTGAACACATGTGTGATGCTAGTGATTATGCCGTTGGAGCGGTGTTGGGTCAAAGAAAAACAAAAAAATTTCATGTTATACACTATGCGAGCAAACTTCTCAATGAAGCTCAAATAAACTACGCAACAACTGAGAAAGAGTTGCTTGCAATAGTGTATGCATTGGAAAAATTTCGGTCATATTTGATATGGTCTAAAATTATGTTTTACATGTGCCATGCGGCGATTAAGTATTTGCTCACCAAGCCGGATTCAAAATAAAGGCTAATTCGTTGGATCCTTTTGTTACAAGAATTTGATTTGGAAACTCGTGACAAAAATGGATCAGAGAATTTGGTGGCGGATCACTTATCTCGTCTTGTGAATGTTGAGGTGAAAAAACATGAAAGTTAGGTGAAGGAAGAAATTCCCGACGAGAAGTTGTACATGGTGCAAGTTAGACCTTGGTTTTCCGACATGGCTAACCACAAAGCCTCCAGATTAATACCGGAAGGTCTAACCAGTAACCAGAAAAAGAAATTTTTATCTAATGCCAAATATTTTATATGGGATGAACCTCATTTGTTTAAGCTTGGTGTTGACAAAATTTTGAGAATATATGTGTCTCATGAAGAAGCCAAACACATACTTTGGCATTGTCACAACTCTCTTTATGGAGGTCATTATAATGATACAAGAATGGCAACAAAAGTCCTCCAATCGGGCTTTTATTGTCAAGCTAATAGGCAAGCTAGATGATGCTTTGTGGGCTTATCGGACGGATTTTAAGGCTCTAATTGGTCTCACTCCTTTCTAGATTGTCTATGGTAAGAACTATCACTTGCCAGTAGAGTTGGAACATAAGGCTTTTTGGGCGTTAAAATAGTTGAATTTTGATCAAAAGTTAAGTGGTGAAAAAAGAAAAATCCAACTTCATGAATTGGAGGAGTTGCGCTTGCAAGCGTATGAATCCAACAGAGTTTACAAAGATCGGGTGAAAGTTTACCATGACAAGGAAATCATGGCCAAGAGTTTCGAAGTGGGACAAACTCTCGGTTGAAGTTGTTCTCAGGAAAGCTGAAATCAAAATGGCCGAGTCCGATCCAGATTCGAGACATCAATAGCTATGGAGCAATCACAATTGAAGATGTGCAATCAAAAGAGAGTTGGATGGTAAATGGCCAAATATTGAAGATCAATTTGTGTGGTGATTTCGAGCGGAACACCACATTCGTGCCTTTTTGCGATCGTTGATCGCATTGGACCGTCGAGCTCAAACGAAGTTAAACAAAGCGCTTGTTGGGAGGCACCCCAACATTGTAAGTATTTTCTATTTTTACTGTTTTTATTTAATGTATGTATGTGCAAGAATGTGGTAGAGGAATTGTGAATCAAAAAGAAAAATGTTGAAAACCTGTCATGTTCGCCAGCAAGTTCGTTGTGCGAACCTCTGGGCGAAGGCCTTTGCTAGCAAATTCGCAATGCGAGTAAGGCGAAACTGGGGAATTCTTTTCGGCCACATGTCGCAAATGCGAAAAAGGGGCGGCGGAAACAAACAGAAGAGTCGCCACCGAACTTTATTTATCACCAAGAGAGGGAAAGGAAACAATCGAAGAAAACCTAAAAGAAAGGGAAAAGACAAGGTCATCGCAACCAAATCTTGGGTTCGGGAGTCGGTTACGCAAGGGGAAGGTACGAGCACCACTCATGTCCTTTGTCCTCAACGACATCCACGCTAGTTTTCTATCAAAAGGGGTGAGTTATCTATGATTTATTGCTAAACGGGAGTGGAAAAGAAAAAGGAGACTCGATAGGACATCTTCGCCCTATGCCTACGTACTCCCTCGTGCAATGGGAAAGTCATAGTCAATGTAGTTCGGAAAACTATAGGTGATGGAGGGAAGGCTGCTCACTAAGACATCATCATGTTGTGCCTACGTATCCTCATCTGGTATGAGAAATCAGAGTAAACGTAGTTCGGGTAAACTAGACCACAAGTTGGTTAAGTGTTTTTCATAAGCGATGTTAAGTTCCCGTTGCAGTAGTTATGGTCGATGCGTGTTTGCGGTAGGACGGAAAAGTAACGTACTCTTTTCTGAAAATGATTTTGAAACAATCCTAAAGGATGAAAAGATTTGAATTAGGTTTAAGAGTTTTAGAGAAGTGAATTGAATTTGTTTGAGATTTACGTTGCACTAAAGACTATGACATATGAGCGAATGCGTCGCATATCGCCCAAAGGGCATACGCTAAACACTCTAGACAAGTGAGGAGAAACCCCCACTTAGCATTTCCCATATACTTAAGGCTCGTGGCGCACAATTTTCATCATTCTTTATTAAGTGTCTTTGGATTGTTTGAGATGAGAAGCGAAGACACTAAAGAAAACACTTATGGGAAACTGAAACCCTAATGTTATCATACAAAATGGTCCTAAGTTTAAGGTCGAGGGACTACCCTAATTGTTGTAATACAAATGATTGAAAGCCTAATGTCTCTCCTATCTCGAACTTAATCAAAAATTAAGTCAAGCTAGGAATCCTAAAGGGATCATGTGAATACAGAAGTAATCAACAGGTAAACACGAAGCATCGCCATCACAAACAACATTAAGTATCGAAATTCAAAGTAATATTCAAGAACAAAGTCATATCAAAACAAATATATACAAGTGTCATTAAAGAAATATTCACAAACGCACTCAAGAATTAATCAAAACTAAAACTAAAATTAAAAATAAAATGCAACTTAATCAACAATTAAAATTGAGGTTAATGTTAAAAGTCAAGGTTAATTCCTAAAATCTAATTCTAATTAATCAAAACTAAAATAAATTTCAAAGGTAAAATCTAATTAGGAAAAAAAACCTAAGTAAATTAAACTAAAGTTAATTAATTAAGTCTTAAACAAAAGTTAATTCTAAGTTAATTAAAACTAAGGGTTAATTCCAAGTTAATTAAAAACTAA
The DNA here is from genome assembly GCA_963859935.3 of Lathyrus sativus. Taxonomy (NCBI): domain Eukaryota; kingdom Viridiplantae; phylum Streptophyta; class Magnoliopsida; order Fabales; family Fabaceae; genus Lathyrus; species Lathyrus sativus. The sequence goes on from OZ012739.1 coordinate 259,711,483, forward strand.
GTTAATTAATTAAACCTAGAATTATTATTTAATTAAAAATCAAACCCAAATTAAATCAAAATTTAACTTAACTAACAAGTTCTAGAAAAACAAAACAAAAACAAATGAAAGGGTCTAGCAGGGTTCTGGAGGTGTGAACAGAAAAAAGAAATCGCATGGGCCTAAGCCTTCAGGCCCATGAACTTGAGTGTGAACCAAAAAGGGGGGTGCACGAGGGATTTTGGGGTGAAAAGAGAGAAAAACAAAGTGGTCCCAAGGCCTAGTTCGTATTTGGAAATATTGGAAAAACCCTAAAGTCCAACAAGAGAGTACTTCGGTTGTGTCTCCCTTGTTCCTCATTTGGCCATCTCCTTATCAAAAATAAAAACTCCAATGCGATAAACCTCACTACACTGTTTCAAAGTCGCGCTCGACCACAACCTCGATACAAATCGCGATAAATCACAACACGAACAAAATAATTGCAAATATGAAACCAATTCAATCACAAAATTGGCGTTCAGAGGAGGTTACCGTGTTCGTGCAGCAATGACGATGGAACAACACCATAACCAATGTGAAATCCCTCAGTTCTTGCTTCTTCGAGTGTTTTGCTTCAATGGTTGCGGCCATGTAGTGATGTTTGACTAGTTGCCGCAAATGATGAATTCTCGAAGGTTGAACTGTCGTTGTCGTTTCCTCAAATTTTGTAATCTGCAGAAACCTTCAATTGATTGGTTGATCTCTCTTCTTACTCTCTTGTAGGTACTCGAAGGTGAAGATGGGGATAACCGAAGTAAAATTAGAGTAAAGAGAACTTGGATTTTTTTTTATGATCAAAAGTGAAAGGTGTATTGTTTTTCTTTTCCTTCTCCTTTGTTTTTAAAAAAAAACAAATCTGAAACTAGTTTACTAAGCCTCTTTTGGTTGTCTTATTATGATTTATGTAGGTGATAATGGGAGGTGGTAAAGTTGTTATTATGTAGTGCAGTAGTTTGGAGTTGTAAAAAGAGATCGATGATGGAAATTGAAATGTGTCTTGAATCTTGAATCTTGAATTGAACTTTGTAATTTGACAAGAAATTTTGCCACTTTTGACAAGAAATTGAATCTGGAAAGAGAGTAAATGGAATTTGACACTTAAATGAAAATTAGAAATTTGACATTGAGACTTGAAATTAATGTGAAATGAGTGAAATCGAAAATAAATTGGTATTCTTTGGCATTTGAATGTTAGATTTTGAATTAAAATCTTGCTATAAGCTTGAACATGATTTAACATAGGTTCATAATTGGGAATCTAAACTTTGAATGGGAAATTGATGACTTGAAATGCAAACACATAAATTGAAACAACAAAATCCACAAAAGATCAACAATCCGAATTCTCAATCAATCACTCTAATTCAATTGATCATTTTAGCAAAATGTAACATCAAACTTTGAAGCAAACATCTTTTCTTGAATCTAGTCCTTAGCAATTTGAACTCTTCATTAAAATCAAACCAGAAATGTATTGAAACCTTGAATCATTTCCTTGAGAAATAACACCACATCCTGATTCCGTATTGAAATGGTTTTTGAATTGAATAGAAACCTTGAACCACTTGATGACCATCAACCACTTGATGACCATCAACCTTGAACCAACTTACACAAAAGATAAGAAACCTTGAACCACTTGCATTATGTGCATACTAATGAAGAAAACAACTTGAGATGTCGACAACCAACAATACCCTAGTTCCTCAGTCTCCACTAGAACCATGATGAAAACTTAGTCACTTGATGCCTCTTGAGAGACCTAGGAATCAAGAGTTTGACCTTGTGGTGCATCAGTTGACTTTCTTTATCAGATGAATATAAACTTTCCTCTATGCACTTAAGGACCTCTTGAAGTGACTTGTGATGAACCAATGAGACATATAGAGACCCCTTGATAGGAAATTGAGCCATAGAATCATGTCTTGCCCAAAGAACTAATCATAAATATTATTTGAATCAAAACCCTAATCAGTTATCCATGAGATAGGAGGAGGAGAACCAATGCTTGTGTTCTTGATCCAAATGGTTGATTCACATGCCTTGATGATGATGGAGACCTTATGACTTGAGATTTCCACAAAGTTGATCTTGAGCTCTTGATTGTTGGATAAAATACCTTGATCCCCTATCTAATATCAATGCTATGTATAAATCTCAATGCAAAATGGTATGAAACATAAGCCAAGATATTAAGAAAAGGGTGGGCAAATTTCGGGGTGTTACAGCTGCCCCTATTCAAATAGCTTGGACATGAAGGGATGAAAAGCGACTGCCTTCAAACATTCAAGGTAAAAGGTGATCAAATACTAAAAGAACCCAGAAATTTGAAACCTGCATGGATGCACACAGTATAAAGTAATTTTCAGCCGAAGGTGGACACAAAAGCAGCGGGTACCAACCAAAAGTTGGGATAACCGGAAAGTGTAACCAAAAGTTTAAACAAATAAACTCTGTCGGGGAGCAAAAGTAAGATGAAGACATCTACCAATGATTTCTGCTGGAACGTCTCATGAATTATGTTGTTATCTGCTTGAGAGATATCTGGTAACCAATGTATCAAACTTGGTTTATGCTTCGGATGCATATGTTTGAATATGGTGTAATGGTCCATACGAGATGAAAATGTTACGCATTTGGGAGGATGTTATGCGAAATGCAAATGCAAAAGAACAAACACCCAGAAAGCCGTTGAGAAGAAACAACAAACCAAAACCTGCTGAGGAAAATGCCCTGAACGGCTTTCCTGAACATAACTCTCCTAGGGAGAAATCTGCTCTACTGGGGATTTAGAATAACATTACTTGAGGGATCATCCCAAAGAAACTGACTTTGAAAAATGCCACTGACCCTTGGACTTTGTTGAGGATATCAATCAAAGTTGATTTACTCATCGAGGGAATCAACCTCAATCTCTGCCTGGGGAGAGAAACTAATGGCGTAGATCTTGTCGAGGAATGGACTTCGTCTTTACTCTGCTACTAGGGAATAAGCCCAAATTAACTTGTTAGAGAGAAAAATCTGACTCAACAACATTACTCTATGGGGAATGCCCTACTGAGGAGAGGAACAATCGTCCTGTAAACAACAAATAATCAAATAGAATGTCCTGTATGAAAAATGGCCATTTTGGTTACCATCCACAACATCATTCAAGTAAGTTATTGTTTTCTATATGATTCACAAAGCCCCAAAGTTGTCTCATGCAAATTTTATCAAAAATATCGGACGCCGTCTTGCAAACAAAACAGTAAAAGTAAAGAAAATAGGAAATGAGAAGCTCTTTGAATGAATAATACGTTATTGATTGATGAGGCCTGTAAATAGGCAAATTACATAAGAGACTGATTGAACATATTTTTACTCTTCGGGACATCCATCAGTCGAAATGCATTCACAGATCAAATACAGGTCATAGTCATTTGCTTTTAAAATCTCTAACTTTTGCCTGGATTTCCCTTGCAGGTTTTCAATCCACCGGGATGCTCATTTTTATCAAAGTCGCCTATTTAGGTTTTCAACTTTGCAGGTTTCTTTTTTTTTCTTTTTTTTATCCCTATTTTTTTCCCGAACCTTTTCCTTTTATCGTTCGTCGGGATGCCCCATTTTTCCTGGACTTTCTTTTTATGTCCAGCAGATCCTTTTAAGAAAAATATTTTTTGACTACGTATGTGTTCACAGGGGACGTAAAATCTTCACCATCCATGGTTGATAGTAATAAGGCTCCTCCAGAGAAAACCTTCCTTACTACGTATGGACCTTCATAATTGGGAGTCCATTTGCCCCTGTGATCTGTTTATGGAGGGAGGATCCTCTTCAACACTAAGTCGCCTATCTGGAAATGCCGAGGGCACACCTTCTGATCAAATGCCTTCTTCATTCTGCTCTGATATAGCCAGCCGTGGGCGATAGCTGGCAATCTCTTTTCATCAATCAGACTAAGTTGATTCAACCTAGCCTTTACCTATTCTGCTTCATCAAGCATCACATTAGACAATACTCTTAAAGAAGGAATCTCAACTTTTAATGGTATGATAGCTTTCGTACCATATAATAGTGAGAAAGGTGTTGCCCCAGTCGACATGCACACTGAAGTACGATAACCATGCAAAGCAAAGGGAAACATCTCATGCCAGTCTTTATAAGTCACCACCATTTTTTGCATGATCCTCTTGATATTCTTATTTGCTACCTCAATAGCACCATTCATCTTCGGACGGTACGGAGAAGAGTTGTGGTGTTCAATTTTGAAATTCTAGCACAACTTCTTCATCATCTTATTATTCAAATTCGAACCATTGTCAGTAATGATTCGTTCTGGTATTTCATAACGGCAAATGATGTCCCTCTTTATAAAACGAGCAACCACTTGCCTGGTCACATTGGCAAAGGAAGCTGCCTCCACCCACTTCGTGAAATAATTAATTGCTACCAAGATAAACTGATGCGCATTGGAAGTAGTCAGCTAAATCTTCCCAATCATATTGATGCTCCACATTGCAAAGGGCCAAGGAGATGTCAATACATTTAGAGGGCTCGGTGGCACATGCATTTTATCGGAATAAATTTGACATTTATGGCATTTCCTGGCATACTGAAAATAGTCGGACTCTATGGTCATCCAGTAATACCCTGCTCTCAATAATTTTCTAGACATTGCATGCCCACCAGCATGAGTACCAAAAGAACCTTCGCGGACCTCTTCTATCAGCAAACTTGCTTTATTTTCATCCATATAACACAACAACACCATATCAAAGTTTCTCTTGTATAGCACATCATCCTTATTCAAGTAGAAATTATCCGACAACCTCCTCAGAGTCTTTTTGTCTTTACTTGATGCCCGAGGCAGATATTCTTGGGTCTTGAGGAAATGTCTGATGTCAAAGTACCAAGGCTTCCCATCTGACGCTTTTTCAATTGCAAATACAAAGGTCGGCCTGTCAAGGCGCGTGATAGTGATTGCTAGAGCTTCATTCCAAAAATTCGCTTTATACATTAATGATAACGTTGCCAGAGCATCCGCCATCTGATTTTTAACCCTCGGTACCTGATGAAATTCAACTCTATCAAAGAATGGCAGTAGCCTTCTTGTATAATTCTTGTAAGGCACCAGGTTGGTCGGACGGGTTTCCCAATCTCCTTTGATTTGGTTGACGACTATGGCTGAATCACCATACACATCTAGATTCTTGATTCTCAAATCAATAGCTTCTTTTAGACTTGTGATGCATGCTTCATATTTAGCTTTGTTATTAGTACAAGCGAACGTTAACCGGGCAGTGGACTGTATGTGAGAATCATGAGGAGTCATAATAATTTCCCCAATTCTGTTGTCGTATGAGTTAGCAGCACCGTCGAAAACCAACTTCCATCGAGACCCAATCTCGGGACCCTAATTAGGTAGAGGCTCATCAAAGTCCTTCATCTTTAAAAACAATATATCTTCATCAGCAAAACTCAAACCTCATTAGCTAATAATCCTTAATTGGCTGTTCGGCAAGATATTCTGACAAAACACTCCCTTTAATGGCTTTTTGGGAAACATATTGAATGTCGTATTCCATCAGAACCATTTGGCACCTAGCAATTCTTTTGGAGAGCGCTTGCTTCTGAAATACATATTTGATCGGATCCATCTTCGAAATCAACATGGTTGTATGGTTTAACATGTAGTACCTCAAGCGTTTAGCTGCTCAAGCAAGTGTACAACATGTCTTTTCTAGTATTGAGTACCATGACTTGCAATCTATGAATTTTTTACTCATGTGGTAAATAGTATGCTCTTTCCTACCTGTCTTTTCGTGTTGACCGAGCACACAACCCATCGAGTTCTCAAGAACCGTCAAATACATAATCAGAGGTCTTCCTACAACTGGAGGCATTAATATCGGAGATTCCTGCAAATAACCTTTTATCTTTTCGAAAGCCTTCTGATAGTTTTTATTCGAAACAACCGCTTGATCCTTTCTTAATAATTTGAAAATAGGCTCACAAGTGACTGTAAGGTGGGAGATGAACCTTGCAATGTAATTCAATCTCCCAAGGAAACCACGAACCTCTTTTTCTGTTCTCGACTCAGCCATTTCTTGTATAGCTTTTATCTTTGCAGGATCCACCTCAATTCCTCTTTCACTGACAATGAAACCCAATAACTTCCCCGATCTAACCCCGAAGGTGCATTTTTTAGGATCCAATCTCAGCTTAAACTTCCTTAGCCTTTCAAACAACTTCAGAAGATTGACCAGATGTCCTTCCTCCGTCTGTGACTTTGCAATCATGTCATCAACATATACTTCGATCTCGTGATGAATCATATCATGAAAGAGAGTCACCATTGCTTACTGATTAGTTTCTCCTGAATTTTTCAACCTACACGGAATAACTTTGTAGCAAAATATCCCCCATGGTGTGATAAAAGTAGTTTTATCCATGTCCTCTAGGGCCATTTTGATTTGGTTATACCCAGCGAAGCCATCCATGAAGGAAAACACAAAGTATTTAGCAGTGTTATCAACCAAAATATCAATGTGGGGGAGCGAGAAATCATCTTTCGGGCTCGCTCTATTTAAGTCTCGATAGTCGACGCACATCCTGACCTTCCCATCTTTTTTAGGTACAGGGACTATTGGTGACCCACGGAGGGTAATTAGTGACGACAAGAAAACCAGCATCCAACTTCTTTTGGACTTCCTCTTTAATCTTGACTGCCATATCAAGTCTGGTCATTCTCAACTTCTGCTTCACAGGCGGACATTCTTCTCGAAGAGGTAGACGGTGCACCACTATATAAGATCCAACCCTGGCATATCCTCATAAGACCAAGCGAAGACATCTCTATATTCATGGATCATCCCTACCAATCTTCCCTTGAAATTGTCTTCCAATGCAGCCCCAACTCTGACTTCTTTCTTTTCATCTTCAGCACCCAAGTTAACGACTTCAATATCCTCCTGATGAGGCAAAATAACCATTTCCTCTTGTTTCAGAAGTCTGGCCAGTTCTTCTGGTAGGTCACAATCTTCGTCAGTCTTTTCTTCAGCTTGGTAAATATAGTTATCAAAGTCATATGGAGCCATTTCTGAATCTGGATCTATGGTATCTGAGATGTGAAACCTTCATGATTGATGTTTTATGCTTAATATGATATGCAAACAAGACACCAACACATTTCCATTTTTCTGTTTTAATTTAAAACGTAAAAAGAAAAACAAGGATAAAAATATTTGAATGCAAAAAGGACGTCTTTTTCATTCATGATAAAAGTTTGAAAATAAACAGAGGGGCCCTACAAAGAAAAGTCACTACGTCTTGGGCAGAACGTAGGACCAGACATAATAAAAAACAAACAAAAATTACTCTTCTGATGTAACTTGTATGATTTCCTCCACAGTCCAGTTGTAAAGCTTCTGCCTAGGGACACATGGACAAATCCAAACATCCATATCACAATCACTATCTCCTTCATCATCCTCAAGAGCATTTATCCTATCAAATATAACTCCACCGCTGGTGAACCGAACATGTCCTTTGTACTTTGGAGGATACTTTGAAAGAGAAGGGGGACTGTATCCCAGACCGAACTTGTCATGCTTAGCAGGAACATCAAGCACCTGGCCCCATTTCTAGGAAGACCCAGATTCCACTATAGCACGGGCTTCCTTGAATGATGACATCAAGATCTCTGGACCTTTAGCTTCTACATGGGGCTTCTCCTAAATCTGCACAGTTTCAAAAGCTTGGCAAAGCGTCTCGTGGATTTCACCGTCCACTTCCACATTCTTAATGGATGATAAATGACTAACCATGATATCTTCCTCTCCGAAAATAGTAACCACGTTCCCCTCCATCATATATTTCAATTTCTGATGCAATGTCGAAGTAACTGCCCCAGAAGAGTGTATCCAAGGCCGACCGAGCAAACAACTGTAAGCGGGCTGGATATCCATGATATAAAACGTTGCGTCAAAAATTTCTGGCCCTAGTTGTATGGGCATAGTGATCTCACCAAACACCGGCCTCTTAGAACCATCAAAAGCTCTCACAACTAGGTCGCTTGGTATGCAAATCAGTCCTTGAGTATTCAGCTTCATCAAGGCTTTCTTTGGCAGTACATTAAGGGATAAACCTGTGTCTACCAATACATGAGACAACAAAGCCCCTCTACACTCCACAGATATATGTAGAGAATGATGATTATGGTTCCTCTTGGCAGGAGTCAAATCCAAATCTATAAAACCCAGCCCACTTCCAGCATTCACATGAGCCACGACTCCTTCTATCTGATTCACCGAAATCTCTTGCGGCACAAATGTCGAATTTAGAATTTTTAACAACGCATTCTGGTGTGCCTCAGAGCACAATAACAGCGAGAGGATAGAAATCTTTGATGGCTTCTGGTGTAAATGATCTACCATCTTGTAATCATTTTTACGGATAAGCCTCATGAATTCCTCAATATCCTTCACAAAAGAATCTTTATCAACTTGGTGTTGAACATCTTCTTCTATCACAACCTTTCCTTTCGCCTTATCACCTTTATCAACACTAGCTCCAGGTGGAGAGAATATCCTCCTGCTCCTAGTAATTCCTCTTGTTCTGACTATGTTTTCAAGTGAAATACCTCCATATAATGACCCCGTCAACTCCTATTTTTGTCCATTACAAAACACCTCTGCCCAATAATTCTAGGGAATGGCCTTGGTGCTTTCATAAGGTACTGGTCCTGAAGTAGTGATAATGACCGGAGTTAGCCTTGGAGGCGCTGAGTTGTTAATTGTTCGGTATGGAATTGAAATCGTTGCAACTTCATCTCGTTAATTATTAATCTCCTTAATCACCTCTTCTCCCACAACCCTTTCGAACTGTAAACTGCCTTCATTAATCAGACCTTGAATATGACTTCTCAAAGAAATGCAACCCTCTGGGTGCGCAACACAATTTGAACAACTCTCTAAATAACCCGGATAAACTCCTCCTTTTAGAAGTTTGTCTTTTACGAAGCTCAACAGTGTATTCAATTTTACGACATCAGTTATCAAGTTCAGTCTCATGGTTTGGCATTGGATTCTGATTTACATTGGGGGTTTCGTTTGTGAAATTTATTTCTTTTGAGTTGAGTAAATCTTGAACCTTATGCTTGAACGCTTTGCAATTATCAATATTATGGCCTGGAGCTCTAGAGTGGAACTCACACCTAGCGTTTGCATCATAACCTAGTGGAGGTGCGCTAGTAAGTGGCGCCAAAGTTCTCTTCTGAATAAGTTATAATTGTAACAAGTGCTGCAAGAGCTGTGAGTAAGGCATGGGAGGCATGTCAAACTTCCTGTTGGCCATCCTTCCTCTATCCTGGTAATGACGAGGCATAGTAGGTTGTTGTTGCGGTGCAGCCGGAATAGCTATACTGGCAACTTGTTGTTGATATTGATGTTGAGGTTGATATGGTGCCCGGTCTCTACCTCTATAGGATGATACAACACTCATATCCCCTTCTCTCTTCTTTGAGTTTCCATTGTATACTTTCTTCACTCCTCCTGGTGAAGATCATGCCCCACTCGGTATCTTTTTGTCTTTATTTTGTTCTCTACCCTCTCTCCTTCCATCACCAAATCCGAAAAGCTTCCAGACATACATCCGATCAATTTTTCATAGTACGTTCCTGGAAAGGTCGCCATGAACATGTCAATTAATTCACGCTCCACCATTGGAGGCTGCTCTCTAGCCACTAACTCTCGCCACCTCTGGGCGTACTCCTTGAACCCTTCATTATTCCTTTGTGACAAATTTTACAATTGCACTCTATTATGTGCCAACTCACTGTTGTACTGATAGTGACACACAAATGCTTCTCCCAATTCTCTCATGATTCATATGTGTCCTTTTTAAACCCATATACCACTCCAAAGAAGTACCTGGCAGATTGTCCTGAAAGAAATACATCAAACGTTTCTCGTCATCCGAATAGGCTGACATTTTCCGAAAGTAAGCCTTGAGGTGTACTCTAGGACAAGTCGTCCCTTTGTACTTATCAAAATCTGGTACTTTAAACTTTGGGGGAATCTTGACCTCTGGCACCAGCCCAGATCCGACATATCAAGTCCTAAAGAATTTTGGTTCTCAAAGGCTTTCATCTTTTCTTCAAGCAGTTTAAATCTCTTATCAGCTTCTATGGGTAGACCCACATCAAAGTCTCTCATTGAAAACACATCCTCATGATCATCCTCTTCCCAATGGGGACCTGCAGCTCCATGTACAGCGCCCACACTGCCTCCATCACTTACTATATGAATTCCTCCCTGATGACCTCCGCCTGGAGGGTTAACCATAGTCAGAATACCATTGACCTAAGGAACATTGCCATCAACTAGAGGAGGGATAACAGTAGTCCCTCCATGTAGAATGCCATTACCATCCACCCGTGCTATTAGTGGTTGAACCAAAGTTCTCAATTGCTCTGCCCGTTGGCTACACTCATCATCTCCATAAATTGCGCCATTCTGTCCCTGGCCTCCTGCAACTCATGTTGTACTTGATCCATAACTCTTCGTTGATTCCCTCTTGTAGAATACCCATGGAAAACTAGATCTGCTATCCTGTTAACTACTGAAGAAAACCAAACAGAGATAAGATTGAATGCTCCAAGAACACCTGTTATGCAAATGAAAATGACGATGCAAAATGCAAGCATATATATGTGATCCAGGGAGATCTCCCCCTTGATTCTAGTTCCACAAATAAATAAAAAAACAGGAGAAAATAAATGGAAGAATCACAAGCCTCTCTCATAAATAAAATGAGAACGAAAGTCAATGTATACAAAACAACACTAGGAAATAGAACTACATATAATCTTATGACCCCATCCAATAGATCTGGTGATAGTCAAAATCCAAGACAAGAAAAGAAGAAATACTACTAAGATACTATATCAGATAACTTTCTTCAACCACTATAACTCTTGTACCAAGTCTGAACTTCTTTTTGCAACTCCTTTGTGTTCGGATGTTCAGGTTTTACAATCAACTCCTGTATGAGAAGGTCTCTTCTGCAGATAACATCTTTCAAGCCTTGAGCATAGTCCTCCCAAGCATCCGATCCAAAGGCATCTTCAAGTCTTAGTTTCTTCAATTCTGCCCTCACCATGAGCTCTTCCAATGCTGACAGGGATTTTTGTAGTTTCTTATCACTTGCATACCTACGGGATGATTCTGTTGAAACTTCTTCATTTTTGACTTTGAGTTGTATCTTCAATTTTTCAATCTGTATATGAAGTTCATCCTTTCTTCCTTTATTGGCAGTTAATGCAGCGTACCATTGATCATTGAACTTAGATATTTCCAAGAAGGCCTTATCCAGTTCCCTCTTCTTATGCTTAAGGACGCTATCAATACTTTTCAAATCCTGGCCAACTCATCCTCGCACCTGGATATCTTCAACTAACTCCATTTCCACCTTAGCCAAGGCTTCTGTCTATACCTTTGCTAAGTAAACAGCTTCATTCTTATCAATCTTCAGTTGACTAATTTCTATTTTTAGCTCTTCATTTTCCTTATGCAATTCTTCCTTTTCTGCCCATAGTTTATTGTATCTCTGAATGTCAATTATCGTAGGCTTTTCAACTATCAGGGGATATAATGTTTCTTCAACAGGAAACAGAAACAATATCCTTTCAACTCTCTTTTGAACTCACTCCAAGTAAGGGTCATAAGCTCTGCAATTACCTTTTCCCAAAGAAAGTTTTCCCTTCTTATGAACTCTTCCACATGCTTCTTCTATTCTTGCTAGAATATCATAGTCATCCACGCCTGTGAAGTACAGAGATTCCTGCACTTCCTCTTCCTCTGAAGGTCCTCTCAAAGCATATCCAAATTGTCTAACAGCAAGAGAAGGGTTGTAATTAATTCCCCTTTTTCTTCCTATCAGGGGTACATTGGGAAAGCTTTCACAACTAAAGATGATCTCTTCGACCATTTAGATGTAACCTTGGTATTGACAAAAGCTCCAACATGAGGAAGGTGATCTATAAACCATTTGTGGAAAAACAACTTACAGCAAGAAACAGTCTTTCCTCTCCTCTTTTCATTCTTATAGTGAACAGAGTGGTATAGGTCTCCGAGAAGATTGGGTACAGGATTTTTTGAAACAAAAATGCTGAAAGCATCCATATCAATGAAGTCTAGTATGTTGGGAAACAAAATAATTCCATATATGCACAAAGCCAGAACAGCGCTGAAAACCACCCAACAACCTTCTTTCGCATATTTCTGAGTTTTACCCAGCAAGAAAGATAAGGTGAAGCCAGAAACTCCATTTCTACGAACCACGTCATCCACCAAGTCAGACTTGCTCAAATAAAGAGCATTGGAAAATTTCTCAAGGTCAGGCTCTCCCTCTGAATTATATAATAGTACTTCATCTCAGACCGAAACCCCTAAAATGAAAGCAAACTCTTCTAAAGTAGGAACTAAGACATAATCCGGGAAGGTGAAACATCATAATGGAGGATCATAGAACTGCAGCAAAGCATGGATAGCCCGTTGCGCATAGTTCGTAACTTTACGGACAAGGCTTAGAATTCTCCCATAATCTTTTCTGAAATCTTCAAGAACGCCAGGGTCATCCATAGAAACCAGACCAAATAAAGGTCCTAACTCTAGTAGCGGAAATTTGTAGATGATGGTCTTCTTCAACTCCGGCTCCATGTTGATGGCATATCAGATTACTAGAATAAAAGGGAAGACGAGAACATGAGAACACACATACGTGTAAATGTTAACATGCAAAATGAATATGCAAATGCAGATAGGGATTAAGGCATGAAGAACTGTTGTGCTGCTGACTGGATTAGACCAAAGTTCTGCTCCAAAAATAAAACCCATAAACTCTGACAGAAAACCATAGTGTCCAAGGTCAAAGGTCTGCTCTGACAAGAAAACCAGAAAAACAAGTTGGTTGGAGATCAAAGTTTCCAGCAAAACCTCATCCCTCTCACAGGTAGGTTATAGTCTTGGACGACAAGGCAATCCTAATAGGTCATCAGTATCACAGGCTCTCAGGTCGAGAAACGATGATACGTTCACCATTTTTGGTTTGGCATCATGGTCAAACAAGGAGGTACCAACTGACTCCCCAATGAACGATCTCCATTAGTTTTCAGATCCAACACCCCCTCAACTGCCCAAGATGCACAAGATAAGATGGCTTCAAAGAAAACCTCGTCTGGACGCAAATTTCATGTAGACTCTTGCGTGGCAAGATGCCACACAAGTCCACACTACTCATCACTTTAATCCTATGTGTATACTCAAGCATGGGTATTGAGCTTTTCTCTCATGGGACAACCCACCCAACAGTACAACAGTAGTATAATATGATAACAATAATAACGTGCAAAAAGTAAAATGCAAATGCAATAATATACAACAGATAAATATACAACAAATGCAACATACATATACCAAAATATACACCATAAGATATAAAACAGACAAGCGCTACGATTGACTCGCATAGGGAACCAGCAGTCCCCAGTTGTCGCAACTGCAAAAAAGGGGGCCGACAGAAACAAACAGAAGAGTCGCCACCGAACGTTATTTATTCCAAATAGAGGGAGAGGAAACAATTGAAGAAAACATAAAAGAAAGGGAAAATACAAGGTCATTGCAACCAAATCTTTAGTTTGGGAGTCGGTTACGTAATGGGAAGGTACGAGCAAACCTTACGTCCATTGTACTCAACAGGATCCATGCTTGTTTTCTATTAAAAGGAGTGAGTTATCTAAGAGCTACTGCTAAATCGGGTTGGAAAAGAAAAAGGAGACTCGATAGGACATTGTCGCCCTATGCCTACGTATTCCTTTGCGCAATGGGAAATTCATAGTCAACATTGTTCGAAAAACTACGGGTGATGAGGGGAAGGTTGTTCGCCAAGACATCATCGTCTTGTGCATGTGTATCCTCATCTGGTATGAGAAATCATAGCAAATATAGTTTGGGTAAACTAGACCACAGGTTGGTTAAGTATTTTTTATGAGCGACGTTAAGTTCCCATTCCAACAGTTAGGGTTGATGCATGTTTGCAGTATGACGGAAAAGTAATGTACTCTTTTTTGAAAATGATTTTGAAACAATCCCGAAGGATGAAAATATTTGAATTTGGTTTAAGAGTTTTAGAGAAGTGAATTTAATTTGTTTAAGATTTACGTTGCACTAAAGACTATGACATCGGAGCGAATGCGTCGCATATCGCCCAAAGGGCATACACTAAACACTCTAGATATGTGGGGAGAAACCCCTCACTCATCATTTCCCATATATTTAAGGCTGGTAGTGCACAATATTCATCATTCTTTATTAAGTGTCTTAGGATTGTTTGAGATGAGAAGAGAAGACACCAAAGAAAACACTAATGGAAAACTGAAAACCCTAATGTTATCATACAAAATGGTCCTAAGGTTAAGGTCGAGGGACTATTCTAATTGTTTTCATTCAAAGGATTGAAAGCCTAATGTCTCTCCTACCTCGAACTTAATCGGAAATTAAGTCGAGCTAGGAATCCTAAAGGGATCATGTGAATATAGAAGTAATCAACAGGTAAACACGAAGCATTACAATCACAAACAACATCAAGTATCGAAACTCAACGTAATATTCAAGAACAAAGTCATATCAAAACGAATATATACAAGTTTCATCAAAGAAATATTCACAAACGCACTCAAGAATTAATCGAAATTAAAACCAAAATTAAGAATAAAATGCAAGTTAATCAACAATTAAAATTAAGGTTAATGTTAAAAGTCAAGATTAATTCCTAAAATCAAGTTCTAATTAATCAAAACTAAAATAAATTTTAAAGCTAAAATCTAATTAGAAAAAAAAACCTAAGTTAATTACACTAAAGTTAATTAATTAAGTCTTAAACAAAAGTTAATTCAAAGTTAATTAAAACTAAGGGTTAATTCAAAGTTAATTAAAAACTAAGTTAATTAATTAAACCTAGAATTATTATCTTATTAAAAATCAAACTCAAATTAAATCAAAATTAAACTTAACTAACAAATTCTAAAAAAACAAAACAAAAACAAATGAAAGGGTGTATCACACCCTAATTTTTGACCTTAAGATCTCACCTAGTTTGTGCGTTTTCTGGCGTTATTTGACTCAATTTATGTTTATCAGGACTAACAATTGTATGCAGGATCATTTCAGTTTTTAAAGACATCTCAGGCTGATTCTTATGCCTATATCCCCTTAAATCAGGATTTCGGTCCTTTTCAAGTTTTTCTCTTTATCAAGCAGGTGCAATCTATTCAAGCGGTAGTTAATTTACGACAGCAAAGGTTTAACTCGTTTTACTCCAAGACCCTAGTCCTCCAACAATTTGGTTGTTATTTTAGTTTCGACTTGAAAGGATTGAAGTTTTTAAACTAATAAGTGACAAGCCCAATTACGCGAGCGAACATTGCAATTAGTTGAGGATTATTAAATTCAAATTATGATCATGACCGAATGAATTGTCAACATAAGGACGGATAAGAGTCAAAACTTATTAAGTTTTATAACAAGCCCTCACTTTAAAACTAAGAAGACTACAATAATATAAAGCCCAAGTCCATTGAAAACCAATTACAAGAGGCATTACTATCGGTAGGAATTGAGCATGATAGACTTATGAGGGATGCCAATTGATGTGCGTTTATTGGTCGTAGGTTGTAATACTACAGGGGATGAATACTTTAAGTATCCCTTTCTTTAATTTGAACAACTAAGCTGGTTGAAGAAACATACAAATATCCAAGACAATTAATTTGAGGAGATTTCTTACAAGACTGTATCCAAACCTCTCACAATACCTCATTTACATCATCGATGATTCAAGTGTGTTCATACATTAAATTACAAAAGAAGTTAAAGTGTAAAGGCAGCCTAAAGAATATCCTTTATATCTTGATGGAAGGATTTGTCTTGATACCACCCATCTGTTGAAGCACTTGTGCCGTAAGAATGCTTGAGAAAGGATGCTGTCGGAATCCGCGAACCATGTTGGAAAATTGCATCAAACAATGAGTTATCAAACAAGCTACAAGTTCATAACCTCAAACTCCTCCATGCCGTCATAATTAAATCACTCAGAAATGCACTCCGCCGCTTTCGCATACAGCCTTAACTTCAAGTTGACTCAATCCAAGCACCCTTTACACCCCAAGGCGTTCCATGTGTTGCTCCAGGCATCTGAAAAACGCTTTATTTAAGAGTTAGTTATCACTAAAACGGAGAACCAGATTTTTAACAAGTGACTATATCAGTATTTTCATAGGTATAATCAAGATGAAAAACATTATTGTTGAGAAGATCAGAACGAAATGAGAACACAATTATCATCAGTAATATGACATACCTCGAAGATCATACATAATCGCCAATATGCCAAGCTCATGTGTCGACATACCAATCTCGCTGAAGCCACTCCGAATAAGCCATATACGAGCTACTAAGGACGTCTCCAGAATATCGCTCCCGCCACAATTACGACTGACAAGCCGAGTAAAATTCATCAAATGATGCAATAGTAGTTCATGCTTGATAACAACTTTTGTGACCCTCAATAGTGATGTTCTAGGCTACTTATTCCCGCAACAAGCAACACTACGAAAGCTACGGTTATTTAATCAAATGATGAGTGTAAAATGATTAAAATGCCATCAAGCTTTAATCAAACCAGCATTCAGAAGGCAGAGCACAGAGGCATTCTTTCCGTTAACTCAAACACATGCGATACGTCACCAATCACATCTAGCTCTGCAACAAAGAAGAAGATGCGTCAGGATGATAATGCAGCTATTACAGGTTTTTGAATTAGAAAATCCACAACCGTAACGGTAAACAACTTACCCTGGGATCAGATTCTCTTGACGCCTAAGGTTTCAAAACATGAATAATCGCCTCACATCATCTTTTTCTTCAAGCTCTGCCAAAACTTTTAGATCACCTGCACAATGTCCATTTTAAGAATCTATTACAAAAAGAACCAGATCACTGTCATAGCAATTATGCAGAATTTAATAGGCCTACCATTATACCAAGCTTTTGCATTTTTGTGGAGTTATCATTTGGAATTCATTAAGGCTTCAACAGCAGCTACGCCCTCAGAAATCTTACACAACCAAAGCCAGATTATCAGGATGGTGCTTTTTGTCAGCACCCATGTGTAAAATCGCAGATGATATAAAACCGAATGCCTCGATGATTACTATATTCAGTGCACTAAGCAAACTCGCTCCCACTTGCCAAATAACCCCAACCGAAGATATTATTGATATTGCTTTTAAAGTTCCTGAAGTCAGAAAACTGATAAAAGCTAATAAGTATTGCTTTAAGGGAAAACCACGTTTGAGAACAGGTTATGAGCTTAATAAAGTTGCTACAGAAATTGAAGAAATAGTGCATGAAGTTTCATTGTCATTTTTGATATTTCATGGTGAAGCAAATAGAGTTACTGATATGAAGTGGCATGTCATTCCCCAAATGGTTTGCTAAGGCACATGACACCTAAGACAACAAAGAGGATTCGATTAAAGGTTATGAGAAAACAAAATTTCAATATTGATCTAGTTCTAATTATGAAGAGCGGTCATAAGACGTTCTCGAACCACCGTCCAACATGATGAGATGAAATAGAATTATGAATTACCAGACTCAAAACAGAGGAGAAACAGCAGTCATCGGCAAAGAAGCTTATTTGTTCAACTTAGCTCTTGAATAAACCTTTGGCAACCAATTTCAGCTCCATCCGCAAACTGAACCCGACTGCTAGCTCTGGTTCTTAAAGTTCATGCAATCAAGTAAAGCTGTTGTCACAATCATGAAGGCCATGAGGAATAAGCGAGATTCACAACACAAATTCCAGGATTGAATCTAGGCGGTAAAAGCAGATTAAGACCGAAAGCAACTACCTTGTTTTTCACGTTCTCTATTAGATACGCCCTCCACGGCTGCGACATTGAGACCCAGTATTGAATGGTCCATGGAAGCAAGCACCTGTGAACAAGAGAAGAGATACTATTATTTCAATTAACAAGAGAATCACCATAGTCCATCAAAACCTGTCCAAAATAAGTCTAAGGGAGGTTGAAGCTTGCGAACAAGAAACCCAAGAGAAATGGCTAAGGACTTCCAATGAACACTCCACTCTCTTACAGCTTGGTTCCATACTTTCTTCAGATTCTTGCTCAGTACTGACACCAAGAAAAAGAGATAGTAAGCCAGTGAATTTACGTAAAGGAATTTTCAAATTGCTACCAACATCGACGCTTTGGGGCTCACCAGCTCTATTATCGCAAATTACTCCGGGCTGTTAGTTTTCCCTGGCACAAAATTTTCTGCTATCTACACCTGCCAAAATACAATTCTGGATTAGTAAATCGATTGAAGAATATACCCTATTTTGAAAAAAAGATCATATTCAGATCCTATTCAGATCCTATCAGATCCCTCAGCATCAATTAAAGATTCCTCAAATCAAATCACCCAAATTGATTTTCATCAACAACATTAAACTCATTCGACACAAAAGGAAGGTTTTTGAATCCTGTCTAATACAGGAATGGAAGGTTTTAATACCAATTAATCAAAAATTCAATCAATGTTTTAAAGATCCAAAGCCCAAAATCGTTTATAAAAAGGGGGATTTGAATCGAAGAAGACACCTTTTTTTGAGAGAAAATCGAAACAGCAAAAAATCACAAAAAACCCTAAGCAGATCAAATCAGAAGAGGAGAGGAACTACTCATCTTTTGCGCTAAGCCTTCGAGGATCGACGTCTCCGAAGCCCATCACGAGACCGCTGGAGGAACGCTACTCACGTCGCACATCCCGCCGCCACCAACCTTCAGTAGATTCCTTCATATCTTCTAAAATTGTTGAACGATTAACGTTTCAGTGCTTATTTCAGGTACAGGGATAGACGCAACGGTGAAGAAAAGGGGGAAATTTGAACTAAAATCGAACGGGGAAGGCGAGCGAGTGAAGGGCGTTGGGGGGATTAGGGTTCTCCGCCGTTCTTTGCTTTCTCTGTGTTTTTTTCATTTCATTCTGCTGAGTATTGTAATATTATGAGTTGTATGTATGCACGACCACAGTAGTACCGTGGTCCTTCGCCACTATCACCACACGATTCACTTACCACGTGATCATACGGATCACTTCGCGCGCCCATAATAAGTCACGTGCACTACGTCGCACCAGATCCCACGTTTTAACATAATTATTTTAACTAAAACCAAAACTAATAATCTGTTTTTTTTTAAAACCCTTTAATCTTTACTTAAATTTAAAAATGATAATCTCAAATCAATTTAATTTTCTTCTTCAAAATCTAATTAATTAACTATTTTATGTAATTTGATTAAAAAAAAAAACCTTTTTATAAATTATTTTCCCAACTGTATTAATATTAATAATTCATCTTGATAGTAAAATCTTTTTATTTTATAAGTTCTTTTTTTAAAAACCTTTTCTAAATAACTTAAGTTATAAAACTTTTGATAACAAAACCTTTTATTAAAATTCAACATAATTAATAACTTTTTCATAAAACAAATCTCACTAAAAATATAATAAACCAAGTAACCTTTTCTCAAAATGATTTATCATCTCAAGTTTTATTAAAATTAATAAAACCAATTAAAAATTAATATAACATTTTTGAAAGAAATCAAATAATCCCGCACCAATTTAAAATAAATCGTGCACGCTTCCGCTCACATTCACAATTCACTCACTTACACCCTAGCGTTTTCATGCGTATGTATGGTCTTATCTACTCTTTATCATCGCGATTTATTTTACATCAATTTACTTTCTATCGCATTGCATTCTGTCCAAAGGAAGAACCTACACATGATTCAACACTTGTGTGTATCGCATCTACATTTGCATCATTTTCCCATGATCCTTGATCCCATTCAAGTCGATATTTTAAGATAGATCCTACCCCATAGGAAGGGCCTTTATCTTTACAACTTAGAATCAACTCAATCAAACAACCTATTCAAACACATTAGAGAAAAGACGTTAATCATCTTAAGCGAGATAGAATCTCCACCCCACAACAATACAATTCCTACAATGTGTGGCAGTTAAATCTCCCTTAAAACGATAACTCATCTTTTCTCCTAAAACTCAATCAACCAACTACCCTAAACATGTAGGAACTTTGACCACAGCCAAAGAACTCCTCAAACCCTTTAGGGGAACTACAAATACTCTGATTCTGCTCCCGTAAGGATATGTAAGCATAAGATGCGATATCTTATCGAGTATACTTAGAAATAAACCCATAGGTCTTTCAACCCTTAAGCAGATAAACCTTAGCAAATAAACAAACATAAAACAAGAGGTTCCTGTAGAGTACTACAGAAACTTAGGATGCTAGCACCTTCCCTAAGTTTAACCAACCCCCGAACCTATAACTCTCTAGCTTGCATTCGCATTGCATTGTGGGTATTTCGATCTTTTTCCCTTCCTTTGGACAAATCAAAGTTCGGTTGTAAAATGAATTAAAGATTCAAACTAATTAATAGTTTGGTATCCAAATTTCATCGTGACAGAAATGGCGACTTCACTAGGGACTCTCAGTGGGTCTCGCTATCTTGTTTTGTTTCTCTATTGCTTCATATATTTGATTACTTGCTTATTTGTTTTTTTTATTCTTTATTTCTTTTGGGCTGTTATCCTTGAGTGGTGAGACAAAGTCCTACACCCAGACTTGAGAGAAATTATGATAGGATGTTGATATATTCGATGAGGCTTATAGGGAGTGAGTCCCGACTAAGTTGACTCGAGAATCCCGCTTAGTTGAGACCCTTTTGAAAATGGTTCAGTTGAACGAGTTTAGTCGTGAAAACTTTTACTATTCTCAATTGGAGTCCACGATACTAAGGACCGTAGTTACCTTTAACCCCACTTTGGCCTTTATTAGAAGGTAGTGCGAGACTATGAGGGAGTAAGTCTCAAAATAGTGCTACGCGATGCTAGACTCAAAAGAAGTTCTCTTGAGAATATTATTAATCCCCGAGTTTAGTTGGGAAATTAATAATATCCGAAAGATGGACTAATGACCTTGAGTACCCCTTTAGAACCTTGTTCTGCAGGTACAATCTACCTTTAGTCCATGTCCTTTGGGGAATGGGTATACCCTTGGCTCCATGCTCGTTGCTAACCTAGGACCTTTGTTTATTTATCTTTGTATGCCCTTATGTGCTTGTTTGTGTTTGCTGCATTCATATAGCATCATACTACATTGGACTTCATGGGATTTACCTTCGTTTATGAACATTGTAGGGCATTATGGATCCTAACCGACGAAATACTTTAAAATATACTTTTAAGAGTCCCAAATTGGATGACCTAAGGGATTTGGGAGCTTTGATTGAAGACCAAGAGAAGTTCAAGGGTAAATATGGGAAGTTACTATCTTTGTTGAGACATAAGGCAAATGAGGATCTCCTTTCCGTTCTATTACAATTTTATGATCCGATGTATCACTGTTTTACTTTTCCAGACTATCAGTTGTCGCCAACTTTGGAGGAATACTCCTTTTTGGTGGGATTGCCTATTCTTGAAGAATCTCCTTTTCCTTTCTTGGAAAAGGACCCCGAAGAAAGAGACATTGCTAAGGCCCTTTATCTCAAGGTATCTGATGTCAAGGCCAACATGGTTGTTAAAAGTGGGACTTTTGGTTTGACTACAGATTTCTTATTTAAGAAGGCCTTATTTTATACTAATTTTATGAATAAGGCTTTGTTCGAGGCAATCCTCGCCTTGCTTGTTTATGGGGTGCTTCTATTTCCGAGTTTTGAAGGGTTTGTTGACCTTAATGCAATTAAGATCTTCATGACGAACAATCCAGTGCCGACTCTATTGGGTAATACCTATCACTCTATACATCTCCAAAACCTTCGTGGTGGAGGAATGATTACATGTTGTGTGCCCTTATTATACAAGTGGTTCCTTACGCACTTACCCAAGTATGTTTCCTTTTGGCATCTTAATGATAGGCGTTGGTCAGAAAGGATTATGGCTTTGAATCATTCCGACATTGATTGGTATAACCGTGAGTATGATGGGATTCTAATAATTGATGGATGTAAAGATTTTGCTAATATACCGTTACTCAGCTTTGGTGGGGGATCAATTATAATCTGGTTTTAGCTAGCTGACAGTTGGGATATCCATTGGAAGGACCACCTAAGAGCATACAAGTTGAGAGTATTTTCTTTGAGGATAACCAAGAGCTCCGAGAGAAGATTATGGAGGCTTGGAAACATTTGCATAAGAAAGATAGGAATAGTTTGGGAAGGCCCAACTGTGTGTCTTTGGAACCGTATCTTCTGTGGGTTAGGAATATGGCGATCAAGCTGAGGATGCCTTATTCTCGTCAAGATCCTATACCTCCAAAAGAAGAACCTACTTATACTTTTATGTCTGATGCTGAGAAGTTAGGGGTTGTCTTGAAGAAGTCACAGCATGAATCAGAAGTGTGGAAGAACAAGTGTCAAGTGTCTGTTGCAGAGAATGATGGACTTCAGAGACAGATTGTTGAGCTTCAAGAACAACTGCAGTTGAAGGATGAAGAGTTACTCACCTACAAGAGGAGGAAGGTTTTGGAGGATTTATTTTCCTCTGATTCTCAGTGTACCATCTGGAAGATGATTGTGGATAATCTCACCCGTGAGAAGACTCAATTAGAAGAGCAACTCAAGCAGCAGAATTCGAAATTTCCTTAGTGTCTTTACTAGCTTTTATTTAGCTTTTATTTGGGACTCTTTAAAAGAATATTTATGTAATCCGTTTCAAAATTAATAAAACGTTTCTTTTTACCGCAATGCCCATAAATAGAAGAATCCCATGAAGTCCTACTCATCTTGCATTGCATTCTTTTCTTTATTCACTTCAAGAAACTCAATTTTATTTCATAGGTATTTTAACCATGGACTTCAAGAGAGAAGCATTGGAGTACACTTTTCAGAGTCCTAACATGGAAAGCTTAAGAGAACTAGCAGATCTCATCGAGAACTGTCACGCTTTTGCAACATAATATGGAGAAGTCTTCTGTTTCCTTGAGCTCAGGATGAAAGAAGGGCTGTTAGAGACCCTTGTTCAGTTCTATGATCCATTGTACCATTGCTTTACTTTTCCGGATTACCAGCTGATGCCGACCCTGGAAGAGTATTCTGATTTCTTGAAGATACCTGTGACGGCCCGGCCTATATTCACCAGCCAGGAAGACGTACCCAGTCACCAAGGAATTAAAAACGCTACTCATCTCAGCCTAGCAGATGTTCAAGCACACTTAACCACCAAAGAAGGAGTCCTTGGATTCCCCGCTGATTTCTTAATCGAAAAAGTCCGTTACCATGCTGAAAGAAAGGAGTTCCTTATCTTGGAAGCTACCTTTGCTTTGTTGGTTTATGGGATTTTCTGGTTCTCAAAGATTGATGATTTTGTTGATATGGACGCGATTAAACTGTTCATACTCAAGAATCCCGTTCCCACCTTGCTAGCTGATACGTACCATTCAATCCACTCGAGGAATGCCGAAGGAGGAGGACACATTGTCTGTTGTACCGCCTTGCAGTACTCGTGGTTCATCGCTTGCCTAACTCGGCATCCGTCTATTTGGGATGAGGTAGAAACACCCCATTGGCCCGAGATAGTTATGGCCCTTACTCACTCAGATATTGTGTGGTATGACCCTACTTATGTAGGTATATGTATGATTCCCAGCATCGAAGGATTCACCAACATACCGCTCATTGGGAGAGAAGGATGCATAAGTTACAATCCCGCCTTGGCCCGCAGACAATTTGGGCATCCCACGATCGAAATACCTGACCAAACTCTGTTGGAAGGAATTTTTCTCAAGGAAGGAGAAGATCCAGACCTAAAGACCGTCATAATTTATGCGTGGAGATACGTCAATAAGGAAGGGACGACTACTTTAGGGTTCCCTAATGACAACACCTCTGAAGACTATCTACATTGGGTGCGAGAGAGGGTTCTCGACCTCAAGATGTCGTTCCCTTTTCATGAACCTATGGTTTTGGCTTTTCATGATCCAGATTGGTTTGATGTGAGTGAAGTAGATCAGTTAAAGGCCGCTTTGGACGAGGCTCGAAAACTGAAAGCCGCTTGGAGGAACAAGTTTTTCACCCTCAATGTGGAGAAAGAGAAGTCCCAGAAGCTGCCAGAGATAGAATTTGCAAAGAAGAGAAAGGCGCGAGAGGATTTATTTTCTTCTCACACCTCTTCCGGAACTGTCTCCAGAGATGATCTTCCCCCAGCTGCTATGGCTTGGGACGAATGTGTCGATCGACTCATCAATGAGGAGGCCGAATTACAAGAACGAGTCAGCCAGTTAGAAGAAGAACTTCACGCACAGAAGGAGCATAGGGAGTAGATCTCCGAGTTTCTCTTTTGCTTTTGGTTCAATGTAATAAGCTCTTAAAAGAGTACTTTGCTTTGTAATGCTTCTCTAATATCAAAATAAAATAAGTTTTTTCCCAATGTTACAATACCGAAGATGATTTGAGTTTCTTGAAGTTTCATACTCATTTGCATTTTGCATAAGCATAACATTGTTTGCATTCCAGGGTCTCACTCTTGCTTCATCTTCACAGACAAACTGAATCACCAATACAACACTCGAGCCAATCGACACTATAAGATGGATGAATTGGAACAAGAGAGCAAAGTGCTCCGTGATGAAGTTGCAGTTCTGAAAGAAAGTTTGGAGAGGTTAAATGGTCTGGTGGAAGCTCTGTCCAATCAAGCCGCACTCAACAACCAAGATGTTCAGAGGACTGTGATCTCCGAAGTGACACCAACACCGATCCCAGTGGTGTCTTCTATTGCTGAAATGACCTACAGCATGCCTCAAGGTTTCCCGTGGGGGTTGTCTCCCAATTTCTTTTCGACCGGCTACCGTCCGTCTGTGCCTGAGATCCCTGATGTGACTGCTATCCAAGCTACTCATGCAGTTACTGCTGTGATGACTACTGCATCTCCACATGTGAACGTTGTTCCGTATATTCTGGATGAGCCAATTTTACAGGGGTCGCCAACCGAAACTGTGGGTTTGGAAGAAAGGATGGATGGTTTTCAAGACCAATTTTTTGAGATGCAAAAAGAATTTAAAGCCCTTTATGGGAAAGATCTGTTTGGAAAGAGTGCTTCTGAATTGTGCTTAGTTCCGAATGTCAAGGTTCCACCGAAATTCAAGGTCCCTGATTTTGAGAAGTACAAGGGGAATACTTGCCCTCATAGTCATCTTATTATGTATGCCAAAAAGATGTCTACCCAAACTGACAATGATCAACTGCTCATTCACTATTTCCAAGATAGCCTGACAGGCGCTGCGCTCAAGTGGTACATGGGGTTGGATAGTGCGAAGATTCGGACTTTCAATGATCTAGGAGGAGCCTTTGTCAAGCAGTATAATTATAATGTGGACATGGCTCCTGACCGTGATCAATTGAGGGCTATGACACAGAAAGATAAGGAGAATTTTAAGGAATATGCCCAACATTGGCGCGAGTTGGCCGCGCAAGTCACACCACTGTTAGAAGAAAAAGAGATAACCAAGATTTTTCTGAAGACCCTTGGTCCTTTCATTTATGAGAAGATGGTAGCCAGTGCACCCAGTGACTTTACTGAAATGGTTAATATGGGGATGCGCTTAGAGGAAGGTGTCCGTGAAGGAAGGTTAGCCAAGGAAGAGAGTGCTCCTAACAATGTTAAGAAGTATGAGAGTGGGTTTGTGAAGAAAAAAGAACAGGGGGTGAACGCCGTACAGGAAGGAAGACTTAGAAGGAGGTATTCACCATCATACCAAGTTGCGGTAGTATCACCAGTGGTTAATGCTCTAGCTTATCAACCTCAACAGTCTCTGCAACCGAGTCAGCAATCTCAGTCCCCCAATGCTCAACAGACACAGCCTCAGCAAAATCTGCAGTATCCTCAGCAGAATCGGCCATTCAACAATCAGGGTCGTATGTATAGAAAGATAAATTTTGACCAAATTCCTATGAAATATGCTGATTTGTTTCCAGCTCTGATTCAGAAGGGCCATATTCAGACAAAAGCTCCACCTATGGTTCCCGCAAATCCTCCTCCTTCATATAGAGCTGACAAGTTTTGTCCCTACCATCAGGGTGCTCCAGGTCACGATATTGAGAGTTCTTTTGGTATGAAAACAGATGTCCAGAGGCTCATTAAGTGCGGAATTTTGTCCTTCAAGGATTCCGACCCTAATGTGCAGGTTAATCCGTTACCCTCACATGGTTCACCCTCCGTCAACATGATTCAAGATTATTTGGCAGATAATGATCAGGAAGTTTTAGATAAGAGGGAAGAAGAAGTTTGTGTTATAGTGCCTCACTTTAAGGAAGTGGAGCGTATTGAAATCGTTTATAATTGCAGAAAGCCGACTGTTACTCCTTTGGTAATCAACGTGCCTGGACCCGTCCCTTACACTTCTAGTAAGGCTATCCCCTACAGATATAACACCACAATGTTGGAAAATGGAAAGGAAGTGCCTTTGCCCACTGTACCTTCAATAGTTAACATTGCAAATGTCAGTAGAGTAACACGGAGTGGTTGAGTTTACCCGACTGTACCACCAAAAGAAAAAGAGGTCTCATCCGAAAACCAGGCTCAAAGGATCCAATTGTGGGGCAATCTAGTGGATCTAGTTTGACCAATTCAGATGAATGTCTAAAGGTGATCAAGAGAAGTTAATATAAGGTTTCAGATCAGCTCCTGCAAACCCCGTCGAAGATTTATGTGTTGCAACTGCTGATGAGTTCTGAGGCTCATAGAGAAGTGCTCCAGAAGATTTTAGAGCAAGCATATGTTGAACAAGATGTGACTATGGAGCAGTTTGACAACATCATTGGTAATATTACTTCATGTGACAATCTGGGTTTTAATGAGGACGATCTCCCCGAAGAAGGGAAGAAACATAACATGGCTTTACATATTTCTGTGAACTGCGGAAATGATTCTCTGTCTAGTGTGTTAGTTTATACTAGATCTTCTCTAAATGTGATGCCTAGAACCACTCTATCTAAGCTATCCTATCAGGGACCGCCGATGAGGCCAAGTCATGTTATCGTCAAAGCTTTTGATGGGTCTAGAAAGACAGTAATTGGCGAGGTGGATTTACCAATGACTATTGGATTGCAGACTTTTATGATCACGTTTCAAGTCATGGACATTCGTGCCACCTATAGTTGTTTGCTAGGGAGGCCATGGATACATGAGGCTGGGGCAGTCACTTCCACCCTGCATCAGAAGTTGAAATTTGTTTTTGAAGGAAAAACAGTCACAACCTGTGGGGAACGAGCCTTAGTGGTGAGTCATTTGTCATCATTCTCGTATGTTGAAACTGAGGAATAAGTGGTAAACAATTTCAAGCTTTGTCTAGTGTGGTAGAGGGTGTCCAAAGATCTCAGGCGTCTATGTCATCTTTCAAAGATGCACAACGTGTAGTGAACGGTAATTCTCAGACAATTTGGGGTAAGGTGTTGTCTTTGCCAGAAAACAGAAATAAGGAAGGTCTTGGTTTCACCAGCACTTCTGCTCAACAAACTACCAAGAGTCAGGGGTTTCCGCTGATTAATGAAGTGCTCCGTAGTGGAGGGGTCGTCCATCATCCTCAAGTTAATGTTGTGTTAGAAGATGAGCATGAAGCTTACATATCAGATGGTTCTGCAAGGTCCTTCATTCCTTAAGAAGATTATGAGCCCTATATGGAAGATCCAAGTTATGTTTCAGATGAGTTCGACTACAGCTTTGGAGTCTACGTTTTAACCGAGGAAGATTCAGATGGGGATGTTCCAAGCTTTGTAACCCCAGGAATTTTGGTTAAGAACTGGAGTGCGGTTGAGGCCCCTGTTGTCGTTCATATATCTAAGTAAAGCATTTATTTTCAAAATTTTCGCTCTGCCCAAGGCGAAACTGCATTGTTGGGGCTTACTTTTAAAATAATTCCCTTTGCTCTGCCCAAGGCAAAGGTGACTTTGTTGGGTGTGTCTCTTTGGTTTTGCTATCATCAATAAATCACCTTCATTTTCATTTGTGTTATATATATATATATATATATATATATATATATATATATATATATATATATATATATATATATATATATATATATATATATATATATATATATATACTTATGATATTGGAAGATAATAAGTAGCATCTCGCGTACACACACTTTCCACTTTACGAAACTTATTAAAAATCATATCACTTGCGCAGATTGCTACATAAATTACATCCTGGGAATAACGATCCACTGCCTTCTCCGAATTTTGAGTTTCCCGTGTATGAAGCTGAAGACGAAGAAAATGATATTCCAGAAGAGATTTCCAGATTGCTTGAGAAAGAAGAGAAAGATATCCAACCTCATCGAGAGCCGGTGGAAGTAATCAATTTGGGAACATAAGAAATCCGTAGAGAAGTGAAAATTGGAGCTTTGCTTAAGCCTGAGGTGAAGAAACAATTGATCGTTTTGCTCGGAGAGTTTGTCGATGTGTTTGCTTGGTCATATCAGGATATGCCTGGATTAGACACTGCTATAGTTGAGCATCGTCTACCTTTGAAGCCAGAATGCCTGCCAGTAAAACAGAAGCTCAGAAGAACTCGACCTGACATGGCTCTAAAGATTAAGGAGGTGGTACAGAAACAGATTGCTGCAGGTTTCCTTGTCACTGCCGAATATCCGCTCTGGTTAGCTAATATTGTGCCCGTTCCGAAGAAGGATGGTAAGGTTTGCATGTGTGTAGATTACAAGGATTTGAACAAGGCCAGTCCGAAAGATGACTTTCCATTACCTCACATTGACATTTTGGTTGACAATACCGCAAGATATGAGGTTTTCTCCTTTATGGACGGTTTTTCAGGTTACAATCAGATTAGAATGGCTCCCGAAGACAGAGAGAAGACATCATTCATCACGCCCTAGGGCACCTTTTGTTACAAAGTTATGCCATTTGGATTAAAGAATGCAGGGGCAACATATCAGAGAGCTATGACTACTTTGTTCCATGATATGATGCACAAGGAGATCGAGGTTTATGTGGATGATATGATAGCTAAGTCAAAGACTGAGGATGACCATGTTAAACACTTGGCTAAGCTGTTTGGTCGTTTGAGGGAATACAGGCTCCGTCTGAAGCCTAAAAAATTCACATTTAGAGTACGATCAGGGAAACTATTGGGTTTTATTGTCAGTCAAAGAGGGATTGAAGTGGACCCCGACAAAGTGAAAGCTATCCGGGAAATGCCAACTCCTACCACCGAGAAACAAGTCAGAGGATTTTTGGGACGTTTGAATTACATCTCTAGGTTTATATCCAACATGACAGCTACATGTAAACCTATTTTCAAGCTTCTGAGGAAAGAACAAGGGTATGTTTGGACTGAAGATTGTCAAAAGGCTTTTGATAGTATCAAAGAGTATTTGCTCGAACCACCTATCTTGATACCGCCGGTTGAAAGCCGACCTTTGGTTATGCATTTGACTGTTTTGGAAGATTCAATGGGTTGTATACTCGGTCAACGAGATGAAACAGGAAAGCAAGACCATGTCACTTATTACCTGAGCAAAAAATTTACCGACTGTGAAATAAGATACACTATGTTAGAGAAGACTTGTTGTGCTTTGGCGTGGGCCGCCAAACGTTTGTGCCAGTATATGTTGAATCACACCACTTGGTTAGTTTCGAAGATGGATTTTATCAAGTATATTTTTGAGAAACCCGCTTTGACTGGGAAGATTGCTAGATGGCAGATGTTGTTATCCGAGTATGATATCGAGTACCATACTCAGAAGGCTGTTAGAGGAAGTGTTTTGACTGATCATTTAGCTCACCAGCCTATTTTGGATTACCAACCTTCAAACGATGATTTTCCCAACGAGGATGTTATGTTTTTAAAGATGAAAGATTGTGAAGAACCCTTGCATGGTGAAGGACCAGAACCATGTTCTCAATGGGGTTTAGTTTTTGATGGAGTTGTCAATGCTCATGGAAAAGGGATATGTGTTGTTATTATGACTCCTCAAGGGTCCCACATCCCGTTTACTTCCAGATTAACATTCAAGTGTACTAATAATGAGGCCGAGTATGAAGCGTGCATTATGGGTCTTGAGGAAGCAATAGATTTGAGAATTAAGAATTTGAATGTGTTTGGTGATTCTGCAGTGGTAATCAACCAAATCACCGGAGAGTGGATAACTCGACATGATAATTTGGTCCCATACAGAGATTATGCTAGAAGACTGTTACCATTCTTTGATAGAGTCAAATTTCATCATATCCCTTGTGATGAGAACAGAATGGCAGATGCATTGGCCACTTTGGCCTCCATGATTGTGGTGAACTCTTGGAATGATTGTCCTTGGATTGAAGTTAAACGTCTTGACAGACCCGCCTACATCTTTGTCGTCGAGGAAGTGGAAGATGGCAAACCCTGGTACCACGACATTGAAGTGTTCCTTATAACTCAAGAATATCCTTTGGGAGCTTCCAACAAAGATAAGAAAACTTTGAGAAGGATGGCTTGGAGTTTTCTTTTGAGTAATAATGTGTTATACAGTGGAACTTTGACTTGGTCTTGCTAAGATGTGTCGACAAGAGGGAAGTAGACATGTTAATGACAGAAATTCACGAAGGGTCCTTTGGTACTCATACAAATGGACATGCTATGGCTAAGAAACTCTTAAGGGCTGGTTATTATTGGATCACGATGGAATCAGATTGTTACAAGTTTGCTAGAAAATGTCACAAGTGTCAGATTTATGCAGATAAGATTCATGTGCCTCCGACTTTGTTGAATGTTATCTCATCCCTGTGGTCGTTCTCTATGTGGGGAATTGATATGATTGGTATGATAGAGCCGAAAGCATCTAATGGACACCAATTCATCTTAGTAGCCATTGATTATTTTACCAAGTGGGTTGAAGCAGCTTCTTACGCTAATGTAACTCGACATGTGGTTATTAAATTTATCAAGAATCAACTTATCTGCCGATATGGTGTGCCAAATAGGATTATTACGGATAATGGTTCCAATTTGAATAACAGAATGATGAAAGAATTGTGCGAAGAATTCATGATAGAGCATTATAATTCTTCTCCTTACAGACCAAAGATGAATGGGGCTGTTGAAGCCGCTAACATGAATATCAAAAAGATCATTCAGAAAGTGGTCATTACTTATAAGGACTGGCATGAAATGCTCCCGTTCGCCTTGCATGGGTATCGTACGACGGTGCGCACATCAACCGGGGCAACTCCGTTTTCACTTGTCTACGATATGGAAGCAGAACTCCCGATAGAAGTTGAGATTCCTTCTATGAGGATTTTGAAGGATGTAAAGTTATCAGAAGCTGAATGGTGCTAGAACAGATATGATCAGTTGAGCCTAATCGAAGAAAAGAGGATGGCGGTGATATGCCATGGGCAGCTGTATCAACAAAAGATGAAAAAGGCATTTGACAAGAAAGTTCGACCCCGTGTATTCAAGGAAGGCGACCTCGTACTCAAGAAGATTCAGTCTTTCCTCACTGACGTCAGAGGAAAATGGACCCCGAACTATGATGGACCGTACATGGTAAGGAAGGTTTTGTCAGGAGATGCTCTGATGTTAGCAACAATGGACGGAGAAGTCATCACTCGCCCTGTGAATACGGACTATGTCAAAAAGTATTTCGCTTAGAACTCGGGAAGTTCTCATTAACTTAGGAAGAGCAAGTTGTCATTCCCTTGATGTAATCTCTATTATTTTCCAACACTGTAATATTGGGGTCACGCCCTTCTGCGGACCACCATTCAATAAACGTTTTCTTTCCTCTTTCATTTATCAAAATATTTATTCTTGATAGCAAAGTCCAGATTGGTTTAAACTTTTTCAATACTTTATGTTTTACTTGATATATGAATAACAAAAGGATGACTATGGACATTTATTTCATCCATGAAGAAACGACAATCATTTATGATTCCCAGAGACGGTGGGATATTAATTTTATCCAGAGATGAAGTTTGTTCACGTTCAGGGTTTCTTTACAGGTGGTAAAAGGTCTGTGGAGATTTTTCTTGGGTACCTTTCTGGTTGAGACGTTTATTTTTCCTCTCCCAGTTTGTCAGCATACGCATAGCATATAGATAGACAACATGGCATATGCATTTTGCACCTTTTTGTTAGTTTGATCTGTCGCTTTGGTCGTGTTTTATCCCCAGGCGCTTGGGCGTGTCTTATCCCCCCAAATAGAGTTGTCAGCCCTAGGCAGAAAGAGCACAATGTTTTTACTTTCCCCATGAAGTTCGATCCTCATGGAAGGCGGTTATTTTAGTACATCCCATTTGAGTTCATACCTCAATGGTCGGGTCTTGCTTGACAGTTTCTCTTCAGTTATTCCCTTAATTGAACTTTGGTTTGTAGCAACCGCATGAGGGACATCTCCAACTTTTGAACATGTACTAAGTGTACATTTATTTTGCACTTTATTCCCCAGGAAGAATACTCATGAAGACTGACATTTCTCTGACAATAGTATCTCAAGATTTTCTCGAACGTCTACATTTGGACTATAAACAGTCTCTTTATTTGAGCAACTCATTTTGACTAAGATCTTATTCAAAACGACAAACGACAGTTTCTACAAGACAATTCATTCACCCTCGGTGGGTTCTTCAACATCATCAATTCGTCAAAAGGCACCGCTTCACAAATCCATCAGAGAAGTCCGCCAAAGACATTACAAGACACTTCTCTTTATTTGAGAATTTCCACTACAAAAATTTCACATATTTTACAACTAAAATAAAGATGCTCCTCAGGAATGATTTCCCTAGTGAGTTCATCATACAAGTTCATTTCCATCAAGTGACATCTGTTGCACCCCAAAATTTGCCCAACTCTTCTTTACCTAGCTTATGTTTCATTTCATTCACATTAGCATTATCATTTGCATTTCATTGACATGTGTGCAGGAGATCAAGAGGTATGATTACCAATCAAGATCTATGCAAGACTTTGAGGCTAGCTAAGAAGCTTATTCAAGTGTTCAAGGGTTGATATCCTTGTCAGAGAAGTTAAAAGATCCCCAGAGAGAGTGGTTGAAACCAAGAGTGTGTGCCTCCTAACTTGAGAGTTGTGGGAGCTCCTCAGATGATTCTGAAGCCAGGAATGTGTACTTGAAGCCTTGAGAGAGCTTATGAGATGTCTTGAAAGCCATCATGAGGCCTAGATAGGTCAGTGTGCAAGATTAAGAAGACTTAGCCATGATTGATGCAATTAGGGTTTGACTGGGTCAACACTAGGTCAACTGATGATTTGAGGAAGGTTGAGACATAACCCAAGAGCCATGTGATCATGGATTGATTCATTGAAATGCTATAAGGATGATTCCAAGGCCAAATCATCATGATTGAAGAGTTTGAGAAGTTTCAAGCTAGGGTTTCTAAGGCTTGATAATGTAAAATCCCCTAGTTTGACCCCTATCTTCAAGGCATTTTAGCCCAAGATGTGATTGTCATCTCATATTACCCCCAACATGAATGTTGTAGAGCTTGCTCTTAGATTTAATTTGAGTACTAGAAGTCCTTGATAGGATTTGTAGGACTCAAGTTATGACTTTGACAAGTTACAGGTCATCTGAGGTATGTGAATTTGGGGGCTTGAAAGTTACCCAACTTGCATCAAACTTTTTCCCTAGAAGGATAATTCCTATGAGCTCTTGGTCAACATGAATGTTGTTCCTTATCTTCTTAGCTTTCTAGATAGTACTATAAGTCCTTGATAGGATTTGTAGAACTCAAGTTGTGGCTTTGACAAGTCAAGGGTATTTTGGTCATTTGGAGATTATAGGTCATTTCAACCATAAGGCCATAACTCCTATTTCCAAGCTTCAAATGGGAAAATGTTCAACATGAAACTTGTTCAAAATGATGTTTTAAGGCTAGTAAAGAGGTCATGAGATGTTGTAAGTGCTTGTATCTCAAAGTTGCAAAAATGACCTAAAATAAGGGTATAAGTTAAATAAACCAAAGTTGGAAATTGATATTTTTGATCTACACATCCAAACCAAGGCATGTAATATATCATTTTGTGGAATTGCTTTGAAAAGTAGTTACTTACATCTTAAGTAACATTTGCAAAACACATGAGAGGTCAATACACAAGCTTCCAAGGCCTTGCAACACATCTAATAACTCACTTGGAGAGATTTTGGAATCATAACAAGCTGCTGCAACAAGTGAAACCAGAATTGGGGTGAGTATGGCATGAGATGGTATTTTGGATGACATGAGAAATTCAATATCTCCTTGGATGATTCCAGAAGATTCTAGAGAGGTCCAACATCATCTATATATTGATTAGAAGGGGTTCAAGTGCAAGGTTGGTGAGAATTGAGGGAGAGAAGAGAGTTTGCAACTTCACATTGTTCATTGCAAATTGAAATCAGTTTCTGCATTCTACACCATTTTTGATCTTTCTTGTGATCTCAACAACTTCCATGGAGGATACTGAATGATTCCAGATCAATTCCATAGCCAAAGCCTTGAAGGATCGTGTTCTTGCATTTGAGTTTCAGCACCTGCAAGTCACCATCGGATTTGGAGTTCCAAGCATTTGCAATCGATTCTCTTGCATACAGAAACAAGAACTTGGTACATTGAATGATTCCAGAGCAGTAGAAGGGTTGAATTGAAGCTTTGATACTTCTGTTATTCAAGAATTCACAGGTTTGAAACTTTCATCCCTCACCTTAATTTAAGAAGAATTAAGTTAATTTGTTATGTTAGATTGATAGTATGTGGTTAGGAGATTGTTTCTGGAAACTTAGAGAGGATTTCGTGATGGTCAATGAGATGACACAATTTTTGTTTGGATCAAGAACATACTGGATATTGAGAGATAATGTGAGTATTATAGCAAGAACTGATCAGGGTAATGTGGTGAACATTTTAGACCAAACAATTTGAAGAATGGTGATAATTGAGGTCTGAGCATAATTTTGATTCTTGATCGTGTTTTAGGTTAGAGGTTGATTCAATAAATTCTGAGGCCAGGGTTAGATTCAGGGTTCAATTTAGAGTGATTTAGGGTTTCCAACTTTGATTTTTGGTGGAGATTTGATGGGATACGAATTTGGAGAAGATGAAGTTCTTGGATGTTCATCAATGGAGGTCCTTCCCTCCAGATTTTCAAATTGGGGAAGATAACCCTAGGACCATTAGATCATAGGTGGACCTTTGACTGAAGAAGTAATCCAACGGCCACACACGTCTCTCATTTTGTGAAGGATCTCTGAGTTAATGAAACGATGTGTTTCATTAATCAGCTGTTTTGGGCTTTGTGTAATAACAACTATCCACACCCCCCAGCGAGCCCAATCCCTGATATGAACTGATTGTCATTGCTATCTGCACCGTGCATTTATCTTTTTCTTTTAATTTTCTTTTATTTTTTCATTTTTATTCATGGTTATTGATTAATTCATAATAAATTGAAAATTGATCCAATT
This sequence comes from Lathyrus sativus, assembly GCA_963859935.3. Classification (NCBI taxonomy): domain Eukaryota; kingdom Viridiplantae; phylum Streptophyta; class Magnoliopsida; order Fabales; family Fabaceae; genus Lathyrus; species Lathyrus sativus. The sequence continues at coordinate 259,747,108 of OZ012739.1, forward strand.
AATCCCATTCTTTTTGCATTATATTCATGATTGAGTCTAGTATTTTTTAGAGAAAAAATACTTTTATTTCATGCATTTTCTAATTTTATGGGAATTTTCACATTTTAATTGATATTAAAATAGTTATGTTTAATACTTGATTTTGTGGAATTTTGTGTGATCATGTGATGATGATTTTGATCCTGATTTTTTGTGAGTAGTTAGCATAGATGTGCATGCTCCCCATAAAATTTTCTCACATTTTTGTGATGAACATAATTGGTAGTTTAGGTTGAATCCTTTAGAAGCTCCATTTTTAGGGTTTATGATTGATACCTTTGGATTTAGGACTTAATTTTAGGACTTAATAGATGATTTAGTCCCTGGTTCTTGTATGAGGCATTCTTAATTGAATTAGGATCCCTTAGGAATTTTTGTAGAAATTTATAAGATAGTTTGCTATTTTTGATTGATTTTAGTTTGGATGCTAACTTTAGATGATTCTAAGGCACTAACTCAACTAGATTAACATCTTTAGTTCCCTTAGATTAGGGTGTTGCTTTGCTTGTTCTTGGATGATGATGAAGACAAGTTGAAGATGCATTGGATTGCTTGAAGAGGCTTGGATTTGAAGATCTTCCCTTCTTGTGGTGTAGTTTTGATTAGGTTAAGAATAGGGTTTTGTAGGCAGAGCTTCTAGATAGTTCTCTTCCTTCATAAACATGGAATATGTTGATCAATTCCATTCTTCCCTATGATGTAAGGTCCCTTGTAAAGGCCTCATCCCTCCTTTGGTAGGATGTGTGGCTCTTTGCAAATTGGTAGAACCTTTGAGGGTCACTTTCTCTGATGACAGGATGCTCAGTGGTGACCTTTGGTCTTCACTCTGCTATCAATCATCCAAACTTTACTCTTGATAGATGAATCTTTCTCCCTTGATTAGAGGATGGAGTTCCTTGCTTGAAGAAGATTGAAGGATGAAGTTGATACTTCTTTGTGTTTGAAGACTACTCTGAGAAGCTGAAGCTTGTAGATGAAGAAGACCAAGTTGATACTGGTGAAGCAAAGAGAGCTGAAGCTTGAAGACCAAGTTGATACTTATGAAGGAGATCCAATTGAGATTGAGTGAAGAGCTGAGGCTTGAGGAACAAAGGATAAGTTGACACTTACACTGATGCATTGAGAGCCTGAGGGAATCAAGTTGATACTTGTAGTTAGGAGTAAAGCCTGAAGGTAGAATTGACTGAAGAGATGAAGCTTGGAGAAGAGAGAACAAGTTGATACTTATGTTTGAAGGGTTGAAACCTTGGAGGAGCAAGTTGATACTTGTCATTGAGGATGATAAGTGTTGCGGTGGAAATAGGATCACAAACTATTAATGAGTTTGAATCGCAATTCAATTCACAACCGCTCTTTGATTTATCCGAAGGAAAAGGTCAAAAAGGGAAAACCTATTTTGCGTCGTAAACACAACGCGGGGAAAGATCTAGGGTTCGGGGGTTGGTTAAATTTAGGGAAGGTATTAGCACCCTAAACTTCTGTAGTACTCTACAGGAACCTTTTGTTCAGATGCTTACTACTTTGCTTTATTATTCTTAAGGTATATGTACAAAGGGATTAAAAGTGAGAAAGTAGACCTAAGGGGTTAATTCTAAGTTTACTCGGCAAGACATCGCATCTTGTGCCTACGTATCCTTACGGGAGTGGAATCAGAGTAATTGTAGTTCCCCTCAAAAGGGAGGTTAGAGACTTCTTGACTGTGGTCAAGGTCTCAAGGGGAATAAACGCATCTTAAGGACACGCTTACGTGGAGTGTAGAAACTCCAAATATCTACGTTGAATTGTTAAGTGAATTAGGGTTAGGTTAAGGATTCCGCGGTGGGAAACCCTAAAATGAGCACGACGGCTCTTTGACCTAAAGCTAGGGGTAAAATTGTAATCTTGCCTGCGGCGAGGCATTTGTGAGAATTAGGGTTTGTAGTTTGTAGTTTTGAGGGTTCGAGGACTATTGGCGCGGCGGCCAAACGGTTAGACCTAACCTTCGGATGTGTGTAATGTGAAAGAAGTATTGATGAAGAGGTGTGAGAGATTTAAAATCATACATGCGGGGACATAATGACAGAAATTAAAGCCATACAAGCAGAAACTTAAAGACAGAAGTTAAAGCGCGATTGTTAGGATTCGCGAGGTTACAGATGAGAAGCAGTTATAATGAAAATTTGAATAAAACACACGAAAAATAAATCGAAGGTAACATGACTAAGTTGCAAAACAAATGACGTGGTTAGTAAGCCGAAACAAGACAGCAGTCAGAGAAGTTGTGAGATTTTTTTGAGACTTTTATTGTTTATTTGTGATATTTATATACAAGCTCTTAATAGAAAAAAAACTAAGTTAAATTTGCAACAGGAATAATGGTTTTAATTTTAAAAAGAGTTTTAATTTATTTAAAAAAAGGTTTTACTTAATTATCAAAAAAAAGTTTAATTTAATTACAAAAGTTTTATTTCATTGTATTTTTTTTTAAAAAACGTTTTAATAAGATTTAAAAATAATAAAATTAAAATATAACAAATAAAATTGTGAAATAAAAGATAAAAGGGAATTGGGTCGGTGCTCAAACCCGGACCCAACCCACTATGATGGATGGCCAGGCGTCTCTATGGTTTTGAAACCCTCATTCTTCGAACGGCCGATTTGCTTCATCCTCTCCTTTTTTTCGTCGATTGTCCCATGCTGAACCTCTCTCTCGCTGAAAAACCTGAAAATGTTTAACCCTAAATCGTTAAATTTACATCACAATGAACTCAATGCTTACGTTTAGTGGTTGTGAGCGGTGATTTCTGGCGATTTCCGGCGGAATACGATGGCCGATGATGAATCCTCTGAGGCTTAGAGGGTTTGCTCGTCTAGAACTAGGCGCCGGTGAACCCTCTTCGTCGGGATTTCGCGTTTTCCTCTCTAGGGTTTCATTTGAGGTGATGCCATTCTTATATACTCTCCTTCTGATTTTGAATGGGCCTTTGGATTTAAATTTTTCTGATATTATTTACCCTTTTGTGAAAGGTTTGATTTGATCTCAAAACCTTCCGTTTTCGGAAGCGATTTGCACAATATGATATGATCTTCTGATTGAGATCCTTTGATTGAGCCCGTTTTGGATTGACTGGAGATCTTCCTTTTCTGATTGAACCTATCTCCGATCTGATTTGATTTCTTATTTTTCTTCTGATATGATTTGCTCGCGATTCGACTTTGTGGGATTGATTGGATTTCCTTTCCTTTTTAGGGTCCGCTTGATTGGATTTTGGTGAGATTGATTGCTTCTGACGTTTGGATTTTATTTTTCAGATGTGGAATGGGATTCCTTGTTCACAATGTGGATATCCAATTGCTGAGCCTTAATGAATCGATACCTGTTAATAGTTTGTGGATTCACTCGCATTCTGAACTGATATGGTTTTTTTGTGAACTTGTTTCGTTCAGTTTGGTTATCAGTTGGAATTCACTTATTTTTCCTCTTCTTCTTTCAGAATGGATATTGCCGGGTCGATGCCACCGGGAAGGGTTGTGCGGCGATGATGACAGTTCGTCTGAGCCGTTTGGAAAAGATACTACAATCCTTGCTTTTGATTATGCTGCCTTCGATTATGTTGCTTTCAGTTTCGGTGATGATGACCTTAGAGTCTGAACCGCTATTGTGTATGTGGCTGCCCCTGTGTGATTAATGGCCTCGCAATTTGTCGAGAGCTTTGTCCGAAATTACAGTATGCGATTCGATGTTCGGTAGGGAGTTGGTAATGGCTCCGGACGTGGCTCTCCCATCCGCTCGAATGCTCGCTCGATGATGAATATCCTGAGGGCTGCTTTTCCTTCTATCCTCTCCTTTGCTTTATGATTTACATTGGCTCACGTTCGCACTTGCGTTCGAATTACCGACTACTTTCTTTTTGGTCTTGACAGGTGAAGGAATTGATGAAGCCGTTGGCTCCTTTATTGGTGAAAGTGTCCATGACTTTTGGCGTTTAAGACAAAAAGGCTTTTGAGACCAAGCGGGATACCTGTTGAGGCTTTTGACGGAAGAGGGAGTGCAAACACAACTCGAACAAGCCTGGAGTCTTGCGTGGCTGGGGTGCAGATAAGGTACAAGGACCTTTCCTTTGTAGAATCACGATCTTTTTCTTGAAATTACATTACTAATCTTGAACTTCGGTTATGATTATTTTGTAGCAGGCTTCATCATCTTTTTCTCGACATCTGCGTTTGGCAAGCTGTTAACTTTGATAGTTCACCAGCATTTCTCCAAAGAGTGATTATATTGAGAGGATCATCACATAGCCTTCCCAACTCGAGGTTTGACGCAAATGGGCGGAGTGTACATTCACCAATATCAGTCTCTAACTCTGCAGCTATCGACTCGACGCTCATAAACTTGCAACAGGGGTGTAATGCATGGATATATGGTATTGAAGGCTTCATCAATCCTTGCGCGAGAATGGTCATGCTTAGATGGATCTTGTGCGTTTGGAACTTGCTCTTGCTGTAATGATATATTCTGTTAGTCTGGCATCAATTTCAACAGATGGATTTAATGCTTTCTAGAAATAGACACTCTGTTTTCCATTGAGCTTAGTGAACTGTCAATCTTTGTATTAGTCCTTTTGTGAACATCTTAATACAACGAGCTTAGAGAACAAGGCAATGGCTGTTTAGAATATTAATACTTGCTTTATGTAATAGCTTCTACATTCATGAATATATTAAATCCTTTCTTGATGCTTTGATTCATCGAAGTTCTAATAGTATGAATGACTCTCCCTTTCTTCTTTTTGAAGTCCACATAAATATTTCTTTGAACTCTGAATATCAACAGGGATTTTATTTTCTTTCAAGCATAGACTGTTTTGTACAATTATCACGTGAGAAACTGCTTTATGAAATTAGACTTCAAATGATCTTCTAAATCGCTTTCACCTTGATGCAAACAAACGAGTAGGCATGAATTTAAACATTTAGCCCCCAATATTCTTCCTCGCATTATCCTTCCCTTATTTTCTAGCCAAACGCAGATATGCACCATAATCACAACAGATTCAATATCAAATGACGACATAGCCTGTAATTAAATTCCACTGACCAAATAATATGAGCGAAAATCCAATAATACCCAATTAAACCGCGCCTTATTAACAGAAGCAGAAATGCTCTAGAAACAAGCCATGAGCGATGAAACAGACCTTAAATCCAGTTGTGTCCGACAACTTTTTTGATACCAAACAAACCGAATTGACGCCTTGATATAATCAAACCAAGTGGCGAATAAATGCCTCAGAAATAGTGTCTCAATTGTCTCGAAGCTTAAAGATCATTTTTCTCCTGATTTTGCTAAAATGGTATGAAAAGACCAAAACGCCCCTGTACTTGATTCCTGCCAAACAAATCATACTCAGAACATGGTTAGCAATCAGTGGATGCAGAATGAAATGCTATGCGAGATGACTGACTAAATGTAAGGGTAAAATTTGAGGTATTATAATAAGCCCTGAAGAGCTGTTGAGGACTGATGACTGAGCTGATGTCAGAGGAGCTTTGCTGTGAAGCTGTGGGAGTGGTTGATCTGCTTTCTCCCTTGTCTGTTTTTTGTATTGAGGTGCCTTGTTTGACTTGCTTGATGCATTAGAATAAGTCCATATTTAGACTGATGTAAGCTAGGAGCATGATTGCACTAGAGGTTGAGTTGCTCCCTCTGCTTGTATTTTTACTGTGTGGCTTTGCTTGCGGGTATTTGGTAGAGCCCTGCTCCCTTGCCCATGTGGTTTGTGTGTGCTTGATAGAATTTTATTTCTTCTGTATGATTGCAGTTGCTCTTATTGTACTTGATAGCATTTTACTTCTTCTGTATGATTACAGTCACTTATATTCTATTTGATAGCATGTTATTTCCTGTATGATTGCAGTTATTCATATCTGGCTTGAGGTTGAGATGAGCTTGTGGAGGCTACTGCCCCACACACATTTCCTCCCTCACTTGCATTGCATGCATTTTACAGTCGTTTACTGTTTACTGTTTAAGCTGATGCTTTATCTGTTTCTGTTTATCATTGACATGATCCCTTAGGACTCTCACTTCCTTTGACAAGAAAGTGATGATCAGAACTTTAGGTTGAAACCTATGCATGATAACTTCTAGGAGTTCCCCGTTTCAAACCTCAACCATAGGATGAATCCTTGGCATGACAACATTAGGACTTGATAGTCTCCCCGTAGATTGAGCCCGTTCTCTCTTCTCATCTCAAAACAAATGAAAATACAGTAATAAAGGTTAACTGACGTCGTACGTTACGAGCCTTAAGCTATCTGAGAAAGGATTGTTGGAGAGTTGCTTTTCAACAGTCTGGATGTTTAGTATGGTACCCTTTGGGTGACATGCGACGCATTCACTCTCAGGTCATAGTCTCTAGTGCGATACTAGTTGCAAACACAATAAAAAACAGTTCTTTCGTAAAAGACAGAAAACAAACTTCAAACCTTTTTGCCCCGTGGGCCCATAATTCAAAGGAAGCTTTTCTGAAGAAAAGGGTGTCGTTAAACTTCAGTTCTACCACAAACAGGCTTTGTCCCTAACTGTTGGAATTGCTGTTTAACCCTACTCGATAAAACAGATGAATCTGAATCCCCGTAATCCATATTAACCCGAACTACGTAAGCTCTGATCTCTCATACCTGTTGAGAGTACGTAGGCACAATACTGACGTATTGGCGAGCCACCTTCCCCCATAACCCGTAGTAAGTCGAACTACGTTGGCTCTGATTTCTTATTCTCTGATGGGAATACGTAGGCATAAAGTGCGACGCTTTGCCGAGTCATTTTTTTTTCTTTTCAGACCAGCCTTGATAGGTAGATAGATAAAACCAACTCGTCCAGTAAGCACAACAAGCGTGGATCCCGTCGAGTACGACGGACGTGAGGGGTGCTAATACCTTCCCCTTGCGTAATCGACTCCCGAACCCAGACAACGGTTGCGATGACCTTGTCTTATACCTTTTTCGTCAGGTTTTTCCGATCATTTCCTTTCCCGTTCTGAGGGATAAATAACGAAAGGTGGCAACTCTTCTGTTTTGCCGGCACCTTATTTTCGCGGAAGCGACAGGTGGCGACTCTGCTGGGGACTTGATAGTTTCCTGGGATCCAACGTCCCGAATGTGAGTCAGTTTGGGGATCCGACGTCCCCTTCGAGAGTCAATCCTAGCGCTTGTATGATTACTTGTTGGGTTGTGTTTATTTATCGCATTTTTACTTCCCGCAGTTTATTTTCAGTATGATATGATTATCTGTGCTGTTGTGGGAGGGGCATTCTGATGAGTGAGAAGCCAGACCCAAGCTTGAGTGAACTTAGCATTAGTTGTGGAAATTAGTGGGCGCGTGCTTGCTTGGTAGGCACTAGTGTCTCATGAAATCCACGCTCTGACGAGGTTCTCCCGGTTGACTTCTTTTTCAACCCTTTGGGTTGAGGGGGTTGTTGGTTTGGAGGATTGTCGACTCTGGGGACCGATCATTTGGAATTCAGCCGAGTGAGGCCGCTTCATGAGCTGGTGATGCCACACCTTCTGGGTATCGTATCACCCCTCTTGAATGTCTGTGACGCTGATGACCGCATAGGATGCCAAACTTGTGTCAGTTTAGGTCCATACCTGTGAGCAGGGTTGGGTTTGTTCTTGATAGAGCAGAGTTTTGGTCCTGTATCAGAGGTCCTTATTATCAGATGTTTGTTCTTGACAGAGCAGAGTTTTGGTCCTATATCAGAGGTCCTTATTATCGGGTGTTTGTTCTTGACAGAGCAGAGTTCTGGTCCTGTATCAGAGTTCCTTATTATCAGATGGTTGTTCTTGACAGAGCAGATTTGTGGTCCGATACCAGGGTTTTCTTCTTATCATAAATAGTGGTTGTTCTTGATAGAGCAGGATTGTGGTTTTGTTGATACAGAATCTCCACAGCACAATTGCCTTGATCTCCTGCTGCATGATTGCATTTTACATTGCTTTGCATACCCATTTTCATTTCATTAACGTGTGTCTGTGTTGCAGGTACCGTTTCCCCCCGATTCAGGATTTCTGGCCTTCTGTTGTAGTGTTATGGGTTCTCTGAGGAAGACCGTGGCTTACAAGCTCCCCGCTCCGGATGTTGTTTAGCTGACTGGTTTGATTGCTTTAGCAGATGATTCTGTGAGAGATGAGTTCAGAAAATCTTACAGCAAATTGCTCAGTTTGGTTCATAAACCTTCGGCGTTTGAGTTGAATGGGTTGCACGCCCTGCTGCAGTTCTACGATCCTCCGTTGAGATGCTTTACTTTCCAGGACTTCGTTCTCGCACCCACAGTAGAGCAGTATGTTGATTTGTTAGGTGTGCCTATCAAGAGTCAGATGCCCTTTGTTCATATGGATGTTGAGCCTAATCTGGCTAGTCTAGCTCCTTCACTTCATCTGGATGCCTCCGAGTTGGTATTGTCTAGGTGGAACAAGGTTCCCGGTTTCTCCTTGCAGTTCTTAGTGGGAAAAGCTCAGCAGTGCGCCAAAGACGGATGTTGGGTCGTGTTCAACGCCATTCTCGCTCTGTGCATATATGGCATCATTTTGTTCCCCAATATGCCCGACTTTGTGGACTTTGACACCTTCCACATCTTTGCTTCAGGGAATCCAGTCCCTACCTTGATAGGAGACGTCTACCATTCCATCCACTACAAAAACGAGAACAGGAGGGGTAAGAATGTCTCGTGTTGTGTGCCCTTGCTTTATAATTGGCTTGATAGTCATCTACCCAAGAGGGGTCCCTTTGTTTCATTTGCAGCCACAGCTGAGTGGTCCGAGAGTTTGATGAGTCTATCTGCAGAGGATATTGCCTGGTTTGACAGAGATAGGTTGGGCACTGAGATCATCTTCAGCTGCAGCGGGTTTCCGAACGTGCCTCTGATAGGCAGGAAGGGTTGTATAAACTATAATCCGTCTTTGCTAGTCCGACAGTTTGCTTATGCTTTGAGAGCTCCGCCGAAGGATGAAGAGGTACAGGAATCTCTGTACCTCACTAGTCTTCTAGAAGGGGATATGTTATCTAAGCTTCAGCGTGCTTGGAATGGTATCAGTAAGAGGGGAAAACCATTGATGGGGAAAAGCAATAGCCAAGCCTACACTCCGTATGTGACTTGGATCAGAACCAGAGCAGACGCTATAGGAATGTCGTTTCCTCCTACCAAGCCAGAAAGCCCTTCGGTGATCGAAGAGCATACCACCGTGCCTATTCAGCAGCATAATCAGGTGTTAGCCGAGAGAGATGAGCTGAAAAAGGCAAATGAAGAACTGGAGAAAGAATTGGCTCAGCTCCGAAGCGAGAGAAGTAAAGCCGTTCATTCCTCCAAGAGGCAAACAGAGCTGGTGAACCAGCTGGGGATAGATTTGACTAAGCAGATAGCTGAGCACGAGCGCATGGGTCGAGACTTCAAAGTTGTCAACGATGTACTGGCCACGAAGAAGCAACACTTGGATGAAGCGTATCGGAGGATATCCAAGTTTAACCAGCACTGGAAGGCCTCCCTAGCCAACAGGAAAGAGCGGGAGGATAAGCTGATGCAACAGATCTCCAAGCTGAAAGCCCAGGTGAAGGCTAGTGAGAAGAGGTTTGATGAAGAAACCGCTCGCAGATATGCTGCCGAAGGCCAGCTCAACAAAGCTCTTGCTAACCTGAAGGAGCGCAAACTGATGTTTGAGTCCAAGAAGCGGAAGTTAGAAGGTTGTTTCGGCGAAGGAGCATGGGAAGATTCGGTCGAAGGTCTTCAATACACCATTATGCAGAGATAGTTACTCGTCGAAGGGTTACTCACTCGGCCTGATCATCCAGAAACGAGGAATTTGTTAGAAGAGTTTCGCGCCCGTGGCCGTGCTTGACTATATTTGTAATCCCTTTGTGTTGATCATTGTTGGATGCGGACCATCACCAGGCTTGTTGGTTGAGGTCACGCTATTGATTCATCTTGTACTCACTGACGTTGTGTACCGCCTTGACGGGCTTTCTTTATCTATGAGATGTTATTTCCATGACTGGACTCGGGCTTCTTATTATCAGCACTGGCACTCAGGCACTAGGATCAGGGGAAATCTCCCTAACACACAGACACACGTTTGCATTTGCATGACGAGCTCTTTGTCATTTTTCCTAACCCTTTTGTGTTGATAGGTTGTTTCAGGTTGTTCCAGGGTTGATCAGAGACCTATCCACCGCTATCCGACCAGAGAAAATCAAACCAGAATCATGGAGCAAGTGCAAACTGATGTTCAGGAACTCCGCGAAAGAATGGACCGCTTCATGGAGCTCATGCAAGCGGTCGCGAATGGCCAGGATCAGCTCAGAACCTTGGTTCAGCCTCTGATTTCAAGGGTTGATAGTAATGGTGTACTCCATGGTGGGAACATGCCTACCCCTCCACCAGTTGAAACTCCTCAGAGTGGCGTCCCCGTGACCAGGGGGAATGGCAATGCCAATGACAATGTGATAGCTAACATGGGACTCAACGGCAATACGACGGGCGTCGGTAATGGGAATTTTGAAGCTAACGTCAATGTTGGGCTAGGCAACGACAATGCAGGTGTTGGGAATCTGTTCGGGCCTCAGCCGTGGTTAGAAGACCGTCAAGACGATGTGTTCTCTCAGAGAGGTGCTGAAGGTGAGCTGACTGCTGAAGCACGTCTAAGGTTCAAGGCACTCGAGGATAAGATGAGAAATATCGAGAACCAGAACACCCTGGGCGTTGATATGTCCAAGTTGGGACTGATTGCTGATTTCAAGGTGCCTCCCAAGTTCAAGGTACCCGACTTTGAAAAGTACAAGGGCACCACTTGCCCACGCGTCCACCTGAGATCATATTACAGAAAAATGTCCGTTCATTCTGAGGACGAGAAGTTGCTGATGCACTTCTTTCAGGACAGTCTGTCCGGGCCCTCCCTCGAATGGTACATGAGTCTGGAACCTACCAGTGTGCGCACGTGGAAAGACCTTGCTGAAGCATTCGTGCACCACTACCAATATAACAATGACTTGGCCCCGAACCAAGTCCAACTGCAGAATCTGTCGCAAAGGAACAATGAAGGGTTTAAGGAATACGCCCAGCGGCGGCGTGAATTGGCAGCCAGGGTTCAGCCGCCGATGGTTGAACGTGAGCTTGTGCAAATGTTTGTAGCCACCCTCCCAGGGGTTTATTATGAAAAGTTGGTCAGCGGTATGTCCGGAACCTTCTCAGATCTCATTATCACGGGTGAGCACATTGAAAATAGGATCAAACTGGGGAAAATTCAAGGTGATTCGTCCTCGGTTGGAGGAGGAAAGAAACCTTATGGTGGCAAAAGACGGGAAGGAGAAACGAGCGCCGTGACCAATGCTCGAAGGAAGGGTAAAGGCCCTCACCAACAGGTGGCCAGCATAACTATCCCGGCAGTTCAACAGCCACAGCAGCAGCAGCAGCAACCGAATCAACAAGGGTACAGAAAGTACCAGAATCGGACACCTCTGTCGAGCCGTCACCTCGAGACACCGCCCATGTCTTATGCTTATCTATTGCAGACTTTGCTTCAGCTACAGTTGATCTAGAAGAGAACCTTGGCTCCCTTGACAGGGGCACCTCCGCTAGGTTATGACGCGAATGCAACTTGTGAATTTCACTCAGGGGCACCAGGCCACACAGTAGAGAATTTCAAAGCCTTCAAGCATAAGGTGCAGGACATGGTAGACGCTAAGATCATCAACTTCTCAGATAATGTGCCAAACGTCACGAAGGACCCTATGCCGAATCATAGGAGAGGTGGAGTAAACGCCATTATTGAAGATGAGAGTTTGGATTTGTTGACTGACGTTAGAGATCTGAAGACACCACTTAGCTTCGTTAAAGCTAAACTGATGAAAAGAGGTTTCTTTCCAGGTTGTGGAGAACTGTGCATGGGTTGCGCGACAACTCCTGATGGATGTGAACAGTTGATAGAGGGGATTCAAAGTATGATGACCGAAGGAATCCCGCAGTTTAGCCGGAGGGCCGAATGCAGATCGGGAGAGGTAATGCTGAAGCAAGGTGATGAGGTTGCCACCATCACCATCCCTCGTCGGACGATCACTATTTCTGCACCTAGGCCGCCCACAATTACTATCACCAAAGATGGGCCGATACCGTTCGAAAGCACTAACGCTGTCCCATGGCATTATGGGGCGGAGGTCTACTGCAACGGACAGAAGCTGGAACTAGAACGATTTGGGTCGTCTGTGGAGAACCTAGTGGGCGTTAGTGGAATTACTCGTAGCGGAAGAGTATTTGCACCACCTGAGATCGTAACGGACAAAGCGGACAGAGCTGACGCAACTGATAAAGGTAAAAGTAAAGTCGTTGAAGAGATCCCTTGCGGGGTAGAAAAAGACTTACTTGTTAAAGACGCCGAGGAATTTATGAGGTTGATTAAAAAGAGTGACTACAAGATCGTGGATCATCTCCATCAGACACCCTCGAAGATTTCCATCCTGAATTTGTTGCTGTGTTCTGAAGCACACTGCAACACACTGCTGAAGGTGTTGAATGCCGCGTATGTACCGCAGGAAATATCGGTAAACCAGTTAGAGGAGGTCGTAGCCCACGTGAATGCTGGAAATGGGTTAGGGTTCACTGACCTAGAGCTGACGCCGAAAGGAAGGAACCACAATAGCGCCCTACACATCTCGATAGAGTGTAGAGGAACGATTATGTCTCATGTGTTGGTCGACACAGGGTCATCGCTCAATGTTCTTCTGAAGAAAGCATTGATGAAGTTAGATACTCGAGGACTGATTTGCACACACAGTGATCTGGTGGTGAAGGCTTTCGACGGAACCAAACGTTATGTTTTCGGGGAGGTGACGTTGCCAATCCAGGTTGGGCCGGAAACGTTCGACGCGATCTTTTATATTATGGACATCATGCCTGCCTACAGCTGTCTCTTGGGCCGGCCATGGATCCATTCCGCAGGTGCCGTGACCTCCACGTTGCACCAGAAGCTCAAGTATGTTGTCGGAGGTAGCATCGTGACTGTGTGTGGCGAGGAAGACGTAATGGTGAGCCATTTGTCGTCCTTCAAGTATGTTGAGATGGATGGGGAAATCCACGAAACTCTATGCCAAGCGTTCGAAGCTGTTAAAGTCAGGAACGTAGCTCCTGTAGTCACTGAGAAGCCAGAGATGACTCTCTCCTCCTTCAAGGAAGCCTGGGCCGTTGTTCAAGCCGGATCTACCGCAGGCTGGGGGCAGATTTTGGAGATACCTAACAAGCAAGACAAGTTTGGGTTGGGATATTCTCCTGCGGCTGAAGCCTCCTCTTCTAGCAATACGTCGCAAGGTAAAGGGTCGATCCAGTTTACTAGTGGCGGGGTGATATTTGAAAGCGTCAACGCAGTGTCTGAAGACAGCGGAGATAGCGACTGTGACTTAGACTCTTGGATCCAGCCAAGCAAATCAGGCGAGAGCCTCAACAACTGGTCCATCAAGAATATCATCCAGATGACAAGCGAAGAGTAATGATTTACTTTTTCCAATCATTGTACAACCCTATGTCCTACCCGAGGCATAGTGGTTTCATTGTCAGGGCCTTGTTTGATTATGTACATGCATTTTATCAATAAATTAAAAGGCGTTTTCTTCGTATTCAAATATTGTGATCCCTGTTATTCATGTTTTGTATTTGTTTTGAAAAACAATAAAATGGCAATGAGGTTTGTGCTAACCTGCATATCCTTGTTTTAAGCTTCACCCTTGTTATTGCAGGATCCACATAACAGATGACATCGACTCTGGACCTTCTACGACTCACTTCGACTTCGATTGCCTGATCTATCAAGCCGAAGAAGAGATTGATGAAGACGAAGACCTTCCCGAAGAGTTAGCCCGCTTGTTGAAACAAGAAGAGAAAGTTATTTTGCCTCATGAGGAAGAGATTGAGATCATGAATCTGGGTTCTGAAGAACTAGTTAGGAATGTCAGGATAGGGGTTGCATTGCAGGGTGATGTCAAGCAGAGATTGGTCGAGATGCTAAGAGAGTATAGTGACATCTTTGCTTGGTCATACGAGGATATGCCCGGACTTGACACTGACATCGTGGTCCATCACTTGCCGCTGCGAGAAGATTGTCCTCCCGTTAAGCAGAAGCTTAGAAGGACGCGACCAGATATGGCCGTTAAGATCAAAGAAGAAGTGCAAAAGCAGCTTGATGCTGGCTTTTTAGCGGTCACTACTTACCCTCCGTGGGTCGCCAACATAGTGCCTGTATCGAAGAAGGACAGTAAGGTACGAATGCGCGTCGATTATCGGGATTTGAATAGGGTGAGCCCTAAAGATGATTTCCCGCTGCCCCATATTGATGTGTTGGTCGACAATACAGCTCAGTTCTCCGTGTTTTTGTTCATGGATGGCTTCTCCGGTTACAATCAGATCAAGATGGCGCCGGAGGATATGGAGAAAACTACGTTTATCACGCCTTGGGGAACATTTTTCTACAAGGTAATGCCTTTCGGTCTGAAGAACGCAGGGGCCACTTACCAACGAGAAATGGTAACTTTGTTTCATGACATGATTCATCATGAGATTGAAGTCTATGTTGATGACATGATTGCGAAGTCCCAAACGGAGGAGGGACATCTGGTCAATTTGCTGAAGCTTTTTGAGAGGCTTAAGAAGTTCAGGTTGAGGCTGAATCCTAACAAGTGTACTTTCGGGGTACGGTCCGGAAAGCTACTGGGGTTTATCGTGAGCGAAAGAGGCATCGAGGTTGATCCTGCGAAGATAAAAGCGATACAGGAAATGCCAGCGCCAAAAACAGAAAAAGAAGTTTGTGGTTTCCTGGGCCGAATAAACTACATTGCAAGGTTTATCTCTCAGCTCACGGCCACGTGTGAACCGATGTTCAAGCTGCTAAAGAAGGATCAGGCGATTATCTGGAACGAGGATTGCCAGAAGGCATTTGATAAGATAAAACAGTATCTACAGGAACCTCCGATCTTGATACCCCTAGTGGCCGGAAGACCCTTAATCATGTACTTGACAGTTCTTGAGAATAGTATGGGGTGTGTTCTCGGTCAGCACGACGAGACGGGCAGAAAGGAGCATGCCATTTACTACTTGAGCAAAAAGTTCACAGACTGTGAATCTCGTTACTCGATGCTGGAGAAGACGTGTTGTGCACTAGCCTGGGCTGTCAAACGTTTACGACAGTACATGCTCAATCACACCACCATGCTAATTTCGAAGATGGATCCGATCAAGTACGTCTTCGAGAAGCAAGCGCTTTCGGGCAGGATTGCCAGATGGCAAATGGTGTTGACGGAATATGATATTTAGTACGTTTCCCAGAAGGCCATTAAGGGAAGCGTATTGTCTGAGTACCTTTCCGAACAGCAGATTGAGGATTATCAGCCGATGAAATTTGAATTCCTTGATGAGGATATCATGTTTCTCAAGGCGAAGGATTGCGATGAACCGTTGCCCGACGAGGGTCCAGATAGGAAATCCCAGTGGAAATTGATATTTGACGGGGCAGTTAATTCTTATGGAAGTGGCATTGGGGCGATCATCACGACTCCCCACAGATCCCACATCCCGTTCACTGCGAGACTGACGTTTCCAGTCACCAATAACAAAGCGGAGTACGAAGCATGCATCATGGGTATAGAAGAAGCGATTGATTTGAGAATCAAGAACCTAGATGTATATGGTGACTCGGCGCTCGTGATTAACCAGATTAAAGGGGAGTGGGAGACTCGTCAATCGAATTTGGTGTCGTACATGAACTATGCCAGAAGGCTGCTTCCGTTCTTCGATCGAGTGGAACTCCATCATGTGCCTAGGGCTGAAAATCAGATGGCTGATGCCTCTTAGCCACGTTGGCTTCGATGTATAAAGTCAATTTTTGGAATGAAGCTCCAAGAATTGTCCTTTCTCGTCGTGATAGACCGGCATTCGTCTTTGCGATCGAGGAAGCCTCCGATGACAAGCCATGGTTCCATGACATCCAGACCTTCCTTATGACTAAGGAGTATCCTGAGGGAGCGTCGACCCAGGATAAGAAGACTCTGAGGAGGCTGTTTGGAAATTTTTATCTCAATCCTGATGGAGTTTTGTATAAAAGGAATCACGATCTCGTGCTACTCAGATGTGTAGATGAGAAAGAAGCGAGTATGCTCATGGAAGAAGTCCATGAAGGCACATTTGGTATGCACGCCGGCGGGCATGCTATGACGAGAAAGATCCTGAGTGCAGGATACTACTGGCTGACAATGGAATCGGATTGCTTTAAATTCGCGAAGAGATGTCATAAATGCCAGATTTATGCTGATAAGATTCATGTGCCGCCGTGCCCGTTAAATGTCATGTCCTCCCCGTGGCCGTTCTCCATGTGGGGCATCGACATGATAGGCAAGATCGAGCCCACTGCGTCTAACGGTCATCGCTTCATTCTAGTAGCTATCGACTACTTCACCAAGTGGGTGGAGGCAGCCTCATATGCTAATGTGACCAAGCAGGTGGTGGCTAAATTCATAAAGAGGGACATCATCTGTCGCTACGGAATTCCCGAGCGGATCATTACTGATAATGGTTCGAATCTGAATAACAAGATGATGAAGGAGCTGTGCCAGAGTTTCAAGATTGAACACCACAACTCATCTCCTTACCGGCCGAAGATGAATGGCGCCGTTGAAGCGGCCAATAAGAACATTAAGAAGATTGTGCAAAAGATGGTTGTGACCAACAAAGATTGGCACGAGATGCTGCCATTTGCACTGCAAGGTTATCGTACGATGGTACGTACGTCAATCGGGGCAACTCCTTTCGCCTTGGTGTACGGTATGGAAGTTGTCCTACCGTTAGAAGTGGAGATTCCTTCTTTACGAGTTTTGGTTGACGTGAAGCTCGACGAGGCAGAATGGATTAAGAACCGACTAAAGCAACTCAGCCTGATGGACGAGAAGAGGTTAGCATCGATTGCGTATGGTCGTCTGTACCAAAGCCGAATGAAGAAAGCTTATGATAAGAAGGTGCGTCCTAGAAGCTTTCAGACGGGTGATCTCGTCCTGAAGAAGATTCTTCCTCCACGCTCCGATCACCGGGGCAAGTGGACTCCCAATTACGAAGGTCCGTACGTCGTCAACAAGGTCTTCTCGGGAGGAGCCTTGTTGTTATCCACGATGGATGGCAGAGATTTTGCATCCCCGGTGAACACGGACGCAGTTAAAAAATACTTTGCTTAAAAACGACCCGCTGGAAAGAAAAAGAATATCCAGGCAAAAAAGGGGCATCCTGGCGAACCATAAAAAAGGAAAAAGGTTCGGGCAAAAGTTAGGGATATGAATTGAAAAAGTGTACACCCGCAAAGTCAAAAACCTGGAAGGGCGACTTTGGCAAAAAAGGGTATCCCGGTGAATCGAAAACCCGGAAGGGCGATTCAGGCAAAAGTTAGGGATTTGAAAAAGCAAATGACTGCGTTCCGCGTGTGGACTTTCATTGTTTAGTGGTTTGGAAGACCTGAGGGCCGTTTATCTGAATCAATCTCTTCTGAAGCTGAAGCGTCGGAGAGGTATCGAAGTCGAGTGGGTCATAGAGGGATCAACTCATGGTGTTCGTCTACGACTCATTGCCGACATTTGTGTATATACTGATGTATATTTATGTTTTTATATTTGCGCGGCTTCCTCATTCCAGGAGCTTGCATCTGTTGTAAAACATTTTTACCCATTCAGGGGTTCGTTATCAATGAAATGTATACTATTCAGCAATTCTGTTCTGTCTGTTTAGCATTTATCTGTTTTGTTTGCGAAAAAGAACGCCAATGTTTTTGATAAAATGCGCATACATAAACTTACTGGCCTAGGCCACTGATTGTTGAAACAATGAATTACTCAAACATTTTCACTAGACGATAACCTTGATAGGTCCCTTTGAGAACGGTATCTTGTCTGTTTGTTTATGTTGTTGCAGGTGTAGCATATACCAGGTGGTACGCCGTATGCGTCCCCAAGCAGGATGATTCCTTCTTCTCCAGCGAAGTTCAGCAGCCTCTCCCCGCAGAGTCTGAACGTGAGATCATAAGCATTGATATGTTTTCCCCAGGCAGAGAGGATTCTCTCCCCAATCAGATGCATCCCGAAGGGTCATCACCTCCCTAGCTGAGTCACATATTGAAGTGTGCAGCAATTGATAGTTCCAGACTGAAGTCTTCAGCAGAATTGAAATTCCCTGCAGAGTTGTACTCTCCCCGGCATGCAGGATGATTCCTACTACCCCAGCCGAGTTTGCAGTTCCCCACAGGAGCCGAGTCCTTGGAAAGCAGTTCGGGCCATGATTGGTTTTCCCCAGTAGAGTGTTGAATAACTGATGTTGTATTTCCCCATCGGAGTCGTTATCTCTCGGAAAGTTTTGCCGCGAAGACCGCGCAGTTTATTTCTGCAATTGACATCGCTTTCCTCAGCAGGTCCAGGTTCTCGTAGAGCTTCGTTCCCCTGCAGCAGTCGACTGAAGTTCGTTTCCCCAAGCGGAGTCCAATTGAGATTGGCGTGACTTCTTCTCCTCGGCAGGATGATTCCTTCCTCCACCAGAGTGGTTCTTTCTCCTTGACAGGAGGACTCTCCCTTCAGCATTTATTTTGCTGAGGGGGATCGTAGCATTTTGCATGATTGCATAGCATTTACCCTAAATGCGTAGCATTTCCACCGTGTGGAGCATTACGCCTTTGCCAAAACATATGCATATGAAACATGAGCTAGGTCGTGACCGTTCTTGTTTTGCAGGTGTTCCTCCGCAAAGTAGCTTGCTCAAGATGATTCTTGAATTCCCCAGCAAAGTCGTTTGCCCAAGATGATTCTTGAATCCTCCAGCGAAGTTGTGTGTTTAAGATGACTCTTAAAACCCCAGTGAAGTCGCCAGAGTTGGTTGCTCAAGTTGATGCTTAGAGTCCCCGGCAGAGCGTTTGCTCAGGATGATTCCTGAAATCTCCCGCAGAGTTATTGGTTCAGGATGATTCTTGAAGTCCCCGCGGAGTTAGTTATTCAAGATGATTCTTGATGTCCTCAGCAGAGTTGACTCACCCAGAATGATTTCTGGATCCCTGAAGCAGAGTTACTTGATAGTTCTCCAGAATCCCCAACAGAGATGCGTCATCCCCAGCAGGTTTCTGAACAGTGAAGTTGAAACCTCCCTTGAAGACTTGATGATTGAAGTCCAACCATATTGACGAAGCATTTCTCTCAGCTGGTGCGGAGTGCTTGATGATAGAAGTTGGATATCCCCAATTGGTTCAGGATTGACTGAGAATTTCATTCCTGACTTATTGATGAAGTCCGGCAGACGCCCAAAGATTTCTTTGAATGCCCGACGACATGATTAACTTGATTGTTGATCTGATAAGTCCCAAGGAATCCTGATGCCTGACGGCATGATCGACCATGTATCACCGGTTACCGTGTGACCAATTCCCCAGCCAGTTGTCGTGCAGCTAATATTTCAGTTTTCGAAGATTTGTTCCCATCAGAGTACCGTGTACTTGTGCAGTTGGCAAATTTCCGGGTTTGTTGGTATTCAACCACCTTTTACCTTGATTGTTTGAGAGCCGTTCGTTTCTCACCCAGTCAGGTCCAAGCCGCTTGAATAGGGGCACCTGTTGCACCCCAAAATTTGCCCAACTCTTCTTTACCTAGCTTATGTTTCATTTCATTCACATTAGCATTATCATTTGCATTTCATTGACATGTGTGCAGGAGATCAAGAGGTATGATTACCAATCAAGAGCTATGCAAGACTTTGAGGCTAGCTAAGAAGCTTATTCAAGTGTTCAAGGGTTGATATCCTTGTCAGAGAAGTTAAAAGATCCCCAGAGAGAGTGGTTGAAACCAAGAGTGTGTGCCTCCTAACTTGAGAGTTGTGGGAGCTCCTCAGATGATTCTGAAGCCAGGAATGTGGACTTGAAGCCTTGAGAGAGCTTATGAGATGTCTTGAAAGCCATCATGAGGCCTAGATAGGTCAGTGTGCAAGATTAAGAAGACTCAGCAATGATTGATGCAATTAGGGTTTGACTGGGTCAACCCTAGGTCAACTGATGATTTGAGGAAGGTTGAGACCTAACCCAAGAGCCAAGTGATCATGGATTGATGCATTGAGATGCTATAAGGATGATTCCAAGGCCAACTCATCATGATTGAAGAGTTTGAGAAGTTTCAAGCTAGGGTTTCTAAGGCTTGACAGTGTAAAATCCCCTAGTTTGACCCCTATCTTCAAGGCATTTTAGCCCAAGATGTGATTTTCATATCATATTACCCCCAACATGAATGTTGTAGAGCTTGCTATTAGCTTTAATTTAAGTACTATAAGTCCTTGATAGGATTTGTAGGACTCAAGTTATGACTTTGACAAGTTACAGGTCATCTGAGGTATGTGAATTTGGGGGCTTGAAAGTTACCCAACTTGCATCAAACGTTTGCCCTAGAAGGATGATTCCTATAAGCTCTTGGTCAACATGAATGTTGTTAATTATCCTCTTAGCTTTCTAGAGAGTACTAGAAGTCCTTGATAGGATTTGTAGAACTCAAGTTGTGGCTTTGACAAGTCAAGGCTATTTTGGTCATTTGGAGATTATAGGTCATTTCAACCATAAGGCCATAACTCCTATTTCCAAGCTTCAAATGGGAAAATGTTCAACATGAAACTTGTTCAAAATGATGTTTTAAGGCTATTAAAGAGGTCATGAGATGTTGGAAGTGCTTGTATCTCAAAGTTGCAAAAATGACCTAAATTAAGGGTATAAGTTAAATAAACCAAAGTTGGAAATTGATATTTATGATCTACACATCCAAAACAAGGCACGTAATATATCATTTTGACTCTAAAAAACATTTTAAGAACATTGGTTTAGCCACAATTTTGATTTGAGGTCTAATTTGTGGACTTGCTTTGAAAAGTAGTTACTTACATCTTAAGTAACATTTGCAAAATACATGAGAGGTCAATACACAAGCTTCCAAGGCCTTGCAACACATCTAATAACTCACTTGGAGAGATTTTGGAATCATAACAAGCTGCTGCAACAAGTGAAACCAGAATTGGGGTGAGTATGGCATGAGATGGTATTTTGGATGACATGAGAAATTCAATATCTCCTTGGATGATTCCAGAAGATTCTAGAGAGGTCCAACATCATCTATATATTGATTAGAAGGGGTTCAAGTGCAGGGTTGGTGAGAATTGAGGGAGAGAAGAGAGTTTTCAACTTCACATTGTTCATTGCAAATTGAAATCAGTTTCTGCATTCTACACCATTTTTGATCTTTCTTGTGATCTCAACAACTTCTATGGAGGATACTGAATGATTCCAGATCAATTCCATAGCCAAAGCCTTGAAGGATCGTGTTCTTGCATTTAAGTTTCAGCACCTGCAAGTCACCATCGGATTTGGAGTTCCAAGCATTTGCAATCGATTCTCTTGCATACAGAAGCAAGAACTTGGTACATTGAATGATTCCAGAGCAGTAGAAGGGTTGAATTGAAGCTTTGATACTTCTGTTATTCAAGAATTCACATGTTTGAAACTTTCATCCCTCACCTTAATTTAAGAAGAATTAAGTTAATTTGTTAGGTTAGATTGATAGTATGTGGTTAGGAGATCATTTCTGGAAACTTAGAGAGGATTTCATGATGGTCAATGAGATGACACAATTTCTGTTTGGATCAAGAACATGCTGGATATTGAGAGATAATATGAGTATTATAGCAAGAACTGATCAGGGTAATGTGGCGAATATTTTAGACCAAACAATTTGAAGAACGGTGATAATTGAGGTCTGAGCATAATTTTGATTCTTGATCGTGTTTTAGGTTAGAGGTTGATTCAATAAATTCTGAGGCCAGGGTTAGATTCAGTGTTCAATTTAGAGTGATTTAGGGTTTCCAACTTTGACTTTTGGTGGATATTTGATGGGATACGGATTTGGAGAAGATGAAGTTCTTGGATGTTCATCAATGGAGGTCCTTCCCTCCAGATTTTCAAATTGGGGAAGATGACCCCAGGACCATTAGATCATAGGTGGACCTTTGACTGAAGAAGTAATCCAACGGCCACGCACGTCTCTCATTTTGTGAAGGATCTCTGACTTAATGAAACGATGCGTTTCATTAATCAGCTGTTTTGGGCTTTGTGTAATAACAACTATCCACACCCCCCAGCGAGCCCAATCCCTGATATGAACTGATTGTCATTGCTATCTGCACCGTGCATTTATCTTTTTCTTTTAATTTTCTTTTATTTTTTCATTTTTATTCATGGTTATTGATTAATTCATAATAAATTGAAAAATGATCCAATTAATCCCATTCTTTTTGCATTATATTCATGATTGAGTCTAGTATTTTTTAGAGAAAAAATATTTTTATTTCATGCATTTTCTAATTTTATGGGAATTTTCACATTTTAATTGATATTAAAATAGTTATGTTTAATACTTGATTTTGTGGAATTTTGTGTGATCATGTGATGATGATTTTGATCCTGATTTTTTGTGAGTAGTTAGCATAGATGTGCATGCTCCCCATAGAATTTTCTCACATTTTTGTGATGAACATAGGTGGTAGTTTAGGTTGAAACCTTTAGAAGCTCCATTTTTAGGGTTTATGAATGATACCTTTGGATTTAGGACTTAATTTTAGGACTTAATAGATGATTTAGTCCCTGGTTCTTGTATGAGGCATTCTTAATTGAATTAGGATCCCTTAGGAATTTTTGTAGAAATTTATAAGATAGTTTGCTATTTTTGATTGATTTTAGTTTGGATGCTAACTTTAGATGATTCTAAGGCACTAACTCAACTAGATTAACATCTTTAGTTCCCTTAGATTAGGGTGTTGCTTTGCTTGTTCTTGGATGATGATGAAGACAAGTTGAAGATGCATTGGATTTCTTGAAGAGGCTTGGATTTGAAGATCTTCCCTTCTTGTGGTGTAGTTTTGATTAGGTTAAGATTAGGGTTTTGTAGGCAGAGCTTCTAGATAGTTCTCTTCCTTCATAAACATGGAATATGTTGATCAATTCCATTCTTCCCTATGATGTAAGGTCCCTTGTAAAGGCCTCATCCCTCATTTGGTAGGATGTGTGGCTCTTTGCAAATTGGTAGAACTTTTGAGGGTCCCTTTCTCTGATGACAGGATGCTCAGTGGTGACCTTTGGTCTTCACTCTGCTATCAATCATCCAAACTTTACTCTTGATAGATGAATCTTTCTCCCTTGATTAGAGGATAGAGTTCCTTGCTTGAAGAAGATTGAAGGATGAAGTTGATACTTCTTTGTGTTTGAAGACTACTCTGAGAAGCTGAAGCTTGTAGATGAAGAAGACCAAGTTGATACTGGTGAAGCAAAGAGAGCTGAAGCTTGAAGACCAAGTTGATACTTATGAAGGAGATCCAATTGAGATTGAGTGAAGAGCTGAGGCTTGAGGAACAAAGGATAAGTTGACACTTACACTGATGCATTGAGAGCCTGAGGGAATCAAGTTGATACTTGTAGTTAGGAGTAAAGCCTGAAGGTGGAATTGACTGAAGAGATGAAGCTTGGAGAAGAGAGAACAAGTTGATACTTATGTTTGAAGGGTTGAAACCTTGGAGGAGCAAGTTGATACTTGTCATTGAGGATGATAAGCCCTGAAGAGCTGTTGAGGACTGATGACTGAGCTGATGTCAGAGGAGCTTTGCTGTGAAGCTATGGGAGTGGTTGATCTGCTTTCTCCCTTGTCTGTTTTTTGTATTGAGGTGCCTTGTTTGACTTGGTTGATGCATTAGAATAAGTCCATATTTAGACTGATGTAAGCTAGGAGCATGATTGCACTAGAGGTTGAGTTGCTCCCTCTGCTTGTATTTTTACTGTGTGGCTTTGCTTGCGGGTATTCGGTAGAGCCCTGCTCCCTTGCCCATGTGGTTTGTGTGTGCTTGATAGCATTTTATTTCTTCTGTATGATTGCAGTTGCTCTTATTGTGCTTGATAGCATTTTAATTCTTCTGTATGATTACAATCACTTATATTCTGTTTGATAGCATGTTATTTCCTGTATGATTGCAGTTATTCATATCTGGCTTGAGGTTGAGATGAGCTTGTGGAGGCTGCTGCCCCACACACATTTCCTCCCTCACTTGCATTGCATGCATTTTACAGTCGTTTATTGTTTACTGTTTAAGCTGATGCTTTATCTGTTTCTGTTTATCATTGACATGATCCCTTAGGACTCTCACTTCCTTTGACAAGGAAGTGATGATCAGAACTTTAGGTTGAAACCTATGCATGATAACTTCTAGGAGTTCCCCGTTTCAAACCTCAACCATAGGATGAATCCTTGGCATGACAACATTAGGACTTGATAGTCTCCCCGTAGATTGAGCCCGTTCTCTCTTCTCATCTCAAAACAAATGAAAATACAGTAATAAAGGTTAACTGACGTCGTACGTTACGAGCCTTAAGCTATCTGAGAAAGGATTGTTGGAGAGTTGCTTTTCAACAGTCTGGATGTTTAGTATGGTACCCTTTGGGTGACATGCGACGCATTCACTCTCAGGTCATAGTCTCTAGTGCGATACTAGTTGCAAACACAATAAAAAACAGTTCTTTCGTAAAAGACAGAAAACAAACTTCAAACCATTTTGCCCCGTGGACCCATAATTCAAAGGAAGCTTTTCTGAAGAAAAGGGTGTCGTTAAACTTCAGTTCTACCACAAACAGGCTTTGTCCCTAACTGCTGGAATTGTTGTTTAACCCTACTCGATAAAACAGATGAATCTGAATCCCCGTTCTGAGGGATAAATAACGAAAGGTGACGACTCTTCTGTTTTGCCGGCACCTTATTTTCGCGGAAGCAACAACATCTCCCCAGGAAATTCGAAAAAGTTTATCTCATTAGTCCCTTTATTTGAGAAGACTTACCTTACATTTCAACCGGCTCACATCTCTTCCAAGGATCCCCGGTGAAACTTTACAATCTCCATTACATTATAGACTACATTAAAAATTATATCTACAACGAACTACATCTACATTGACTCTTACATCTACAACTTACACCTACAAAGTTCTACAATTTACAACGATATCTACGATCTACAAAATCTACAACCGAGACCCGTTCATGGTACCCAGACCATGAGGCGTGGGGTGGCGTTTTTCAGAGCTAAGACCCGTTCATGGTACCCAAACCATGAAGCGTGGGGAGGCGTTTTTTCAGAGCTAAGACCCGTTCATGGTACCCAGACCATGAAGCGTGGGGAGGCATTTTTCAGAGCTAAGACCCGTTCATGGTACCCAGACCATGAGGCGTGGGGAGGCGTTTTTTTCCAGAGCTAAGACCCATTCATGGTACCCAGACCATGAGGCGTGGGGAGGCGTTTTTCAGAGCTAAGACCCGTTCATGGTACCCAGACCATGAGGCGTGGGGAGGCATTTCTTTTCAGAATTGAGACCCGTTCATGGTACTCAGACCATGAAGCGTAGGGAGGTTACACATTTTACTATATTTTCAATTAGATTTCAAAAAGAAGAAGAATACGAACAAAGCTGAATTATTGACTTGATTAAGAAATTTCATTTGGATTATTACTGACCACTATATTATGGTAGTAAATCCATCCTTCGATCACCAGTTTCTCACCTATTGTTAAGTGACCATACTTTCGGTGTATGCGATGCACTTTCACGCGTTTGGAGATTTCCCATTGGTGATCGTTTCCTGTCCCCGTGGAGTCCCGTTTCGTTGAGTTTGCTCTCCGCGTGTTATGTCCAGTTATTCCCCTGTGACATCCTTTCCTCACAGCACCCCCCGTCTTGCAATTCATATCATTGCATAACATCTGCATTCGGTGGTTTCTTAGGGTCAAAAATCCATGCAATGTTTGTATTTATGTCCCTCATATCTCATCGAGACGAAGACTTCAATCTCCACATACCCAGATAGAAGTAACTTAAATAGGGGCATCTGTCACACCCTAATTTTTGACCTTAAGATCCCACCTATTTTGTGCGTTTTCTGGCGTTATTTGACTCAATTTATGTTTATCAGGACTAACGATTGTATGCAGGATCATTTCGGTTTTTAAAGACATCTTAGGCTGATTCTTATGCCTATATCCCCTTAAATCAAGATTTCGGTCCTTTTCAAGTTTTTCTCTTTATCAAGCAGGTGCAATCTATTCAAGCGGTAGTTAGTTTACGACAGCAAAGGTTTAACTCGTTTTACTCCAAGACCCTAGTCCTCCAACAATTTGGTTATTATTTTAGTTTCAACTTGAAAGGATTGAAATTGTTAAACTAATAAGTGACAAGTCCAATTACGTGAGAGAACGTTGCAATTAGTTGAGGATTATTAAATTCAAATTATGATCATGACCGAATGAATTGTCAACATAAGGACGGATAAGAGTCAAAACTTATTAAGGTTTATAACAAGCCCTCACTTTAAAACCAAGAAGACTACAAGAATATAAAGCCCAAGTCCATTAAAAACCAATTACAAGAGGCATTACTATCGGTAGGAATTGAGCATGATAGACTTATGAGGGATGCCAATTGATGCGCGTTTATTGGTCGTAGGTTGTAATACTACAGGGGATGAATACTTTAAGTATCCCTTTCTTTAATTTGAACAACTAAGCTGGTTGAAGAAACATACAAATATCCAAGACAATTAATTTGAGGAGATTTCTTACAAGACTGTATCCAAACCTCTCACAATACCTCATTTACATCATCGATGATTCAAGTGTGTTCATACATTAAATTACAAAAGAATTTAAAGTGTAAAGGCAGCCTAAAGAATATCCTTTATATCTTGATGGAAGGATTTGTCTTGATACCACCCGTCTGTTGAAGCACTTGTGCCGTAAGAATGCTTGAGAAAGGACGCTGTCTGAATCCGCGAACCATGTTGGAAAATTGCATCAAACAATGAGTTATCAAACAAGCTGCAAGTTCATAACCTCAAAATCCTCCATGCCGTCATAATTAAATCACTCAGAAATGCACTTCGCCGCTTCCGCATACAGCCTTAACTTCAAGTGGACTCAATCCAAGCACCCTTTACTCCCCAAGGCGTTTTGTGTGTTGCTGCAGGCATCTGAAAAACGCTTTATGTAAGAGTTAGTTATCACTAAAATGGAGAACCGGCTTTTTATCAAGTGACGATATCAGTATTTGCATAGGTATAATCAAGATGAAAAACATAATTGTTGAGAAGATCAGAACGAAATGAGAACACAATTATCATCAGTAAATTGACATACCTCAAAGATCAAACATAATCGCCAATATCCCAAGCTCATGTGTCGACATCCCAATCTCGCTGAAGCCACTCGGAATAAGCCATATACGAGCTACTAAGGACGTCTCCAGAATATCGCTCCGGCCTAAATTACGACTGACTAGCCGAGTAAAATTCATCAAATGATGCAGTAGTAGTTCATGCTTGATAACAACTTTTGTGACCCTCAATAGTGATGTTCTAGGCTGCTTATTCCTGCAAAAAACAACATTACGAAAGCTACGGTTATTTAATCAAATGATGAGTGTAAAATGATTAAAATTCCATCAAGCTTTAATCAAACTAGTATTCAGAAGGCAGAGCACAAAGGCATTCTTTCTGTTAGCTCAAACACATGCGATACCTCACCACTCACATCCAGCTCTGCAACAAAGAAGAAGATGTGTCAGGATGATAATGCAGCTATTACAGCCTTTTGAATTAGAAAAGCCACGACCATAACGGTAAACAACTTACCATGGGATCAGATTCTCTTGACGCCTAAGGTTTCAAAACATGAATAACCGCCTCGCATCATCTTTTTCTTCAAGCTCTGCCAAAACATTTAGATCACCTGCACAATTTCCATGTTAAGAATCTATTACAGAAAGAACCTGATCACTGTCATAGCAATTATGCAGAATTTAATAGGCCTACCATTATACCAAGCTCTTGCATTTTTGTGGAGTTGTCATTTGGAATTCATTAAGGCTTCAACAGCAGCTACGCCCTCAGAACTCTTACACAACCAAAGCCAGATTATCGGGATGGTGCTTTTTGTCAGCACTCATGTGTAAAATCACAGATGATATAAAACCGAATGCCTTGATGATTACTATATTCAGTGCACTAAGCAAACTCGCTCCACTTGCCAAATAACCCCAACCGAAGATATTATTGATATTTCTTTTAAATTTCCTGAAGTCAGAAAACAGATAAAAGCTAATAAGTATTGCTTTAAGGGAAAACCACATTTGAGAACAGGTTATGAGCTTAATAGAGTTGCTACAGAAATTGAAGAAAGAGTGCATGAAGTTTCATTGTCATTTTTGATATTGCATGGTGAAGCAGATAGAGTTATTGATATGAAGTGGCATGTCATTCCCCAAATGGTTTGCTAAGGCACATAACACCTGAGACAACAAAGAGGATTCGATTAAAGGTTATGAGAAAACAACATTTCAATATTGATCTAGTTCTAATTATGAAGAGCGGTCATAAGACGTTCTCGAACCACCGTCCAACATGATAAGATGAAATAGAATTCTGAATTACCAGACTCAGAACAGAGGAACAACAACAGTCATCGGCAAAGAAGCTTATTTGTTCTGCTCAGCTCTTGAATAGACCTTTGGCAACCAATTTCAGCTCCATCCGCAAACTGAACCCGACTGCTAGCTCCGGTTCTTAAAGTTCCTGCAATCAAGTAAAACTGGTGTCACAATCATGAGTGCCATGTGGAATAAGCGAGATTCACAACACAAATTCCAGGATTGAATCTAGGCAGTAAAAGCAGATTAAGACCGAAAGCAACTACCTTGTTTTTCACGTTCTCTATTAGATACGCCTTCCACGGCTGCGACATTGAGACCCAGTATTGAATGGTCCTTGGAAGAAAGCACCTGTGAACAAGAGAAGAGATATTATTATTACAATTAACAAGAGAATCACCATAGTCCATCAAAACCTGTCCAAAATAAGTCTAAGGGAGGTTGAAGCTTGCGAACAGGAAACCCAAGAGAAACGGTTGAGGACCTCCAATGAACACTCCACTCTCTTACAGCTTGGTTCCATACTTTCTTTAGATTCTTGCTCAGTCCTGACACCAAGAAACAGAGATAGTAAGCCAGTGAATTTACATAAAGGAATTTTCAAATTTCTACCAACACCGACGCTTTGGGGCTCACCAGCTCTATTACCGCAAACTACTATGGGCTGTTAGTTTTCCCTGGCTCAAAATCTTCTGCTATCTACACCTGCCAAAATACAATTCTGGATTAGTAAATCGATTGAAGAATATACCCTATTTTGAAAAAAAGATCATATTCAGATCCTATCAGATCCCTCAGCATCAATTAAAGATTCCTCAAATCAAATCACCCATTGATTTTCATCAACAACATTAAACTCATTCGACACAAAAGGAAGGTTTTTGAATCCTGTCCAACACAGGAATGGAAGGTTTTAATACCAATTAATCAGAAATTCAATCAATGTTTTAAAGATCCAAAGCCCAAAATCATTTATAAAAAGGGGGATTTGAATCGAAGAAGACACCTTTTTTTGAGAGAAAATCGAAACTCAGCAAAAAATCACAAAAAACCCTAAGCAGATCAAATCAGAAGAGGAGAGGAACTACTCATCTTTTGCGCTAAGCCTTCGAGGATCAGTATCTTCGTAGCCCATCGTGATACCGCCGGAGGAACGCTACTCACGTCGCACATCCCGTCGCCACCAACCTTCGGTAGATTATTTCAAACCTTCTAAAATTTTTGAACGATTAACGTTTCAGTGCTTGTTTCAGGTACAGGGATAGACGCAACAGTGAAGAAAAGGGGGAAATTTGAACTGAAATCGAACGGGGAAGGCGAGCAAGTGAAGGGCGTTGGGGGGGATTAGGGTTCTCCGCCGTTCTTTGCTTTCTCTGTGTTTTTCTCATTTCATTCTGTTGATTATTGTAATATTATGAGTTGTATGTATGCACGACCACGGTAGTACCGTGGTCCTTCGCCACTATCACCACACGATTCACTTACCACGTGATCATACGGATCACTTCGCGCGCCCATAATAAGTCCCGTGCACTACGTCGCACCAGATCCCACGTTTTAACATAATTATTTTAACTAAAACCAAAACTAATAATCTGTTTGTTTGTTTTTTAAAAAAAACCCTTTAATCTTTACATAAATTTAAAAATGATAATCTCCAATAAATTTAATTTTCTTCTTCAAAATCTAATTAATTAATTATTTTATGTAATTTGATTAAAAAAAACCTTTTTATAATTTATTTTCTCAACCGTATTAATATTAATAATTCATCTTGATAGTAAAATCTTTTTATTTTATAACTTCTTTTTTTAAAACCTTTTCTAAATAACTTAAGTTATAAAACTTTTGATAATAAAACCTTTTATTAAAATTCAACAAAATTTATAACTTTTTTATAAAACAAATCTCACTAAAAAATATAATAAACCAAGTAACCTTTTCTCAAAATGATTTATCATCTCAAGTTTTATTAAAATTAATAAAATAAATTCACAATTAATATAACATTTTCGAAAGAAATCAAATAATCCCACACCAATTTAAAATCAACCGTGCACGCTTCCGCTCACATTCACAATTCACTCACTTACACCCTAGCGCTTTCATGCGTATGTATGGACTTATCTGCTCTTTATCATCACGATTTATTTTACAGCAATTTACTTTCTATCACATTGCATTCCGTCCAAAGGACGAACCTACACATGATTCAACACTTGTGTGTATCGCATCTACATTTGCGTCATTTCCCCATGATCCTTGATCCCATTCAAGTCGATCTTCTAAGATAGATCCTACCCCATAGGAAGGGCCTTTATCTTTACAACTTAGAGTCAACTCAATCAAACAACATATTCAAACACATTAGAGAAAAGATGTTAATCATCTTAAGCGAGATAGAATCTCCACCCCACAACAATACAATTCCTACAATGTGTGGCGGTTAAATCTCCCTTAAAACGATAACTCATCTTTTCTCCTAAAACTCAATCAACCAACTACCCTAAACCTGTAGGAACTTTGACCACAGTCAAAGAACTCCTCAAACCCTTTAGGGGAACTACAAATACTCTAATTCCGCTCCCGTAAGGATATGTAGGCATAAGATGCGATATCTTATCGAGTATACTTAGAAATAAACCCCTAGGTCTTTCAATCATTAAGCAGATAAGCCTTAGCAAATAAAAAAACATAAAACAAGAGGTTCCTGTAGGGTACTACAGAAACTTAGGATGCTAGCACCTTCCCTATGTTTAACCAAACCCCGAACCTATAACTCTCTAGCTTGCATTCGCATTGCATTGTGGGTATTTTGATATTTTTCCCTTCCTTTGGACAAATCAAAGTTCGGTTGCAAAATGAATTAAAGATTCAAACTAATTAATAGTTTGGTATCCAAATTTCACCGCGACAATATGACGAAGGATTTTGGAGGTGTGAAGAGAAAACAGAAACCGCTTGGGCCTAAGCCTTCAGGCCCATGAACTTGAGTGTGAACCAAAAAGGGGGGGTGCACGAGGGATTCTAGGGTGAAAAGAGAGAAAAACAAATTGGGCCCAAGGCCCAGCTCGTGTTTGAAAATATTGGAAAAACCCTAAAGTCCAACAAGAGAGTACTTCGATTGTGTCTCCCCTGTTCCTCATTTGGCCATCTCCTTGTCAAAAATAAAAACTCCAATGCGACAAACCTCACTACACTGTTGCAAAGTCGCGCTCGACCACAACCTCGACACAAATCGCGGTAAATCACAACATGAACAAAATAATTGCAAATATAAAACCAATTCAATCACAAAATCGGCGTTCAGAGGAAGTTCTTGTGTTTGCGCAGCAATGACGAGGGAAGAACATTGCAACCGGTGTGAAATCCCTCTCTTCACGCTTCTTCTGAGTGTTCTGCTTCAATGTTTGTGACTATGTAGTGATGTTGTACTAGTTACCCCAAATGATGAATTCTCGAAGGTTGAACTGTCGTTGTCGTTTCCTCGAATTCTGTAATCTGTAGAAACCTTCAACTGATTAGTTGATGTCTCTTCTTACTCTGTTGTAGGTACTCGAAGGTGAAGATGGGGATAACAGGAGCATAATGAGAGTGAAGTGAAAGGTGTATTGTTTTTCTTTTCCTTCTCCTCTATTTTAAAAAACAAATCAGAAACTAGTTTACTAAGCCTCTTTTTGTTGTGTTATTATGATTTATGTAGGTTATAATGGAAGGTGGTAAAGGTGTTATTATACAGTGCAGTGGTTTGGAGCTGTAAAAGGAGATCGATGATGAAGGATTTATGGTGAGTGAAGAAAGTTGGCCACTAGTTTTTTAGAAATCCCCCCCCCCAAATGTTTCATGTTGCTCTCCGCCTTTAAAAAAATCACAAAATTCTCCCTTAAGTTTGTGGTACAAATGAATTTGTCTTGTTATGCAAATCTTGCTATGGGTTGGTGTAGTTGTTGTTGTAGCAGGATGTGTCGCGTGGCTTGTTTATGGAACATAATGGTGTTGTTGTCTTGCTGGAGTTTTGTTGCAAGTTGAGCAGAGGTACGATTTTGTTGAATTGTCACTGTTGCAGTTGGTGTGGTTTGCGCGTGCAGGTTTTGTCTGCTGCAGCAGCTTGGACACATGTTTTATTTTTATGGTCTGGTGTGGAGTGGTGCTTGTTAGTTTTGTAAAGGTAACAGAGGCAGTACGATACAAGTTGGTGGAAGTTGTCTTCATGTCGTGTAGTGAACTGCAGCATGGTTGATATTTGGTGGCTGCAACTTGTACAAATTGGAATTTTGGGATATGGTTGTACGTTTTGAAACAAGTTTTGTGTAGAGGTTTTTTACTACAAGCTTTGATGTGTAAGGAAATGGAAATGCATGTCTTATTGGTAACAGGACCTGGACCTGTCACAGGATCAAATTGCAACTCTTTTTTTCTTTGTAAATTTGTGACTTTGACAATTCACACATGGGCTTTAGTGGTTATCACCTATTCATTATTTTTTACAAAACGGGATTTTGATTTTGGATAATATGGACTTTGGACATGGACTTATGAAAAGTTTATTGAATGTGAATGTATTTGGATTTTTGGAAAGAAATTGTCATGAAATTGAAACTTGGATTTTGAATTAAAACTTGAAATTTGAATCTTGAACATGGAAATTGGAATGTGTCTTGAATCTTGAATCTTGAATTGAACTTTGTAATTTGACAAGAAATTTTGCCACTTTTGACAAGAAATTGAATCTGGAAAGAGATTAAATCGAATTTGACACTTGAATGAAAATTGGAAATTTGACATTGAGACTTGAAATTGATGTGAAATGAGTGAAATCGAAAATAAACTGGCATCCTTTGGCATTTGAATGTTAGATTTTGAATTAAAATCTTCCCATAAACTTGAACATGATTTAACATAGGTTCATAATTGGGAATCTAAACTTTGAAAGGGAAATTGATGACTTGAAATGCATACACGTAAATTGGAACAAAAAAACCCTTAAAATATCAACAATCCCAATTCTCAATCACTCACTCTGATTCAATTGATCATTTTAGCCAAATGCAACATCAAACTTTGAAGAAAACATATTTTTTTGAATCTAGTCCTTAGCAACTTAAACTCTTCATTAAAATCAAACCAGAAATGTATTAAAACCTTGAATAAATTCCTTGAGAAATAACACCACATCCTGATTCCGTGTTGAAATGGTTTTTGAATTGAATAGCAAACTAGACCTTGACTTCCTGAGTTGGATTGCACCATGAATACCAAGATTCCTTTGACATGAAACCCTAACCACCTCCTTTAATTGATGACCATCAACCAACTCACACAAAAGATAAGAAACCTTGAACTACTTGCATTGGGTGCATACTGATGAAGAAAATAGCTTGAGATGTCGACAACCAACAATACCCTAGTTCCTCAGTCTCCACTAGAACCATGATGAAACCTTAGTCACTTGATGGCTCTTGAGAGACCTAAGAATCTAGAGTTTGACCTTGTGGGGCATCAGTTGACTTTCATGATCAGATGAATTCAGACTTTCCTCTATGCACTTAAGGACCTCTTGAAGTGACTTGTGATGAACCAATGAGACATGTAGAGACCCCTTGAGATGAAATTGAGCCATAGAATCATGTCTCTCCTAAATAACTAACCATAAATATTATTTGAACCAAAACCCTAATCGGTTATCCATGAGATAGGAGGAGGAGAACCAATGATTGTGTTCTTGATCCAAATGGTTGATTAACATGCCTTGATGATTATGAAGACCTTATGACTTGAGATTGACACAAATTTGATCTTGAGCACTTGATTGTTGGATAAGATACCTTGATCCCCTGTCTAAGATTAATGCTATGTATAAATGTTAATGCAAAATGGTATGAAACATAAGCCAAAATATTAAGAAAAGGGTGGGCAAATTTTGGGGTGTTACACCACATCAGTTGTTTTTTTTTGTTTGGATTTTGGGCCAAAATTTTGAGCCCACCAATCAACCCTTTTCTGAACATTTTAGGGTTAACACTTCCCCCTCCCGCACTTTAACATTTTGTCTCTCTCACTTTAAGATTGTTGTTAGGTTTGTGAGATGCATCTTAACATTAGTTTATTAGGGTTAAGTTAGGATTGATAAAATCTGTTGCATGTTGTTGTTGGTAGTCTAGAATTATAGCCCATGTAATTGTTCTTCTGTTGCATGTGGAATTTGGGAACAATTGGAATTGGAGCAGAACAGGGGCTGGATATTGAAATGCACAGTCTTCACTGGGAAGTTCTCACTGCGAACCTGGAGCGAGTTTTCTCCAGGACTTCAGACGGTGAACTTGCAGCGAACATGACAGATTTTTGTGTTATTTTAGTGATGTATGAGGCTGTTTAAGCTTTCTTGGTTGTTTTCCTGGACTAATATGTTTGTGTTGGATGATGTTTGTCTGTTTTATTGCTGCAGGTGGCTCATAAAGTTGTTGCATCAAAGAAAAGGAAGACCGGGAGCACTTCACGCCTGCAACCAATCCAATATGACAGTGAATGTTTTATCGGACCTTAGTAGGCAGCAAGGTATGTAGACTTGGAGAAGCGCATAATCCTTCCTAAAAAGCGGTTCAACATAAATCCTGAAGGGCCCTATAGAATTGTTGCGGCCATCATTCACAGTAAGCGATGGGACACTTTGGTTACACCTGCAGACAACTATAACACTGAGGTTGTGAGAGAATTCTATGTTAATGCTCTTCCAGATGATGATGAGCCATTTACCTGGAAAACAAGAGTTTTAGGCAGAGAAGTGAGTTTTGATAGGGACACCATAAACAAGGTTCTTGGAAGCCCCCTGAATTTTGGAGAAGATGAAATTGATGATTATCACAGGGACTTAAGGCTCCACCGAGATAAGGACCTGACTTCTGAGGCTTTACTTTTGGAGGGGAAGTCGGTTGAGTTGAACCCATCTAGGGTTCCGAGGCGTTATCATCGAGAGGACATGAAGCCATTGCCTCAATTGGTGCTTCTTTTGGTTTTAACAAATATAAAACCAAAGTCACACACCTCTACAGTGCCGATCCAGGAGGCACACTTGGTTCACAGTATTCTTACTAATGTTTAAATCGATGTAGCTCGGATCCTTGCAGATGAGATAAGATTTATGGTGGAGAGTGGTCTTAAGGTCAGGACTCGAGTTAATTGCTCCCTTGCCTTTCCATGTCTTATCATGGCACTTTGTATTCATGCGGGGGTTAAGCTACCCTCGTGTCGACAGGTGACGATACCTGCTGTGATCGATGATAGGTATGTGGACAAGTACTGTCGTCCTAAAGGTTTGAAGGGAGGTTCTTCTACTGCAGCTGCTACTGATGTCAGGGCTACTGAATGCCCGAGGGTTACATACTCACTGGGCTTTCATCCATTTCAGTAGGTTGTTTGTAATTATAAGTGGGACTGGATGGCAGCTACACGGCTCTATGATTGATATTCATAATTCGATGTAGGTACCACAATTAATTTGTCGTGAGCCCTCCGCTGCGTACACCATGATGACTAGGGAGCAATTCCTAGCCCACGCTAGTTAACCTGAGGTTAGGCTAATGTTTGGAGAGGGGGTGGTGTCACTACTGCGAAAAAAGGTGCCAGCAATGACAGAAGAGTCGCCACCGTTCTTTATTTATCCCAACGAGGGAAAGGAAATGAGCAGAGAAAACCTGACAAAAATGGGAGAAGACAGGTCATCGCAACCATATCTCGGGTTCGGGAGTCGGTTACGTAAGGGGAAGGTATTAGCACCCCTCACGTTCGTCGTACTTGACGGGATCCACGCTTGGTTGTCTATCTAAAAGGGTGACTGAAACTATCTACGCTAAAGGTTTGGGACAATAGAAAAGAAAGAGGACTCGACAGAGCATCGCCGCTCTGGTCCTACGTATTCCCGTCTGGTACGAGAAATCAGAGTCAACGTAGTTTTGCTAACTACGGGTGAAAGTGGGGAAGATTGCTCGCTAAGACATCGCATCTTGTGTCTACGTATTCTCGCACGGTATGTGAAATCAGAGCAAATGTAGTTCGGGAAAATAAGAACACCGATTGGTTCAAATGTTTTTACCCGAGTAGGGTTAACAACTAGTTCTAGCAGTTAGGTGTATGCAGCTCGACCTTTGGAGACTTGGGTGTTACCTGTTTGCGGTAGAACTAAGTGTTAGCAAAACTCTCTTTTTTTTATGAAAAGGTTTTCCATTATTAAGGATCCCAAAGGACAAAATGAAGTTTGATCATTTGTTTTTGTGTCTTTTAAGAAGAAGTGTTTTTGAATTGTTTGTAATTCATGTGGCACTAAAGACTATGACATAGGAGCGAATGCGTCGCATATCGTCCTAAGGACGTATACTAAACACTCTAAGCAATTGAGAGGTAGCCCTCCAGTCACCATTTCCCAAGTACTTAAGGCTCGTAGCGTACAACATTCATTAGCCTTTATTAAGTGTTTTAGAAATGATTTGAGATGAGAATAGAGAGAGGACAAACTAAAGGGAAACTAGTTCAAAACCTAGTAGTTGTCATGCAAGATGAACCTATAGTTGAGGTTAAACGGAAATTCTACTTAATGTTCTCATACATGGTTTGAATCCTAGTGTCTATCACAATCATCCTTAAACAAGGAGATTGGAAGTCCTAAGGGAGCATGCTAAGAAGAGAGCATGATATAAAACATGAGATAAGAATGATTGAATGAAATGATGGGAGGAAAAGTGGGAACCTAAGGAACTCACAAGGGCACTCAACCAATCATACCACATTCAATATGCAAACAAAACACACCAAGAGTCCTCAAAGGCTCATTACTTATGGCATGCTTCAAATTCCTCCTAAGGAGGGACTAAGCTTCCATAAATAGGATCCTAAAGTCCTAGGACAGAAGTATAGATGAGGGTAGAATTTACTCCAAGTAAATGAAAAGAAATGCACCAAAATATTGCAAAGGAATCATGTAAAAGATAAGAAACATTCAACATGTGCACAAGGAAAACCCTAAAAGAAAGTCCTAAAAGGAAGGCAAGTATTAACAAGTTACAAACCACATTAGGACCTATAATTGAACCTATACATGTTTCAACATCTTAGGGGTATAAAACAGCAAAAGGTGGTGCTCAAACGTTTACACAAATATTATTTTCAAGGCCTATTAGTTCAAGAATGTGTGTAAGCTTCAATTATAGGACACCCAACTTGTGAAACACCCTAAAAATAGCAAACAAACTCAAAAATTGCCAAATAAAATCCTAGATGACCCCTAAGGTGTTAGGAATCAGGGGTCAAAAGTGAGGGAACTAAATCCAAACACAACTATGCAAACAGAGGAGAAATTCTAAGGGATACCCTAAAAGCAAGGGTAAATCGAGGGTCCTAAAAATAAACCTAAAACCCTAATGAAATCTACACAAGCCAAGGGCAAAATGGTCCAGAAAAATCACAAAACATGTCAAGAATGTGAGAAACAAGAATCAGACATTGATATGAAGAAATCATCAAGAAATGAAATTAAAATCAACTAGGATGCATTTTTAATCCATTTAAAACACCTCAAGAATGAAAAATCAATTTTAATTGAAAAATGGCTCAAAAAATTAATTAGAAAATTTGTAAAGTCAATTAACATGATAAAGTGTATGAAAATATTTTTTCCATGATTTTTAGAGTATTTGAGGTATTTTTAATGAATTAAAACTCAACTGAAATAAAATGGAAAAAAAAAGAAAATAAAGAAAAGAAATTGGAAAACTTATGTGGCAAATAGCAAGTATATGCAGTTGTTTTTAATGGGCTCAGTGAGGGTGGGGTGCAATTAGCACAAATGGCCCAGGTCCAAAACAATCAGAAGTTTAATGAAACGCATCGTTTCAATAAACTATGTGGCTAGTCAATTCAGTCAAGGGAGAATCAAATGCAATCCTGGTCGTTGGATGGGTTTGGGTCAAAGATTCAAAGGGGTGAGTTGTCTATCCATGCTGGCAATCTGATCAAAACACAGACGTCGGAGACGACGAGCCTGACGGTGGCTCTGGTTTTTCCGGTCATCTTCAACATCAAGCACGCTACAGTGGCTTCCTCTAAACCTAACCAAAACGCCTGAAATTTGAGTCTAAACTCATCCTCATATCACACTAATCACTAACCTAGCCTTGGTTTTCATTAATATCTCCTAAATCAAGCAATACGAATCAAATCAATTTCAAGCAACATCCAAGAATTGTCAAGAATAGCAATCAAATCTATTCAGAAATGATCTATGGTGCTAGGGGATCATGAATCTATGAAAATGGCATGTGATTGATGCATGAACAGAGAGAATTTGTGAAGAATAACTTACCTAATGGAGTGCCTCCGTTGGGCCTTGATTTGTTGATGAAGCTCATGCAAAACCAACCAGAATCGTTCTATGGTCTTCAAGGAAGCCAAAGGAATCCTTCAATTGGCTTGAATTGGCTTGAAATGAGAAATCTTGATTTCAATTTCCTCTTGAGTGTTTTAACTGAATTCTATTCAAAACTCCATGAAAATCCACTTCTGAACATTCCTTCTTCATCTAGAGAATATATACTTTGGATCATGGCCTTTCATGCCTTTTTCCATGAAAATTTTATCCACCATTCTTCACCTACAAACCAAATCCTTGGGAAATTAATGTTTGGTGATGAAATTGATCTCATTTGGAGCAAATTTGATGTTGGAGAAAGTTCCATTTGAAGTATGCAAAGTTGTGAAAATGACCTATAACCAAAATGACCTATAATCAAAGTTTCCCAAAATACGCCTGCCTTGCAAGATTCATATATTGAGCTCTACAAATCATCTGAAGGATTTCTAGTACTTTTTGGAAAGCTAAGATCATAAAGAAAAACTTTCCTGTCTGGTCCAAAGTGAGGAGAAACATCCTTCTAGGTCAAAAATGTCTTGGAAGTTGGTTGACTTTTGTTGACTGAAATCACATTCGTCTGAGGACCCATAACTTGTCAGTATCATAACCTGAGTTCTAGAAACCCAATGGATGAGTTCTGGTACTCAAGAGAAAGCTAGAAACATGCTCTAAAAGTTTCATGTTGGATTCAAGTTGAGATGAGACTTGTATCTTGAGATATGTGGTCTTGAAGTTAGGCACTAAACAGGGGATTTTACACTGACAAACTTAGAAACCCTAGCTTAGCAACTTCTCACACTCTTGATTCTTCTTGGTTTGATATTGGAATAACTTCTTAGATGTCTCAACACAACATTCCATGATCAGAAAGACTTGGAATTGAGTATTGATCTCCTTCAAATTCACTGTTGACTTAGGGTTGACCAGATGAAAACCCTAGTTGTACCACCTTTGACTGTGGCTTCTTGCACTTGGTATAATGACTTGAATAAGCTCCTTAATTCCCTTCAAGACATTCAATGAGCTTATATAATGTTCTCTATCCATAACCATGGACTCAAAATCCTCTGATGAACTTCACATGGCCTCCAAGATAGGAGATGAACTATATTCATTCATCTTCCTTTTCAAAGAACTTTTGACTTTCTTCTGATGATGATAAACTCTTGATAGCTTGAATAAGACTTCTTGATTAGGCTTAGAACCTTTGGAAACCTCCTCTTGCTAGGCACACCTCTCTCAATCCCCTGTATATGGACAATGGTATGCAAATGCTAATGCTATGAAAATGCAATGAAACATAAACCAAGTAAAGAAAAGGTTGGGAAAATTTTGGGGTACAACAGCTGCCCCAATTCAAACGACTGGGACCTGACTGGGTGACAAGCGAACGACTTTCAAAAAATCAAAGTATAAGGTGGTTGAATACCGACGAACCAGGAAATTTGCCAACCGCAGAAATAAACTGCAAATTCTGATGGGACAAAAGCCTCTGATGAAAACTAAACAAATTACAAGAATACTCCGCTGGGGAAGAAAATATTAAACCAAGCAACCCTGGAAGGGATAAAAGAGAAACTTAACCAAGTAATTCTACTTGGGGAAGATATTAATAGGATGAACGCATTCATCAACAACTGCACCATGGTCTGGATACCATATAGGCTGAAGGGTAACCTTTCAAATTTCCGGAGTCTGGATACTCAACGAGAAAATGACCGAAGCTTGAATACTCAACGGAGAAAGGAATCGGAGCCTGGATTCTCAACGTAGAACAAGGAATACCACGAATTGGAAATTTACCGGAGTCGGAATACTCAACGTACAACTGGAGCCTGGACACTCAATGTACAATGACCGGAGCCTGGATGCTCAACGTAACGAACCAGAGTCCAGATGCTCAACATAACAAACCAGAGCCTGGATGCTCAACGAAACAAACCGAAGCCTGGATACTCAACGTAACAAACCAGAGCCTGGATGCTCAACGAAACAAACCGGATCTTGGATGCTCAACGGACAAGGCAACATATCACAAATATACTTATCAAGACTTGAATACCATGATATCTTTACCGAAGTCTGGATACTCGACGGACAAAAGAATTCATTGCAAACTGGGAACTTACCGGAGTCTGGATTCTCGCCAAAAGATGATCGAAGTCTGGATACTCGATGAACAGCGGAACCGGAGCTTAGATGCTCAACATAATAGCCGGAGCCTGGATGCTCAATGAAAACGACCGGAGACTGGATGCTCAACGAAATGGACGACTTCACTGGGGATTTACCGGAGTCTGGATACTCAACGGACAATGCAATACCTCATAAATCGGACATTTACCAGAATCTGGATATTCAACGGAGAAGGAATATAACCACGAAAATTATCAGAATCTCAGACCCAACTGACTTTTATCGGAGTCTGGATACTCATCGGAGAAAACGGTACCTCACGAATTGAAAATTCACTGGAATCTGGATATTCAACGGAGAAGCCGGAGCCTGAATGCTCACTGTAATTGACTGGAGCCTAGATACTCAACGGACAAAGCAATAATGCCAACTGGGAAATCACCGGAGCATGGATGCTTGACGCAATAATCGGAGCCTGAACGCTCAACGGAGGTTGACTGGAGTCTGGATACTCAACGGACAAAGAAATACTCATTAGAGTCTAGATACCACAGGGTTTTTAAGAACACTGTTTCACATTGCTAGAGTCTAGATACTCTACGAACGAAA
Organism: Lathyrus sativus; assembly: GCA_963859935.3. Lineage (NCBI taxonomy): Eukaryota > Viridiplantae > Streptophyta > Magnoliopsida > Fabales > Fabaceae > Lathyrus > Lathyrus sativus. The sequence goes on from OZ012739.1 coordinate 259,788,860, forward strand.
TGAATCACATCATGAATTGCCATAGTCTGGTTACCATACAAGGCCAAGAAATGCATCACAAGTTGAAAATTTTACCGGAGTCTGGATACTCAGCAATGTAGACCGGAGCCTGGATACTCAACGGATGAAGTGAATGTATCACTAGTCTTAACAAGGTCTGAATACCAAGTGAGCTTTCTATATCATGACTAGCTGAAGTCCAAGGACACTGCTGGGGATTGGCATGAGCCAGGGTCTGGATACCACGCGGGCTGAAAGAACACTTTTCAAATTGTCGGAATCGAGGAAATCATCACAGATTGGGAAGAACCGCAGCCTGAACACTCGACAAATTAAGAGAAATCCTCAATTGGAGATTTACCGGAGTCTAGATACTCGACGGAACTGGCCACAAATATTTCAATAGGGTCCGGACCCAACCAAATAAACCGGAGCCTGGATGCTCGACGCACTTGACCGGAGTCTGAATACTCAACGGACAAAAGAACTGGAGCCTGAATGCTCGGCGCACAAAGCCGGAGCATGAACGCTCAATGAAGGTCGACCGGAGTCTGGATACACGACGGACGAAGAACTAGTAACACCCATTGTCGAGGTCTAGACAACCTACGGGCCAAGATATTGGTCATCTATCGGAGATATACCAGCAAACAAAGAGGTAACAACCGGGCTTATGCATATGTTTGAAAATGGCGTAATGCTACATACGAAATGGAGATTCTACGCGTTTGGGTAGATGCTATGCACGCCTGCAAATGCAAAGGAACCGATTCAGCAAAATAAATGTTAAAGAAGATAGAGAAACCATCCTGCTAGGAAAAGAAAACCATCCTGCTGGGGATAGCTTACACGTGCCAATAACAATTGGGCTTATACTGAGGAAACAAACTCCGGATGGCTGACTCAGTTGGGGAAAATGCCATGGACGGCCTCCTAGAATATGAACACTTCTAGGGAAAAAGACGAATCTATTGGGGAGGCAAACGGCCTGCTAAACAACCCTTCTCACCCGACGGAGAATATCAACTGCCATGAATAGCCTTCCAGGATACGAATCCCCCGGGGAACAAAAGCTTCACTAAGGAAAGATGACCGGACACTGGGATCACATCTTACCTGCCAGGGAATCAACAAATTTGTGGGGGAATCGACTCTGCAGGAGAATCAACTATGTGGAGACCTCGGTCTGAACTGCTGAGAGCTGAATACTTATAGACAATCTGTTGGAGAAAACTGTGTGCTAACCCACTGCTGGGAATGATTCCACACCTGCCTGGTGGAAGGAAGTCCAATCTTGACCCGCCGAGGAGTAAGCACATATCTGCAATCTGTGGGGATTAAATGTGTACTGGTCAACCGCCATGAACAAAAGGTACACACTTAATCGATACTTTAACCTGCATACAACTCTACTGGGAATAGGGATGAAAACTCCCATTGCTGGGGAATGGATTCTGGTTGGGGAGAAAGTGAATTTCATCCATACCTTTTTGCCCCGGGGGTAACGACCCTGCAAAAATGAACAAACAGACAAGATATCCTACACGAAAGGAGGAACCTCAGTCGTCATCAGTGACGCTGTTTAGTTAAATCAAAGTTTTAACAATTATTGGCCAAGGCCTGCAAGTTTATACATGCGCAAGTTTATCAAAAATATCGGGCATTTTTCACAAACAAAACAGTAAAAGTTAAAACAAAGCAAAAAAATTATTGAATAATATATGTTTATTGATAAATGGCCTGTGAATAGGCAAAGTTTTATAACAGATGCAACCCCTAAAAAGAGGAAGTTGCACAAGAAATATACAGATAAGTACAGAGATATACAAAAGTGTACAGACATGTCGGCAATGTGGTGTAGACGAACACCATGAGCTAATCCCTCTATGACTCGCATGACTTTGAACATTGCTTCGTGTTTTAAAATCTATTGAGAGTTGGATAATTTAAGTTGGAGATTTGAATTCCTGATGAAAAACTGAGTAGAAATGATATGGAATTTGTGCATTTTGGTTGACTGTAAGTTGCACCTCACCGGAGAAGACAACCAGAGTCTTCTCTGGCCACCATGATCCACCGTCCCTGATCTCCACTCAGGCCAGGCTGAATAGTGAGGAAGACGAGTGCTGAGCCATCAGATCATGCTTTGACCAAAGACTTTCTCCTTCATCCAACGACCATGTTATAATCTGAGGTTGGATTTTTTTGAGTCCAAAACACAGTAGTTTCACTAATGCGTTGGCAAGCTGTGGATCCTTGGATGTATTGACTTATATGCAGATCCAACGCACGTGGTTTTATTTCAGCATTTGAATTTCATAAATCATTTTGTTATTATTTTAAATGCATTATTGATTCTAAAAACCACAATAAATTCAATTTTGATCCAAAAATTATTTTAAAAATATCTCCATGAACTTGAGAGAATTTGTGATTTTCTGAAATCAATAAAATGCATATTTGATCAGGCTGTGAAACCAATATCTCCATTTTTTATTTTTCTTATTTTGTTTAATTATTTAATAGTTGCATATTTGATCATCTGTCTTGTTGAATTTTGTTCTTCCAATTGGTGTTGAATTTGGCTTTGATTTTTTAGTATGTTTTAGGGTAGATATTCATGTTCCCTTAGAAGTTTTGTTAGAATTTTATAACAACTTTAGGTTCTGTTTTAGGTGTTGAGATTAGAGCCTTCCCAAACTTGTGGATCACCTTGATACCCTTTAACTTAGAAATTATTTAGGTGACTTAGAAGTTGAATTAGGCTTTAATATTTTAACCCTAGGTTGTTCAAACATGTATGTTCCCCTAGGAATTTTATTAGAATTTTACAACTTTGTTTTCTATTTTAGTTTTATTTTCCAAGTTGCTTGTGCTTGTGGGGTTCTATCTTGAGTGCTCTTGTTTGTTTGGTCTTGTTGGTGACTTTGGGATGGATTTGCTTGGATTCCTTCTTGGGAGGTCTTCTAGATTTGGTGTAGCTGATGTGGCTTGAATATTGGAGCTTGGAGTTGAAGCTTTCTTCTCTTTTAGGAGCTTTTTAGGAGCTTAGGAAATTAGGGTTTTAGGAAGAGCCATTAGGACTAGTTTTGATTCTTTCATCAAACATAGAATGCATTGTGTGCTTCTATTCTATCCAATGATGTAAAGTCCTCCTAGGGAAACTCCATCTCTCCTTTGGAGGGATGTGTGGTATGCCCATAGTTGAGTAGAACTTTGAGGATGCCTTTCCATTTCAATGTTGGTACTTGATGATTTCCTTTGGTTTTCATTTGGTTCTCAACATTGCAATCTTGATCTTAGTGATTAATCCTTTGCTTGGAGTGTGCTTGCTAGAGCTTGAAGATGAAGTGTGATGAAGCTTGAAGATAGAAGCTAGCTTGAAGATGAAGCCTTTTGCCGTCAACTTTGCTGTCAAGAGGATTTGATGTTTAGAGCTGCTGTTGAGTGTTGAAGTTGCTGTCTGCTGAAGACTGTTGCTGCTGCTTGGGCTGCTTTCTCTGTTTCTTTTCTTTTGTTGTATTGCCTGTTTGCTTGTGTTGATTACCTCTAGGTTTGAGGTGGAGCTTGTCTCCCCTTGCCTGTTGTTTTCTTAGGTTTGAGGTTGAGTCGGACTCCCTTGCCTCGCTTGTATTGTTGCATAGCATGCATTTTACTGTTTACTGTTTACTGCTTACTTTCTTTTGCTATTTCCCCTAGGATCTCTAATTTCCTCTGTGCAAGAGGGAATTATGACAGACATTAGGTTTTGGCCCATGCATGATAACTGTAGGTAGATTCCCTTTCAACCATAGTTTTAGGGCGTCTTTCTCTTCTCCTCTCAAAACAATTCAAAAACACAGTAATAAGGTTAATTGAAGTCGTGTGTTACGAGCCTTAAGCTATCTGGGAAAAGGTTGGTGGAGGGTCTCTCTCCAGTAATCTGGATGTTAGTGTGGTACCCTTTGGGTGACATACGAAGCGTTCACTCCTGGGTCATAGTCTCTAGTGCGACTGAGATTGCAAACATCCTAAAAAAACATTTGTTTCATAAAAAACTTAAACAAACATTCACACTCTATTTCTGTCCTCTTGGACCCTTAATCTGGAAAACCCTTTCTTAAGGAGATAAAAAACTGTCATACAAACTTGTGTCTTCCTTAGCCCGAACTACGTTTGCTCTGATCTTTCATGCCGTATGAAAGTACGTAGGCCCGAGATGCGATATCTCGGCGAGCAACCTTCCCCTCTTTAAACCGTAGTTAGGTGAACTACGTTGACTCTGATTTCTCGTTCCAGACAGGAATACGTAGGCATAAAGTGCGATACTTTGCCGAGTCATTTTCTTTTCTTTTTAGACCAGACCTTTAGAGTAGATAGATAAACATACCCTTAGACCAGAAAATAAGCGTGGATCCCGTCGAGTACGACAGACGTGAGGGGTGCTAATACCTTCCCCTTGCGTGATCGACTCCCGAATCCAGGATTTGGTTGCGATGACCATTCCTTTCCCTCTTTGCGTTAGGTTTACACTGAGCGTTTCCTTTCCCTTTTGTAGGATAAATAACGCACGGTGGCGACTCTTCTGTCATAGTCGGCGCCGACTTTCACAGTAGCGACAGGATGACATGACATTCAACGGGCACGGCGGCACATGAATTTTATCAGCATAAATCTGGAATTTATGACATCTCTTCGCGAATTTGAAGCAATCCGACTCCATCATCAGCCAGTAATATCCTTCTCGTAGGATCTTTCTCGTCATAGCATGCCCCCCGGCGTGCGTACCAAACGTGCCTTCATGGACTTCCTCCATAAGCAGACTAGCTTCTTTCCCATCTACACATCTGAGTAGCACGAGATCATGGTTTCTCTTATACAGAACTCCATCAGGATTGAGATAGAAATTTCCAGACAGCCTCCTCAGAGTCTTCTTACCCTGGGTTGACGCTCCCGCAGGATACTCCTTAGTCATAAGGAAAGTCTGGATATCATGGAACCATGGCTTGCCATCGGAGGCTTCCTCGATTGCAAAAACAAATGCAGGTCTATCAAGACGAGAAATGACAATTCTTGGAGCTTCATTCCTAAAATTGACCTTATACATTGAAGCCAACATGGCTAAGGCATCAACCATCTGATTTTCTACTCTAGGCACATGATGGAGTTCCACTCTATCAAAGATAGGAAGTAGCCTTTTGGCATAGTTCATGTACGGCACCAAATTCGATTGACGAGTCTCCCACTCCCCTTTAATTTGGTTAACAACAAGTGTCGAGTCACCATATACATCCAGGTTTTTGATTCTCAAATCAATAGCTTCTTCCAAACCCATGATGTATGCTTCGTATTCTGCTTCATTATTGGTGACCGAAAATGTCAATCTAGCAGTGAACGGGATGTGGGATCCTTGGGGAGTCGTAATGATTGTCCCAATTCCACTTCCGTAAGAATTAACCGCCCCGTCAAATATAAATTTCCACTGGGACTTCTTATCTGGACCCTCGTCGGGCAACGGTTCATCACAATCTTTCACTTTGAGAAACATGATATCCTCATCAAGGAATTCAAATTTCATCGGCTGATAATCTTTGATAGGCTGTTCGACAAGGTATTCAGACAATACGCTTCCCTTAATGGCCTTCTGGGAAACATACAGAATGTCATATTCCGTTAACACCATTTGTCATATGGAAATCCTGCCTGAAAGCGCTTGCTTCTCGAAGACGTACTTGATCGGATCCATCTTCAAAATTAGCATGGTCGTGTGGTTGAGCATATACTGTCGTAAACGTTTGACAGCTCACGCGAGTGCGCAACACGTTTTTTCGAGCATTGAGTAACGGGACTCGCAATCTGTAAACTTTTTACTCAAGTAGTAAATGGCATGCTCCTTTCTGCCAGTCTCGTCGTGCTGACCGAGAACGCAACCCATGCTATTCTCAAGAACTGTCAAGTACATGAATAAGGGTCTTCCGGCCACTGGGGGTATCAAGATTGGAGGTACCTGCAAATACTGTTTTATCTTATCAAATGCCTTCTGGCAATCCTCGTTCCAGATAATCGCCTGATATTTTTTCAGTAGTTTGAACATCGGTTCACATGTGGCCGTGAGCTGAGATATAAACCTTGCAATGTAGTTTATTCTGCCTAGGAAACCACAAACTTCTTTTTCAGTCTTTGGCGCTGGCATATTTTGTATTGCTTTTATCTTTGCAGGATCAACCTCAATGCCTTTTTCACTCACAATAAACCCCAGTAGTTTTCCAGACCGTACTCCGAAAGTACACTTGTTGGGATTCAGCCTCAACCTGAACTTCCTAAGCCTCTCAAAAAGCATCAGCAAATTGACAAGATGTCTCTCCTCCGTTTGGGACTTCGCAATCATGTCATCAACATAGACTTTAATCTCATGGTGAATCATGTCATGAAACAAAGTGACCATCGCTTGCTGGTAAGTGGCCCCTGCGTTCTTCAGAACGAAGGGCATTACCTTGTAGCAAAACGTTCCCCAAGGTGTAATAAACGTAGTTTTCTCCATGTCCTCCGGCGCCATCTTGATCTGGTTATAGTCGGAGAAGCCATCCACATCAATATGAGGGAGCGGGAAATCATCTTTTAGTCTCGCCCTATTCAGATCCCGATAATCAACGCACATCCGCACCTTACCATCCTTCTTTGGTACAGGTACTATGTTGGCGACCCACAGAGGGTAAGTAGTGACTGCTAAGAACCCAAATTAACAATCTCAATCTCTTCCTCGTGAGGCAGAATGACCTTCTCTTCTTGTTTCAACAAACGGGCCAACTCTTCGGGAAGATCTTCGTCTTCATCAATCTCTTCTTCAACTTGATATATCGAGCAATTGAAGTCGAAGCGAGTCGTAGAAGGTTCATAGTCGATGTCATCTGCGATGTGAATCTTGCAATAACAACGGTTAAGCTTAAAACAAGGATATGCAGGTTAGCACAAACCGTATTGCCATTTTATTGTTTTTCAAAACAAAAGATGAAAACAGGAACAACAGTGATCAAAAAATTTGAATGCAAAGAAAAACGCCTTTTGATTTATTGATAAATTGTATGTACATAACCAAACAAGGCCCTGGAAATAAAACTGCTATGCCCCGGGTAGGACATAGGGTTGTACAATAATTGGAGAAAGTAAATCATTACTCTTTGCCTGTCACTTGGATGATATCCTGGACGAACCAGTTGTGGAGGCTTTGGCCTGGTTTGCTCGGTTGAATCCAGGAATCCAGGTCGCAATCACTGTCTTCGCTGTCTTCAAACGGCGTTGACATTCTCAAATATCACCCCACATTTTGTGAACTGGATCGGCCCTTTGACACGCGGCGCACTGTGAGAGGAGGAAGCATCAGCCGAAGGAGAATACCCTAACCCAAACTTATCCTGCTTGTTAGGGATTTCCAGAACTTACCCCAGCCTGGGGCAGAGCCAGCTTGAACAACAGTTCGAGCTTCCTTGAAGGAAGAGAGGGTCATCTCAGGTTTCTCAATCATCACTGGAGTCACATCTTTGACCTTAACAGCTTCAAATGCCTGACACAAAGTTTCGTGGATCTCGCCATCCACCTCAACATATTTGAAAGACGACAAATGGCTCACCATTATGTCCTCTTCACCACAGACAGTTACAATGCTGCCCCCCACAGCATACTTCAGCTTCTGGTGCAATGTGGAGGTCACTACGCCAGCAGAATGGATCCATGGCTGGCCTAACAGGCAGCTATAGACTGGCATGATATCCATGATATAGAAGATCGCGTCGAACGTTTCTGGCCCCACTTGAATGGGTAGAGTTACCTCTCCAAAGACTTGGCGCTTGGTTCCGTCGAAAGCTTTTACAACCAGGTCACTGGGTGTACAAATTAGTCCCCTCGTATCCAGCTTCATCAGAGCTTTCTTCGGGAGAATGTTCAGCGATGATCCTGTGTCCACCAACACATGGGACATAACTGTGCCTCGACATTCTACCGAGATGTGCAAGGCGCTGTTGTGGTTTCTTCCCTTTGGCGTCAACTCTAGGTCAGTAAATCCTAACCCATTCCCAGCATTCACGTGAGTTACCACCCCCTCTAGCTTGTTGATGGAGATCTCATGCGGTACATACGCGACATTCAGAACCTTCAGCACCACGTGTTTGATGAACACAACAACAAATTCAGAATAGATATTTTCGACGGTGTTTGATGAAGATGATCAACGATCTTATAATCACTTTTCTTGATCAATCTCATGAATTCTTCAGCGTCTTTTACAAGCAAGTCCTTCTCTACCCCATGAGAGGCTTCCTCAACGACCTTACTCTTACCTCTATAAGCTTTCTCAGCCTTGTCAGTTTTGTCAACCACAACTTCTAGCGGAGCGAATACTCTTCTGTTACGTGTTATTCCTCCAGTTCCCACTAGGTTGTCCACAAACTGCCCAGATGGCTCCAACTCCAATTTATGTCCGTTACAGTAGACGTCTGCCCCATAGTGCCATGGAACAGCGTTAGCACTTTCAAATGGTATAGGCCCAGCCTTTGTGATGGTGATCGTAGATGGCCTAGACGCATAAATGGTTATTGTCTTACGAGGGATGGTGATAGTGGCAACTTCATCATCCTGCTTCAGCATTACCTCCCCCGATCTGTTCTCAGCCCTCTGACTAAACTGCAAGATTCCTTCGGTCATCAGAGTTTGAATCCCTGTTGCCAACTATTCACAACCTTCTAAACAAATCGCACAATCCATACACAACTCTCCACATCCCGGAAAGATGCCTTTCTTCATCAGCTTGGCTTTAACGAAACCAAGCGGTGTCTTCAGGTCCTTCACGTCAGTCAATAAGTCCGAGTCTTCTTCTTCAATAATGGCATTAACCCCATCTCCCCCATGGTTCGACATAAGGTTTTTTGTGACGTTCGGTACATTATCAGAAAAGTTGATGATTTTAGCGTCAACCATATCTTGCACCTTGTGCTTAAATGGCTTACAGTTTTCAATGGAGTGGCCAAGTGCCCCCGAGTGAAAATCACATCTTGCATTCGCATCGTAGCCCTGTGGAGGCGTCCCTGTCAAGGGAGCGAAGGTTCTCTTCTGAACTAGCTGTAACTGAAGCAAAGTCTGTAAAAGTTGAGCATATAACATAGGTGGTGTCTCAAGATGACGATTTGCCAAAGGTGTTTTGTTCTGGTACCTCCTGTACCCCTGCTGATTTTGTTGCTGCTGTTGCTGAGGTTGCTGGACAGCAAGGATGGTTATGCTAGCGACCTGCTGGTGCTGGCCTTTACCCTTCCTCTGAGCGTTAGACACCGCGCTCGTCTCACCTTCACGCCTCTTACCACTGTAAGGTTTCTTTCCTCCTCCAGCTGAGGATAGATCAACACCCTGAATCTTCCCGAGTTTGATTCAATTTTCAACATGCTCTCTAGTGATGATGAGATCGGAGAAACTTCCTGACATACCACTGACCAGTTTCTCATAATAAACCCCCGGAAGAGTGGCTACAAACATCTCAACAAGTTCTCGTTCAACCATCGGCAACTGAACTCTCGCTGCCAGTTCATGCCACCTCTGGGCGTACTCTTTAAATCCCTCGTTGTTCTTCTGAGACAAGTTCTGCAGTTGGACCCGGTTGGGATCCAGATCACTGTTATACTGATAATGGCGTACAAATGCTTCAGCAAGTTCTTTCCATGTACGTACACTGGTGGGTTCCAAACCCATATACCACTCCAAGGATGGGCCAGACAGGCTGTCCTGGAAGAAGTGCATCAGCAAATTCTCATCTTCAGAGTGAGCGGACATCTTTCGGTAGTACGACCTCAGATGGACACGAGGGCAAGTGGTGCCCTTGTATTTCTCAAAGTCGGGTACCTTAAACTTGGGAGGCACTTTGAAGTCTGAGATTAGTCCCAGCTTAGTCATGTCGACGCCCATAGTATTAAAGTTCTCAAAACTCTTCATTTTGTCCTTGAGGGCTTTGAACCTTAGACGGGCTTTAGAGTTCAATTCTCCCTCAGCTCCCTTCTGCGAGAACAAGTCCTCTTGGCGATCCTCTAGCCATGGCTGATTGCCATTGCCAGCAGCAAACCCAGCATTATCAATACCATACATGTTACCAGCCCCAGCGTTCCCCACATTGCCAGTTCCTTCAGTATTGCCATGGCCTATCCCAGCATTGCCATTGACTTCAAAATTACCGTTTCTGACGCCAGTCGTATTCCCATTAAGCCCGATGTTAGTGACAGCATTGTCGTTACCACTCCCATTCCCTCCAGTCACAGGGATGCCACCCTGAGGGGTCTCAACAAGTGGAGGGTTGGGAGTGTTCCCACCATGAAGCACACCATTGCTGTCAACCCTTGAGATCAGTGGCTGCACCAGAGTTCTGAGCTGGTCTTGGCCGTTAGCGACCACTTGCATGAGCTCCATGAAGCGGTCCATCCTCTCTCTGAGTTCTTGGATGTCGGTCTGAACTTGTTCCATTGCTCTAGCTTGATTCGCTCTGGTCGAGTATCGATGGATCTGTCTTCGATGAATCCTGAAATAACCTGCATACACAAAGGGTTAGAAAGACGGCAAGGTACCTGTCATGCAAATGATTCATGCAAATGCACACGTGTGTCTGTGCCTTGGGGAGATTCCCCCGCGATCCTAGTTTCCGAGACAAATAAAGTCTAACGTCCAATCATGGAAAGAAATCCTCATATATTTATCTGAAAAACCCGCACGGGTAGCGTACAACTGTAATCACATACAACTGAAGCAACAAGGCATAACCCCAACCAACAGGCCTGGTGGTGATCAACATATCAATGCATAAAAGGTACAAATAAAATACAAAGAGATCAAGTGCGGCCATGGGCACGAAAATCCTCTATCAACTTCTTTGAAGCGGGATGATCAGGCTAGGCGAGTAGACGCTGGATCAGTAGATCCCTCTGCCTGATGATATCTGGGAGGTTCTCGGTAACGCCCCCATAAACACCTTCTTCAGAACGGTTCACAACTCTACTCCTCTTAGCATCATCTCGGAGTTGGCAATCCTGTAAATTCACCTTGGTCTCAACTAACTTATACTGGACGTCGCGTCAAAGTGAGGCTTCAGCCTCTATCTTCTTGTCTTTGACTTCAATTTGAGCTTCCATCTGGGCTATCTGTTGCTTCAGCTTTTCTTCCCGCTCTTTGTGGCTAGTCAAAGTGTTGTTCCACAACTTCTCGTACTTTGTCAACTTCCGGTATGCCCTATCCAGATCCTGCTTTTTGGTGGTCAACACGCCATGTACTCCCTTCACGTCCAACCCAAGACGTTCTCTAGAATCAGTTTCTTTGGTCAAATTAGCGCCCAGGTGGTTGATCATCTCTGTCTGCTTCTTGCAGGTGTGCACGACTTCGTTGTTTTCTCTCCGAAGTTGAGCAATCTCTTTCTCCAACTCTTCGTTGGCTTTTCGTAGCTCTTCCTTCTCTTGGAGTACCTGGTTGAACTTCTGAATATCAACTGTGGTAGGCTCTTTGTACACAGGAGGATACAATGGTTCCACTGCAGGAAACGACATTAGAAACTTGGCGACTCTTTCTCGGACCCAAGCCACATACGGATCAAAGGCCTTGTTGTTGCTTTTTCCTAGCAAGATTTTCCCCTTTCGGTGAATTTTGCTCCAAGCATTTTGTACCTTAACCAAAGTGTCACCTTCAAGCAACCCTGTGAGATACAGAGATTCCTGTATCTCTTCCTCTTCAGGAGGACCTCGTAGTGCATACCCAAATTGTCGTAATAGCAGAGAGGGACTGTAGTTGATACATCCATTCCTTCCGACTAAGAGGACGTTAGGAAAGCCACAGCAACTATGTACAATATCTTTGCCCAGTAGATCTCTATCAAACCAGATAATATTGTTAGTAGACAAACCCATCAACCATGCAGACCAGGGTGAAGACTCAGCAGAATCAATGAACGGCCCCATCTTAGGAAGATGGATAGCAAACCACTTATACAGTAAAGGAGGACAACATGCCACGTTCTTCCCCTTTCTGTTTTCATTCTTGCTGTGGACTGAATGGTAGACGTCTCCGAGGAGAGTGGGCACTGGATTCCCGAAAGCAAATATGTGGCAGGCATCCATACCTATGAAGTCCGGATGACTTGGGAATAACACGATCCCATAAATGCAAAGGGCTAAGAAGGCATTGAATACATCCCAGCGACCTTTCTTGGCAAACTTTCGGGCCTTTTCCATCAGGAAAGGTAAAGAGAAACCCTGAACTCCAATCTTTCTGAACACCATCCCTTTCAACTCTGGATCATCTACATGAAGAGCGGCAGTCAACTTACCCAAGTCAGGTTCACCATCAACACGGTAATAAGGCATCTGATTCAACAAAGGTACCCCCAACAAGTCAGAATATTCTTCCAAGGTCGGAGCTAGGACATAGTCTGGAAAAACGAAGCATCTGAGTTGCGGGTCGTAAAACTGCAGAAGAGCGTAGAGGCCATTCAACTCGTACGTAGACAGCTTACACACAATACCTAGATGTCTCCCATAACTCTTTCTGAAATTCTTCATCACTGTCTTATGAGCCAACAAAATCAAAGCTCGTAACTCTCGGATGTCAGGTGTTGGTAGCTTGTAAGCCACAGTCTTCTTCAGAGATGCCATATCAGCCATGAGGATCAAGATCACTAGAACCAGGGGAGAAATATGCACCTGCAACACAGACACACGTTAATGATATGCAAATGAGGATGCAAACAATGCAAAATGTAATCATGCAGCAGGAGATCAAGATGACTGCGCTGTTCAGGAGAAGGACCAACACTCTGCTATGTCAAGAACAAACATATCTCTAATGATAAGAACCCTTTGATACCAACAATACTGATTCACTGTCAAGAAAACCATGTTGTCTGAAGCTTAAGGTTTCCTGCAATAACCCAACCCTGCTCACAGGTATGGACCTAATCACGGAAAAGGTTCGGCATCCTATGCGGTCATCAGCATCACAGACTTTCAAGAAATGATGATACGATACCCAGGAAGGTGTGGCATCATCATCTCTTGAAGCGGCCTCACTTAGCTGAATCCCAAATGATCGGTCCCCAGAGTGGACAATCCTCTGATCCAAAATCCCCTCGAGTCCAAAGGACCGATGGGAAGTCATCAAAGAGAACCTCGTCTGAGTGTGGATTATATGGGAACCGATGCAATCAAAGCAAGCACGTCCACCACTAATCCACTCTAATATTATGTAGCTCTCAAGCCTGGGTCTGGCTTCTCACTCATCAGAATGCCCCTCCCACAACAGCACAGATAATCATATCATACTGAAAATAAAATACGGAAGGTAAAGTGCGATAAATAAACACAAACCCAACAAGTAAACACGCAAGCGCTAGGATTGACTCGCATAGGGAACCAGATTCCCCAGCAGAGTCGCCAGTTGTCGCTACCGCGAAAATAAGGTGCCGGCAAAATAGAAGAGTCGCCACGATCGGAAAAACCTGACGAAAAGGTATAAGACAAGGTCATCGCAACCATGTCTGGGTTTGGGAGTCGGTTACGCCAGGGGAAAGTATTAGCACCCCTCACGTCCATCGTACTCGATGGGATCCATGCTTTTTGTGTTTATCTGACGGGTTGGTTTAATCTATCTACCTATCAAGGCTGGTCTGAAAAGAAAATAAAAATGACTTGGCAAAGCATTGCGCTTTATGCCTACGTATTCTCCTCAGAGAATGAAAAATCAGAGTCAACGTAGTTCAGCTAACTACGGGTAAACAGATGGGGGAAGGTGGCTCGCCAATATGTTAGTATTGTGCCTACGTACTCTCAACAGATATGAGAGATCAGAGCTTACGTAGTTCAGGATAATACGGATTACGGGGGTTCAGATTCATCTGTTTTTCGAGTAGGGTTAGCAAACAGTTCAAGCATTTTGGTGTATTCAGCTTGCTCGTTAGAGACTCGTGCGTTACCGTTTGCGGTAGAACTGAGAGTTAATGACACTCTTTTCTTCAAAAAAGATTTCCTTTTAATTATGAGCCCATGGGGCAAAAAGGTTTGAAATTTGTTTTCTGTCTTTTACGGAAGAAGTGTTTTTTATGGTTGTCTGTAGTTCGTACAGCTCTAGAGACTATGACCTGGGAACGAATGCGTCGCATATCGTCCAAAGGACATATACTAAACATTCTAGACGATTGAGAGGAGGCCGCTCAATTATCATTACCCAAGTAGCTTAAGGCTCGTAACGCGCTTGTACTAACTTGCCTTTATTATGTTTTTTACTGTTGTTTTTAGAGAGAGAAGAGAACGAACTCTACGGGGAGACTGTCAAGTCCTAATGTTGTCATGCCAAGGATTCATCCTATGGTTGAGGTTTGAAACAGGGAACTCCTAGATGTTATCATTCATAGGTTTCAACCTAAAGTTCTAATCGTCACTTCCTTATCAAAGGAAGTGAGACTCCTAAGGGATCATGTCAATGGGATACAGAAACAGATAAAGCATCAACTTAAATAAATAAACAGATAAACAATAAAGATGCACATGCAATGCAACAATATAAGCAGAGGGAGACCCACTCAACCTCTTAACAATCAAGCAAAGAAAATAGACAAGCAGAGATAGACAGACTCAACCTCTAATGCAACCACACAGATGAAAAGAAAAACAACACACAAGCAAGGGGAGGATCACCTCAACCCTTAATGCAAACAAGAAAAGGGAGACTCACTCAACCTCTAAGAAGTCATGCTACTAGCTTAAAATAATCCAAATATGATCCTATTCTAATGCATCAAGCAATTCAAATAAGGGAGAGAAACCAAAATGAGCAACAGGGAAGTCATCCCAGGCTACATCAGGTTGGAGGTGTATCAACACCAGAGTCCATCATGGGCTCAACCTCTTGAGGAATGCACAGAATCCAACCAAGGGAAGGATTAGGCTCTCCCAAGAGGGATCCTATGTCAATAGGACAGAAAGCTGGGTATTGGTCCTAGATATCAATCTAAGGGTATTTGATTTAAAGTGTATCAACACAGAATGTCCATCTCAGGCTCAACCTATTGAGGAATGCACAGAATCCAACCAAGGGAAGGATTAGGCTTTCGCAAGAGGGGTCCTAAGAAAAGGACTTTGAGATGGATGGCAGTATATAAACCAAGGGAATATACCATGCCAAGAATGTCAATCTAAGGCTCAACCTCCTGAGGAATGCATAGAGTCCAACCAAAGGAAGGATTAGGCTCTCCCAGGAGGGCTCCTCATCAAGACTTGAAGGAGAGAGATAGTACAAACCAAAGGAATGTATTATACTGGGGAATGTCAATTCAAGGCCCAACCTCCTAAGGAATGCACAGAATCCAACCAAAGGAAGGATTAGGCTCTCCCAGGAGGGTTCCTCTTTAAGACTTGGATAAAGAGGGTAGAGCAAAGCACAAGGAAGAATTCACATAGGGGACAGAAGGCAACATAACACTCCTAAGAAACCCTACAGACTAGCTACCAGGATCAGCTAGGCTAGGGGAACCAAAAGCTCTATCAAGGCTTTAACAAAGTTCTGATGAGGTATCTACCTACTTACCATTCTATCAAGAAAGGATATACTACTTAGAATCATCTAATGGTCATGTACAAGGTTAGTCTATGAAGTTCTCCAAGCTAGGGTCACCTAAATTACAGCTAACTTGTAAAATGGGGAACTAATAGAAAATCATTCCTAAAAAATCTAAGGAAAATGCTACATCATCCTACATGAGTTAACAAGCTATGGTACAAAAATCAAGGGCTAAACCTAAATCAAAAGGTCCAAACAAAATCCAAATCCAAAGAGTGCACTAAGGGGAGTCCAACAAGGAAGGCTCCTACACAACTATCTCAAAACCCTATTTAGAATCATCTAAAAATCTCAACAAAAATCACATAACATCATCAACATGTCTACAATCAGCTAGCCAAAAATCAACATCAAAATCAAAAGGATGAATCAGCAATAAAATCAACAAGCAAACAAGCTATTTTATGCATTTTTAAACATTTATCAAAAAAATATAAAATGAATATTAAATTGAAAATGGCATCAAAATAAAATCATAAGGCATCAGAAAATCAGGAAATAAATCAAGATCATGCACATATTTTTGTTATATTTTTCTGATCATTAATCAATTTAATATGAATTAATCATGGAAAAACAATTAAAAGAAAATAAAGAAATCAATTAAAGAATTAAAGAACTCAGAAAATATCATGGCCACTGGATTTGTTGACCAATCCAATCATCAAAGGGCCCAGCGCTTGCTAGCTCAATAAATGAAACGCTGCGCATTGACAAGGGGCCTCGTGTGTTACGTTTGACTAAGGCCCATGGTACAGCCTAATCACAACCGTTCATGGGAAAAGTAATCACATCTCACGCTTCAGACTAAGACACCTCATCAAACCCTAATTCAACTCTATCTCGTCCATTAGATGTTGTGACCAAGTCCACCAGTCCACTTAAATCTAACGCTCCTTGTTCATCGTCCCAATTTAAACCTGGTATAGGAGGGAAGTTACAGACACGGTGGCCGGAGAAGGGCGCCACCTTCTTATCCGGCGAGCACAACAATCACCAGACATCAAATTTCACCAAACTTCAAGAAAATCATGCCGTTCTCTTCGTCTCTTCATCAGGATCAATAATATCCACTCCATTTTTATCAATTTCTCAAGAATCTCTCAAATCGAAGATGAACAGAAAATCACTCACTCCCACACTTTTCACCAAGCCTCAAATTAATTGTATAGAAATGATCCTCACTCTTCAGAGATCAAGAATCACTCATCAAATCATGCTAACACTCAATAATTATCTAGGTTCGAATCCAAACAGAAATCTCATCTCACCATGAATCATCACGAAATCTCTCCATTATGATCCTAAATCGTTCTAGGTTGCAAGACTATCCTAACCGCATGTTCAAACTATGCTAATGGTGCATAAATTACTCAGAATCTTGAAAGTTACCAACCTGATCAGAAGCTCTGAATTAGGTGTTCTTGAGGGTGAATTCTTCCTCCAAAAGGTGCAGATTCACTCAGAGTATGATGCTTGATCGATCTTGATGCTCAATTGCTATGGAAATGGCCTCCAATTCCAAAATCGTGTTTCACCTTCAAGCTTGAAAAACTCTAACTGATTTCACTGAATTTACCTCTCAGAAGCAACCAACCTCATCTGAACTTCTTCTAATAACTATATAGAATCATTTTGGACACTTTTGAGGCCCATTGGAAGCCCACACAACCCATTCCAATTTTATGGTTTTTCATCCAAAACATTCCATGGCAGTTGTGAATTCTGCTTCTAGCAGCTTCTAATTCCTTCCACAAAGCTTGCACAACAATCCTTGAGTGTGAATGGATCAGTTTGGATGCCTAATTTGATCATATGGTGATAATTGAATGTGTTACTTCAAATCCACGTAACCTTTGAAATGTCCATAAGATAGGCTCCAAATAAAAATTCAAAAAATGCCATTCTTCTCAAAACATCATTTCCAATCAAAATAAGCACAAACTTGTGAAGTTTTGAGCCATTATGAGTTATTTTGAATTTTTCCATTCTTTAAGGCCTTTAATGATCTTTTTCTCTAAATTTCTTCACACTCTCCCATCTTCAATCCACATCAAGGGATGTTTTGATCATGTTTTGACTAAAAACATCATTTGGAACAACTTTCAAGTTGAACAAATCTTCATTTGAGGTGCCTAAATTGGTGAAATGGACCCATAGTTCAAAATGACCTGTAATTCCAAATACCCAAAATACCCCTGTCTTGTCAAAGCCATAACATGAGTTTTATAAATCCAATCCTGGACTTCTAGTACTCTCTAGAAAGCTAAGAGAATAAGGAACAACATTCATATTGACCACAAGTTCATAGGAATCATCCTTCTAGGTCAAACGTGTCATGCAAATTAGGCAACTTTCAAGCTCCAAATTTACATGCCTCAGATGACCTGTAACTTGTCTGGCTCATAACTTGAGTTCTATAAACCCTATCAAGGACTTCTAGTACTCAAATTAAAGCTAAGATCATGCTCTACAACAATCATATTGGGGTCAATGTGAGATAAAAATCACATCTTGATTTAAGTGGTCTTGAAGATAAGCACCAAATCAGGGGATTTTACATTGTCAAGTATAGCAACCCTAGCCTAGCAACTCCTCACACTTCTGATTTATGATAAGTTAACCTTGGAATAATCCCTTGGACAACTCAACACATCAATACATGATCACATGGTTCTTGAATTAGGTTTTAACCCTCCTCAAATCATCAGTTACCCTAGGGTTGACCAGATGAAACCCTAATTGTACCAATCTTGGGTACATCTTCTTAATCTCCACATAATGACCTGTCTAGGCTTCCAAATGAACTTCAACATTTATCATGAGCTCTCTCAAGACCTCAAGTCCAACTTCATGGCCTCAGAATCATCTGATGATCTTCTCACAACTCTCAAGTTAGGAGGCCTACCCACTTGGTTTTAACCCTCTCTCTGAGAATTTTTGACTTCTTTGATGAGGAAATCAACCCTTGAACACTTGGATAACCCTCTTAGCTAGCTTCATAGTCTTTGATTGGTAATCATACCTCTTGATCTCCTGCATACATGTCAATGAAATGCATATGATAATGCTAATATGAATGAAATGAAACACAAGCTAGGTAAAGAAAGGTTGGGCAAATTTTGGGGTACAACACTCACTAGGGATAAATGAACACTTGATTATGATTAAGGTTCAACGGGGAACAAACATAACAATGCTTGTGTAGAGGTTAACAAAACTCTCTAATATAAGTTGTACACTCAAAGGAATTGACTCTTACAAAATCCAAGAGGGGAGTAAGTAATCATGACAATGATTCTTACATAGAGTTAACAAACTCTATCTTAAAGTTCTAATTGAAGGATACTCTTAACAAGGGGTAGGTTTTCTAGACTCAAAGCAAAGTCTAATGGTTGTGGGTTCTAACTTAACTAAGTTAGGATTCAAAATGACTTAACAAAGTCAGAGGGAAGGTGATGAGCTATCTATGACCCAAGGGTCAATAGAGAGACTTTCCTTTGGAATGGAGAAAAGATGAGGCAAATGGATGAGAACTAACAAGTTCCATCACTTGGGTAATAACTTAAAAAAGTTAAAAGCATACATAAGCATTCATTCAAACATGATGAACATATAAAAAGTATGGTAACAACCAAAAAAGAGATGCAAGCATGTAACAACATCAAGCAAATATCACAATCAAGTAAAATGGTTACAACATCAAGAGGTAATATAGTTCACCATGGTAACCAATTAGATGCATCACAAGAAAGGATTTGAATGTAACAAGATTTTTGAGTTAAGCAAAACTCAAACACTCAAATGAGTTAACAAATAATGCACACACCAAATGCAAATCAATTTTCACAAGATTGAATCAAAAAGAGATTTGAAAAATGGCTAAAATAAAGTAAGATATAAAAAACCCTAAAAAGGTGTAAGGCTTTCAAATGATATAAAGTTTTTATAGGATGTAAATCCTTGAATTCTTTAATCACTATATGAAAATAGGCAAGATTAGGAACAATTTGAAAAAAGAGTGACTCCAAAATGATGAAAAATGACAAAGTTATGCCATTTTGAAATTTTGGAGAAACTAGTGAAAAATAGTGTTAAAAAAATAAGGAAATGTCTCCACCAAGGATTGAACCCATGACTTGTGGTTCATAGGTTAAAAACCTCACCACTCAAGCCAACGTGCGCAGGTGATAAATAATGGAAAAAGGAGTTAAAATATCAAAACATGATAAAAACCAAGAGATGCAAATGAGTTGTCCTCCTCAGGGATTGAACTCAGGATAGCATGGGTAATAAGCACATGAACACGCAAGTTGCAACCACTAGGGTGGCGATGCATCCAGTGTATCAAGCCACCCTAATAATATATGAACCTTCAAGCAAAATTCTGGGCCAAAATCAAAGGACAAATCAAAGATACAAGTGAGAACGAATTGACTTCAAACTTGAGAAAATCTCAACCAAATTTAACAAAGTTTGATTCTATCTCACTTGAATTTTAATGAAGATCATGATGGTGCTAAAAGTTTTCAAAGACAATGCACATATGATGAAATTCGATTGCAAATGCAGGATGAGGGTTTGGAGTGTACTTCCACAGATGTAGTTCAAAAATAATCACTTTTAAGACCAACCAAAAGTTTGTACATACTCCAAATATGTTGTTTAGGGATTTCAGATTCAAGGAGAACTTAAAAACAGATCAAATCAGAAAATGGCACATGAACTGCAGTTTTTGTACAAGTTGTTATGACAAGTTCTAAATACAGTTGACAACATGATTTAAAAAACAGCCAAATATGTAGAGGTTTCAAACATAAATCAGTCCTAAACACAATGTGGATTCTACTAAAAATTCTAAGTGGCTTGTTCCTTCTTTGGAATTATGACAACAGGTTGAGGAACCTCAAAACAGTCTGGACAGCAAGCACATGTATCATTCAAAACACACACATATAGAGCTTTAAACATACATTCAAGTTGGTCTAAATAGCATCCTAACAAACTTGTATATACCAGACCTGCTTAGCAATTCTAAATCAGTTTCAAACAGCAGCAATCATACAAACTAGACAAGGTTCTCCCTATGAGTCACAAACTACAATCAAACCCTATCAACACTAAATCAAACAGAAATAACATCAAGTTCAAAATGACAAAACCAAACATCAATCCATTGTATACTTCACATGATAGTTACAACTTCATATAAGCAAACACAAACCAAAACTCAACACATGATCTAATGATTACAACACTTCTAACTAATGCATATCAATAAGAAAGGGCAAAGTTAGAGGTCACCTACCTCTTGTGGATCTCCAATGTGAGAAAGCTGACTAGCTGAGAATGTTTTGAGTAAACTGATCCAACCTCTTGATGCAAGCTCAGAACAGTCCTTCCTCAAGTTGATCTTCTTACAAGATAAAGTTACTTCTTTTTGAAGCAACAAGTAACCCCTGATGATAGTCTCAATAAATGATGTTGCAGCTGGTTTGTAAAGACTTGGATAGTTAGTGCCACATATATATGAGATGTCTAAGTTGTCAAGAAGTTCAGAACTCGTCTAGGCAGTGTGTGTCATCAGTTTATGCAGCAAAGTCAACATCCATGGTGTGAGGGGTTGAATTTTTGTGTTATGGTGTTTTTGACTGAGTTAATGGTTGGGACACCTTCTAAATATGGTTTGTGGATTGTGTGGATGGTTTATGGAGTGTTCAAGTGGTTGGAAATGGTGTTGGTATGGAGTTTGATCAAGACCGATTTTAAGCTTTTCTTGGATGCCTTTTCTTCACTTTCAAGCAAGAGCAAGGGTGGATGAGAGCTTGTTTCTCTTGGAATTTAGAGTATGCTCTGGTGTGTGTTATGCATAGAGAAAGTTTCTATTTATAGGCAAGGCAAGGATGAGGGCAGATTGTGAAGTATACATTGCAAGTTGTGATTTTGGAAGGAAAATCTTAGCAAATCCAATTGTGATTTTCTCTGTAGATATTTTTCTTCCTTCCAATACCCTCTAGCCTCAAAAACCAGCTATCTTTGAGCTGTTAGGAAGTGACATAGAGATAGCAAGGACAGATCCTCCATACTACAGCCAAAAACAATCTTTCTTCTATTGTACCTTTGTACTTTTTTTCATTAAACAATGATCTTTGGACAAATCTTTAGTCATGCTTGTGGATTCTTCTGATTTTCCTCATCCTACACTCTTAAAAATCACATCATATGTTAATCCATGGTTGGAAATCAATTGGATAGTTGGGAAATTTGTTTGTGCTGAGTTTTGACATTGTGCATTTCAAGTGTTTTAACCCAACTTGTCTCCTTCAAAAATCCTAGCTCACAAATGCTATGGAGGAGTTCTTGTAATTTTTGGAAAGCCCTCATTATGCTCTAAAACTTTCATGTTTTTTTAATTTTCAAATTCCAAGTGGAACTAAGTCAAAAACACCCTTGAAGTTGTCTGAAAACATGACTTAAAAAGTGTTAAAGTGTGAAATTTCACTAAGTGTTTTTCCCTCTTGTAATGATTTTGATCATAACTCCAAATCTATTCATTTTATGCATATGGGTCACTTTTAAACTTTTCTAGGACTTTTCAAGACCTTTCCAACAAGCTTTGAACCACTCCATTTGGATGCGTGGTTAGGAAGTTATAGTCTTGTCCCTTTCAAAACCCTAATTCCTGACTTTTTCGATTACTCTTCAATCCTTGATCCAATGGTCACAAAACTTTATGAATAGATACAATATGTCATTAGGAACATATTCTTTCAACTTTAGGGTCAAAACTCTTTTGGTCAATGAGATGACTTTCAGTCAGACGAACCAATCGATCGAAAAATCCCGAATCGACTGTTGGTGTTTTGGGTCCCCTGAGGTCTTTAAACTTCTTGAGTGGACTTCACTAAGTCATATAAGCTTTTTGGGCCATGATTCTATAATTGGAGTACCATTTGAATCAAAAGACAAACCACAGTTGACTTTTCCTAATCAGAAACCCTAATCGGAACTTTTGGATTGCGCTGCTCTTGATCTTTAGGTGACAACCTCAAATTGGATTCATACTTGATCCAAATTTGTATCTTTGATGGTGTGGGGACTTGTTTCATGGAGAACCATTCTAAGACATTGACTGATCAAACCATCGAGAACCCCGATTCCTGACTATATGGGGCCCTAATTCATCTGCATCTTGACAAAGACAAACTTGAAATAGGTTAAGGTTAGATAAGAAAATGATGACGCTCCTAGAATGATGATGAAAATCTAAAGACCAAAATTTGGGGTACAACAGTTGCCCCTATTTAAATACCTTCGCCAGATGGCAATGAGAGATGACAATCCTCATAGAATCATAGCGAAAGGTGTTTAAATATAGCAAACTAAAAATTTTGTCCCTTAGATGTGATGGTATGCAAAAGGACAAATGATAACATGCAATGAATTCTAAATGAGGCTTTATGATGCTTGGATGCAAGAACATGCTGACACACCAGCAAAACGAAAAGGACGACAAAACAACGAGTAACTACTCACGAGGGACCCGACACACTGGGGAAAGATCCAAGGTATAACAAGCAATAGTTCATACATGACTACTGATGGTACTTCAAGGGGATCTTCCACAGGTGACACAAAAATCCATCGGGGAAGACAAGTCTTCACTAGGGAAAAGGGAGAACTCTATTGGGGAAATGCAAATCTCCAACCTAGAAATGCATCGAGGGAGAAGCCACGCAGAGGGGAAAAAGTCAACAGACTTAGACTCCAATCGGGGAAACAAAAAGATCAGAGACACGGTTCTTATTGGGGGAAAACCAAATAAGGAACTTCCTATAGTGAAGAGTTAGAACGGGATCTTTAGGAAAAAACTAGAAACAAGACCAGACTCGTTGGGGATGCTAGTAACCACTAGATCTCTAAGACTCAGCAGGGGAAACTAAAGCTTCGCTGGGGATAATGGTGACAACCATAAATTACTATCAATAACAACTGTCTTTAAGCGGTGCTAGTGACTACTGTATATTCTGGGGGGTGCTAGTAACAACTAGACTTCCAGGGGAGAAAGGTGACAACCACAGTGATGATACCGATAACAATCCGAGTTTAGAAGATGCCAGTAACCACTGGTCTTCACAGGGGGTATTGGTGACAACCGATCCTAGGATGCCAATAACAATTGGACTTTCAAATGATTCCAGTAACCACTGGGCTTTAGGAAGACTGGTGACAACCAAATCAAAATAACAATTGTATTAGAAAAAACAATGCCAGTAACCACTGGGTTTAGAATGATTGGTGACAACCAAGGCAATGATACCAATGACCATTGGATTCTCAAAGAATGCCAGTAACTACTAGATTTTGAATAGGAAACTGGTAACAACCAAATCTTCCTACTAATAATAATTGATTTTCAAACAATGCCAGTACCCACTGGACTTGGGACGATCGGTAATAACCAAATCAAGGTACCAATAACAATTGGATTTTAAGCATTGCTAGTAGCTACTAGACTTACACAGGGGAATTGGTAACAACCGAACTAAATATCAATAACAATTGGATTTAAACGATGCCAATAACCATTGAACTTAACTAGGGAAGTCGGTAACGACCGAATCAAATATCAATAACAATTGAATTTTCAATAAATGCCAGTAACCACTGACATAGAGAATGAAAGTTGGTGGCATCCTAATTTTAAATGTAAGCATTAGTAATAGCTAATCATATTGGTAATCATCAGGTTGTATCAGATATCTCTAGTCACAACTATCCTCCCGGGATAGAACCAAATTATCTTGCAAAGCAAGCCCGTGGCAAACGGATCAAGGAGGGTGGTAATGACCAAAGGATCTAAATGGCGAAAGCCATACAAAGAGAAGCCCAAAGCAAATGCGCATGCTAAATGTTATGATGCGAATGCAAATTCAAACCGACCCATGAGGGAGAAGGAAGAAACAAAGCAAGACACACAAGGAGGAGATCCAACACACTGAGCCCTGGCGTTACTAAACTTGGATAAAGCTCTTTCCGGGGAGAGAAACAATCCTCTAGAGGTAATCAATGCTCCTATAGACCTAAAGAAGAGGAATCTTTGAACAATAAGGTAACCGTTGGGCGCATCCTTGGTTGGAGACGGAAGCACGCTTTTTGCTGCTCTGAGAGTAGTGTAATACTGCTATATCACCTCTAGAGTTTTTTCATGCTTTGTTGAACTATTTTCTTTAAACTAAAATTTTTAAATTTTCAGAACACTTTGCTTTTTTAAAAAAAAAAATCAATATTAATGAATAAGTGAAATTTGAATAACAAAAACATAGATCATGACAATGATTGGTCTGAAATCTGATTTTATTAATATGTGAGAATCTTTACAAAAGGTAAAGTCTCGGGAACAAATACCATTTGAAAAATGGAAAACAGAAAGGGTTACAAAATCCAATAATGATCCGGTCCATCTAACTAGCAGTCCATATGCTTCGCTGCTTTTGACGAGAATGGTAGACAATAATTTTCTTCAATACTTCTGATTAAGTGAACCTTTGCCCCTAAATTTATCCGGGTTGTTTGCCAAGATGCTCCTTTTTCTTGGGTTACCTTTCTAGGTTTCTAATTTAGGCATAATACTTTCTCACTGCATCTGAGTAAATGGGGTATTTGAGCTGCTCACCATCCATCGTTTTCAAGATTAGAGTCCCTCCGGAAAAGACAGTCTTTATGAAAAAAGTTCCATCATAGTTAGGCATCCACTTTCCACACGCATCCTTCTGTGTTGGTAGGATCTTCTTGAGTACAAGCTCTCCTTCCTTATATTCCTTGAGACGAACTTTCTTGTCGAATGCCCTTACCATCCTTTGTTGGTAAATCTAGCTATGACACATGGCAGTCATCCTTTTTTCATCAATGAGATTCAATAAATCGAACCACTCTTTTATCTATTCAGCTTCCTCGAGCTCGGCTTCCATTAACATCCTTAACGAAGGTATCTTGACTTTGATGGGTAGTATAGCGTCCATCCCATAAACCACGAAGAAGGAGGTTTCCCCTGTCGAAGTTCATACTGATGTTCTGTACCCATGTAAAGCAAATGGTAACATCTCATGCCAATCCTTATAGGTTACAACCATCTTCTGTACTATCTTTTTGATATTCTTGTTTGCAGCTTCGACAACGCCATTCATTTTTGGTCTGTACGGAGATGAATTGTGGTGTTTGATTTTGAAATCAACACAAATTTCTTTCATTGTCTTGTTATTTAGATTCGATCCATTGTCGGTGATGATTTGGTCAGGAATTTTGTACCGGCAGATGATCTCCTTTTTAATGAAGTGTGCGACCACTTGCTTGGTTACGTTTGCATATGATGCTGCTTCTACCCACTTGGTGAAGTAATCAATTTCAACGAGGATGAACCGATGGCGGTTGGAAGATTTTGGCTCTATTGCCCCAATCATATCTATGCCCCACTGTTAGCTCCCAAATTCGACACTGCCTTGGGTTGCTAAACATTAAGACATAATTAATGTCTAAGTAAAATAAAGCAAAGAGGTTTCGACAACCTCTAAGGAATTTTCTAAGCTGAACGGATGAAATAACTTAGAAAAATTAAGAAGCCTAAAGTTATGAGCATTTCGACCATGTCAGAGGTCGTTCGACCGAGATTCTGCAAATGGCATTGCTACGTCGTTTTGAAATTCAAAATTTGGAGGGAGGGGTTTTGTTCATAAGACACGTGGCGAGTTCTAGAGCAGGAAGTTACATGCAAATGACACTTGTTAGATCGAGGATACACCAGGAAGTTATTAGCAGTTAATTAATAGCATTATAAATAGGGATTTGTTAGGCAGATTTCTGGGTGTGTTTTACCATTTGTACAAAGTAACTCCAATCAAATTTACTCAAAGTACCCGAGTGTGAGAAAAGAGTATTTTCACGGAGAATGTACGTTATGTAAAATCACAAACTTTTTAATAAAGTCTTTTACAATTTCAGCAACATTTACATTTTCCTCTGAAGTGTGTATTTTGACTGAAACTTCGAATGAGAAGGAAAGTGAGAAAAATTGGGATTTGTCAATTATTCGCGATTGCCGGAGGTTTCCAGATGAGGTAGGTGATTTACTATCAGAGTGTGAAGTAAAGCTCACACGTTGCCTTTGTTGTTGGAACGAGTCTGATATTAGTGACTCCATATGGTGTGTTTTCGTTGGGATCTTCTTTAATTATTTATATAAGGCGTTGGTTGTGATAATAAATGATATTTTAAGGTATTCGAAGAGTATAGAGGATTATGTTGAGCATAAGGAACTGGAGTTATCAGTGTTGGAAAAAGAGCGGTGATATACTTCCGTAAGGAAAGTTCTGCCGAATCCGATAAAACTAATTGTGGTGTTTGTGATGCTTGTTGATATAATTAGGGGATTTACTAAAGACAACTTCAGCGAGTTTCAATTATGCAAAAGGCAACTTGAAGTATATAAGAGAAATCATCCGACCAGTGATTTAGAGTTGGTTACTATTGTGGTTGTACCGGAACCGGAGGCTTCGAAAGTTCAGACTGAGATCGGAGATGTTTGGTGATCTTAAGAGTTTAAGGTGTTTGTTTAATTTGATTAAGACGAATGTGAGGCATAGGAAATAATTGGGACTTTGGAAGGAGTACGGCTTCGAGTTGAATTACCATTCGGGTAAAGTGCATGTGGTAGATGATGCGGTGAGTTGGAAATGTCTGCGTATACCGAAGTTGACGGTGAGAAGAGTTAGAACTGACTGAGCAATTTTATAATATGAGTTTGGTGGGCGAATAGACCTCTTATGGAGTTAAGCGTTTATTGTTAGACCTGACGAGTGGTATGCTTGAGTTGGTGAATTAGTTGAATTTGATAAATTAGAGCCGAAGAGTGGATTGTCGGGTTTGTGGAAATAATACCACGAGGTGTTATGGTAGAGTATGTGTACCAGATTTTGTTGAGGGGAGTAGAAGTACTCGTGAAGAAATACATTAGGGTAGATGGAGTACCCATCCCGGTGCTATGAAGAAGTAACCGAATTTGAGTAGATTTTTTTTGGTGACCATAGATGAGGAGAGCAGCGGTTGAGGTTGAATATGCTGGTTAGAATAACCGAAATTTGAAGAGTGAACATCAGAGACTATTGAGTCTGATGCAGCCTTTGAATATTCTAGAGTGGGAATCAGGTAGTATTTTTGCGGAGTTGGTGTTGAGATTTCCAAATAATTGGGAAGATATAATTTTAATTTGGGTTGTTGCGAGTGGATTAACTATTCCGTGTTGAGGATATATGAGATGCATATTGAGTAAGTGGTGAAGTTAGATGAGATACTGACAAATATTATGTCAGATGGGAATTGAGGTTTATATTGAGATTTTGGAGGGGCTTACAGGAAACTTCGGGTACTAAGTTGAAGTTGAGTTCGACTTACCATCCGCAAACTGATGGTAAGTCATAGAGGATTATTGAGTCTGTAGAGAATTGGTGAGAGCGTGGGTGTTGGATCAAGGTGGATCGTGGGATGATTAACTACCGTTGATTGAATTACCTATAATAACGGTTACCATCCTAGTGTCGGAATGACACTATATATGACTTGGTGAGGTAGGGGGTATAGGAATCTACTGTGTTGGAATGGGTCGAGTGAGAGTGTTGTGCTCAGACCTGAAAATTATGTTGGAGATGGCTGAGAAGATCAAGAGGATCCAGGGAAAAATGTGTTTTGAGAGTCACGCCGGTGACTGATGTTGGTCGAACTTCGAAGTCTTAGAAGTTCGCACCGTGTTCTGTGGTTTGTATCAGAGTGGCGCAGCGGAGGCATGGGAGGAGTAACATGTTAGACTATTTTTCCGTTGCCGTCGTGAATTGGCATGACGTGTTTCGTGTGTCTTGTTGAGAAAGTACATTGAATCAGGTGGATGATGTACTAGTGGAAAATAATTTGAGTGTTGAGGCATTGCTGGTTCGTTTTGACGAACGGAAGTCAACTCCGAGGGGAGGAGACATCTTTGGTGGAAATGGTTTGGGGAAGTGCTGCAAAGGCAGTGCGACCTGGGAATTAGGATGAAGGATGCGGGAAGCGTATCCGGAATTGTTCCATCAGGCAATTTTCGAGGACGAAAATAATTAAAGTGGGGGAGAGTTGTAACACCCATTTTATTTATTTAGTCATTTTGGTGTTAATTTAATTATTTTATGTTGGTGTGCCCTTAGGTGGGGTGTGTTGGTATATGATTGGTGAGTACCCTTGATATGTAAGGATCATTGGTGGTATGGAGATAATAATATAATAATTAATAGTAACATTGGTGGTATTATTATTATTATTATTCTTATTATTATTATGATTATTATTATTAGTATGAATATTATTATTGGTCGGTGTCCCTGATATGGGAGAATTATTGGTGGTGAATTGGTGTAGATATAATAATATAATAACTAATGGTAATATTGGTGGTGCTTTGGTGTGAATATGATAATATAATGAATAATAGTAATATTGGTGGGGGTATTATTATTATTATTATATTTATTATATTTATCATTATTATTATTATATTATTTTTATTAATATTATTATTATTATTGGTGTGATAATATTATTATTATTATAATTATAATCATTGTTGGGTGTATCACTATTATTATTATTATGTTGAATATTACTATAATATTATAATAGTATTATATTATATTATATTATTATTATTATAATGATTATTATAATTATTATTATTAGAATTATTATTGAGAATATTAGTGGTTGGAATAAGTAAAATAAGAGGTGGAAGGGTTATTGGGAAGTTAGAATGGAAATATGAAAAGTCACGATAGAAACCGTGAGGAAGGAAATATGAAGGGGTAGCAAGGAGATATTAGAAAAGTTGGAATGGAGAGGAAAGAGATTACCATAGGCGTGGGATATTGGTGTGATAATAATATTATTATTATTATTATTATTATTATTATTATTACTATTATTATTATTAGTGTTATTATTATTATTATTATTAAAAGTATTATTATGATTATTGGAGAGATAATAATATTATTATTATTGTTATTATTAATAGTATTATTATTATTAAGATTATTATTATTATTATTATCATTATTATTATTATTATTAGAATTATTAATATTATTATTATTATTTTGGTGAGATAATATTATTATTATTATTATTATTATTATTATTATTATTATTAATATGTGGTATTATTAATATTAGTAAGATTATATTAGTATTATTATTATTAAGATTATTAATATTATATTATCTTATTAGTTATTATTATTGGGATTAGAATAATTAAAAGGGAAATAGAATATGAGGGGTTAGGAGAGTTACGATACATTTTAGAAAATTGAGAAAAAAGAGCGATAGAAAGAGAGAAGAGGAAAGAACGAGGAAAGTGAAAAAGAACGAAGGAAAAAGGGAACGAACAACGGAAGAGGAAGGAGAAGGCCAAGAGACCAATTCTAGGAGGAATTCTATAGATCGACCAATTGTCAAGGTAAGGGGGGAGAAATTTGATTGGGAATGGTTTATACATGTATAGGGTAGAGGGGATTCCTTAACCCCGTAGGAATTTATCGTTATATAAAGTTTTATATTGGCATGCTATAATTATTGTTGATGTTGGGGGATTGATGAATGCTGATGATGCATTTTGGGGTATATATATATATATATGGTGATGATAGTAACTGTAATGTTGAGCCATTTTGTTGGATTGTTGATGTTATTGTAGTATTGATCCATTTTGTTGGATTGTTGATGTTACTGTAGTGTTGATAGTAACTAGGAATATAAAGCTGATGAGATTATGTGTTGTTACCGTAGTGTTGGCAATGACCATGATTATAACTTTGGGAAAGTTATATGTTGTTTCCCTATAGTGTCGTTAATGACTATGGTTAGGACCTTGGTGAGATTCAGAGTGACTCTGAAGTGTCGGTAATGTACCGTAATGTCGGTTCTAGAGTAGAAATTATAGGATAATTGGTAAGTATAATATCTATTGGCATGTTTGTGATTGTGGATTGATGTTGATGAATTATTGATTTTGGTGTATAGGCTGAGGTGTTGGTTTAGGGAGGTTCTGAGTAACCTCAGAGACTTTTGGTGAGATGTCTGAATTGGTCTCGTGTGATCCTTCTAGCCTTGCTGTAGTGTGAAAATGATGAGTATGGGATATAACTTGTGTACTTGGTGATAGTACGCGTTTCCCTTAATATTGTTGGTGAGCAATTAGTTAATGTATATGTGTGTAGTGATCAGTAGGATCGTGTATCCCCGAGTTGGGGGGGGGGGGGGGACGTAGTTATATCCGGTGTGATAGTATGAATTCGTTTACTATCTGATTGATTTATATGGTGTTGGTGTAATATATCTATACATATGCATTGTTGTATGATGATATGATCAGGAGGATCGTGTGCACTTAGCGTGCCAGAATATAATAATTATGCATTGGTGTCTTGCATATCATGGTGTTTTGGTGGGATGAATCATGTCTCAGGAGGAGCGTAAGTGATTCATCCGTACTCCTTTGTGGAGAATGGTGGGGGATAGATCATGTCTCAGGAGGAGCGTAAGTGATCTATCCAGGTTCGATTGAATGAACCAATGAGTCGGTACCGCATGCATGGTGTTGAGTTGCATTTTGCATTATAATATGTTATATTGTAATTTGAACAGTAGGTTCGTTGTGTGGCGTTGTTGGGGTGAATATTGGTGTTGGTGTATTGTACTACCTTATTTACATGTACTACATTACCATTATATTTTTGATCATGATTTCTCACCCCTTTGTTGTTGTTGTGTCTGTACTTCTCCGGAAGTACAGATAATCCAGGTACTTAGATAGCTTGGATGGTGGTGTGCCAGTCGAGTCTAGGATGCTCTGATACGTAACACGGGATATGTGTGCTTTAATTGTTTTATGTCAAATTTGTTGTAATCCTGTGACGTATCACATTTTTAGTGAATTATAATAATAAAGATTTTTATGAAATCTGGCGGATGGCCGAGAATGTTGGAATAACGTTTTCCGCTGTAATATTTTTGAAAAGGATGAATAAAGTATTTTTATAAAAATTTGGTGATGTGATATCCCACTATTTTGGTGAAGAACTCTGATGTTTATTTATAATGTTTATATTTTATTTAATTTGGGAAGTGGGGTGTTACATAAACTACCAATAAAACCTGGAAAGAAGCCCGTCAAACAGGGCCCAAGGCGTTTTGCTCCAGAGGTCATGTCGAAGATCAAGGAGGAAATTAAAAGGCTCCTCCGTTGCAGATTCATTCGCACAGCGAGGTATGTCGAATGGCTGGCCAACATTGTCCCAGTCATCAAGAAGAACTGGTCCCTAAGAGTGTGCATTGATTTCAGAGATTTGAATTCAGCCACTCCCAAAGACGAATATTCGATGCCAGTGGCGGAAATGTTAGTTGATTCAGCCACTGGCCATGAGTACCTTATTATGTTGGATGGTTATTCTGGATATAACCAGATTTTTATCGCAGAAGATGACGTTCCCAAAACAGCGTTTCGTTTTCCAGGGGCCTTAGGCACTTACGAATGGGTAGTAATGCCATTTTGCCTAAAGAATGTTGGGGCAACGTATCAGCGAGCGACAATCGTTCGCCAGAATGAGGACGTTCGGCCTCAAAATGAATCCGTTGAAGTGCGCGTTTTGTGTACAGGCGGGAGACTTCTTGGGTTTCGTTGTCCATAAGAAGGGAATCAAAATCAACCAGAATAAGATGAAGGTTATCTTAGAAACAAAAGCGCCGTCGAACAAAAAGGAGTTGCAATCGCTGCTGGGGAAAATTAACTTTCTAAGGAGGTTCATCTCTAACTTAAGCGGCAAGATGCAAGCCTTCTCACCTTTGCTTCGAATTACTAGGGACAGATTCGAGTGGGGCAAAGAGCAGCAGGAAGCCTTCGACAAAATCAAAGACTACTTGGCTCACCCCCCAGTCCTTTCGCCTCCGTGTAGAAGCAGGAGTATGCGATTGTACATAGCAGCGTCAGATAGAACTTTAGGGAGCATGTTCGCTCAGGAGGATGAGAATGGCTCCGAAAGGGCTATTTACTACCTTAGTAGAGTTTTAAATGACGCAGAAACTAGATATAGTGAAATCGAAAAGCTATGTCTATGTTTATATTTCTCATGTACAAAGTTAAAACAATATATTAAACCAGTAGATGTTTGTGTTTCTTCGCACTTTGATGTTATTAAACACACGTTATCAAAACCTATTTTGCACAGTCGAATTGGAAAATAGGCACTGGCATTGATAGAATATTCTTTGACTTATAGACCGCTAAAAGCAGTCAAAGGGCAAATAGTGACAGACTTTATTGTCGACCACTCTATAAACGACAATGCCCTGAATATAGTTGAAGTGGAACCATGGAAATTATACTTTGATGGCTCTAGCCACAAACATGGCACGGGTATTGGTCTGATGATTATTTCGCCAGATAAAATTCCAACAAAATTCAAGTATAAAGTAGAGGGGTTGTGTTCCAACAACGAGGCTGAATATGAAGCTTTAATAGCTGGACTTGAAATTTTGTTAGAATTGGGGGCAACCCAGGTCGAAATAATGGGCGATTCGGAATTAGTGATAAAACTGTTGACAAAAGAGTAGAAATGTGTTAAAGAAAATCTCATCATGTACTTCGTAGTGGCCAATAGGCTGCTTAAAAAATTCAAAGCGTCAACTATTCGACATATACCGAGAATACATAACCAAGTGGCCAACGATCTAGCACAGATTGCCTCGGGATATAGGGTCTTGAAGGAAGACTTGCAGGAAGTAATCGAAGCTAGAGGCAAGGTAGTGTCGGTTGGGTTGAAGCCATCAGACTTGGAGGCTACAAAGTTTGGATATATGGATGAAGAGACTTTTGAAGTCTTTACCATCGGAGAATTGTTGGACAATGATTGGAGAAAGCCTTTAGTCGAATATCTCCATAATCCGTCAATAGCCTCGGATCGAAAGATAAAATATTGAGCACTGAGCTACGTCTTGATGGGCAACGAATTGTTCAAAAAGACCCCTGAAGGAGTTTTGCTGAAATGCCTGAGTGAATCAGAGGCATACTTGGCTTTGTCAACAGTCCACAGTGGGGCATGTGTTGAACACCAAGTTGCCCATAAAATGAAATGGTTGTTATTCCGACAAGGGTTGTACTGGCCTACGATGCTAAAGGATTGCATCGAGTTTGCCAAGGGGTGCCAGGAGTGTCAAGTTCATGCGGGCATACAACATGTCCCAGCAAGCGAATTACATTCCATAATTAAACCATGGCCGTTTATAGGTTGGGCTTTGGACCTGATTGGAGAAATTCGGCCAGCATCCTCAAAAAACCAAAAGTATATCTTAGTGGGGATAAATTACTTTACCAAGTGGGTCGAAGCAGTGCCTTTACCTAAAGTGGATCAGGAAGATGTGATTGAATTCATTCAGAAAAATATCATCTTTAGGTTTGGACTACCAGAGACAATAACAACGAATCAAGGGTCGATCTTCACGGGTAGAAAGATGCAGGATTTCGCCAGAGAGATGGGGTTCAAACTCTTAACTTAGACCCCTTATTACGCACAGGCTAACGGGTAAGTCGAGGCAGCAAATAAAATGGTCATTGACATGATAAAGAAGCAAGTAGGAACCAAGCCAAAGAATTGGCACAAAGCGTTGGATCAGGTTCTATGGGCATGTCGAACGTCACCCCATATCGTTTGACCTTTGATCACGATGCAGTGTTGCCAGTCGAAATCCATATACAGTCGATTAGGGTTCAAAGGCAACACGAAATTCCTAGAGAAGTCTATTGGGATATGATGCTCGATGAGGTCATAGACTTAGACGAAGAAAGATTGAAAGCTCTAGAATTGCTGAGAAGGCAGAAAAAGAGAATGGAAAAGTCATACAATAAGAAGGTTAAAGAAAAAACCTTTTTAGTTGGAGACTTAGTTTGGAGAGTTATTCTGCCTATAAATCGAAAGGCCAAGAAGTTGGGTAAATGGTCCCCAGAGTGGGAGGGACCCTTCCAAGTGTCGAGGGTTTTCTTTAATGGAGCCTATGAAGTGGAAGAATTGGGCGAAGACAAGAGGATATTAAAAGTAAATGGTAAGTACTTGAAAAAGTACAGGCCTATGCTGCAAGAAGTTAAAATAACAACAGAGTAACATAAAGTATAAAGCAAAGCCACAAATGGTATTAATATTTGCCAAAATGGCGCGATAAGTTACAATAACAAAGATGGCTTCAAAGGCCAGCAAAATATAGTCTGTTACAATATGTCAGTAAATTAGAAAGGAGGATTGGCCTTCATTTTAAGGTAGTTCGCCTTCTGAGATTCGATACCTTTTTGGCACGAGGCCCTTTCGTCAGTTAATCTGGCAACTTCTTCTTCTAAGCTTCGAGCCTCTTCTGCAAAAGTGATAGCATGTTCGAGTTCAGCAGCAAGGGCCGAATCGTCTTTGGAAGACAGTTGAGAAATCTTCTTTTCTTCTTTCTTGATCTTGCCTTGAAGTTTCTTGATCTTGCGTTTCCAACAGATGATGTTTTCTTTACTGGAAGCAATCTCTAGTTGGTCTCTCTTTTTCTCTTCCTCTAGCTCTTCGATCCTTTGTTCCGATTCCGCTGCACTTGTCCAGGCAGCTGCTTTACAACCAGATTTCGTCGAAATGTCACCTTCGAGGCGGGGCAGCAACGTGAGGTCTTTGTAGACTTGCTCTATCAAAATTCCCACCTCTCAAATGACGTTAGCAGCTTCAGGGGATATGGAGTCAAGTTTCACCTGTTGAAGAATCGTTTTCAAAGATAGATGGGTGACGGAATCCATCTTCAGCAACATGAAAAGGTCTCCTTTAAAGATTTTGGCTTTGATCTTTGCCAAAATTTCATCTGAAGGTTTGCTAGAGACCTGGCCCTCAGAAGTTGAAGTACTCTGAGTTTTGCTAGAAGAACTGCCTCGACTGCGCAGCAGTAATTGAACGTATCGACGAGGATCACTTTCTTTTAGCGCAGCCATTTCTTCCTTAGAGAGGACCGTTTCGCTCTGAAGAGGCATTGCCTGTGGCACCTCGACGGGAGTAACTTTGGTAGCATCAATACAAGCAGGATCATCAGATTTTGCCTTTGTAATTATTTCCCCTTCTACAGGGGCAACTTTTGTGGAGTCTTGAGCCAAGGTAGCTTCTTTCTCCTCACCATCTGACTCACCTAGCTCAGACTGGTGCATGGCTTCTTCCTCACATGCGTTGGCTTCGTTCGCATCAACGTCGTCATTAGCGGGTTTTGTGTGATCAAGAGGGGAACTTGTTGTGGTGGCAGGGTTGGTGTCCTCCGGTTTGGGGTTTTCGTCTTCATCTGCCATGACGATTGTATCAGGAGCTCCCTCTTCCTCGTGGTCAGACCCATCAGTTTGTGATTGTTAGGTAGTAGTTTTTAGGGGCGAAGGGGCTGCATAAAATTTAGGTTTGTTAATTTCACCAAGAGAACTCACACCAGAACCCAAATCAGATGTAGGGATATAAGTGGGTTCACCTTGGCTATTCAATGGATAAATAGGGAAGGGAGACGGTTGCATCGAAGGTTTGGAGGCCTCGGTAGTAGTCTGCAGTTGGGGAAATAAACCTCATGAGACGCGAGGTGAAAGAGACAAGAGCTTGATATAGAAAGGTCAGAGATTCTTTCACAATACCTTTGTGGCTTCCTCAGCCGGACTAGAGTTATCACTCT
Source organism: Lathyrus sativus (assembly GCA_963859935.3). Taxonomy (NCBI): domain Eukaryota; kingdom Viridiplantae; phylum Streptophyta; class Magnoliopsida; order Fabales; family Fabaceae; genus Lathyrus; species Lathyrus sativus. The sequence continues at coordinate 259,825,253 of OZ012739.1, forward strand.
CTATGGGAACGGCAGAAGGATTTGGATCATTTGTTGTGAGAGCTTTGACAGGAGATTCAGGAGGCGTGTTTTGTTTTTGTATCTTGGTGGGAGATGGAGGAGATTCGACGCTCTCTAGCCCATGAGTTACCCTTCATTTTCTTTTTAGGGGAATATCTTCACGAGGGGATTCATCATCGTCGGAGTCTATGATGACTTGGGCTGCAACTTTTCTTCTTTTTTGAGGAGTTAGAGGTTTGCGGCCAACCTGGGAAGATCAAAGTGATCAGCAAAGGACAGAAGAGCTTCAGGTGAATAAGAGCATGTAAGAATTTACCTTTAAACTTTCGATCTTTCCTTCTGTTTTATTGGTCGGAGCGTTTCTTTTGGGAGCAGTTGCGAATAAATAAATATAGAAGATATAGGTTAGTAACGTTGAAGCTTCGTGAGAGGAAGCCAAATCGAAGGGAGATGACCTTTAAGGATTTCGGTCTCGATGTGAACATCTTCGATACTGACATGAAGGTGCCCTCTAAAGGTATCAAGTGTATGTTTGGTCGGAACCACCCGCTGCGCCTTAGGCTTCGACTGCTGTCGAAGTATTTTTATACTATCCTCACAGATAAACCAGTCTGGAAATGGAGGGGCAAGAGCCACGCCAAAATCAGCGAATGGTAATCGAGGGGTCTTTGGGGGAAAGAGTTTAAAAGCAACCTCATATCGTCTATTGTAAGGGATAGATGAGGGGATTGTCAGTTTCTCCATTCGTTTAGAAAATTTTTCTTTTAAAGTGACAGCAGACTCTCGGATGGTTCGACTAACATCATTTGGTCGATAGGCAGTTTCGAAGTACTTCTGGAAAGCTTGTATCTCTTTGATATGAGTAGACGTACCTTTCTTGACCTTTTCCTGCACATCAATAAAAGCCTAGTCAATCAACCGTGAAAAACTTGAAACATCAAGAAAGTTGTTGGAGTAATGATTGGTCCACCAGTTGTAAAAATCTGGGGTACAAAGGTGAGAGGGTTCAAAATAAATTGGAGTAAAATGGGACTTATGGGCATAACGGGCCATTTGAATCGAACACTCAAGTGTTGAAGCTAGTGGAGAGAAGGATAACATGAGACTTCTTATCATACAAGCACCTAGGCAATGATTGAATTAACCCAAATTGCCTCGACACCAAGTTAGGTTGATAAGCGACTAATATTGCTTGTCCTCTGACAAGGTTGAGCTTATGAAAAATCAAGCGTGGCGTCAAGAATCTCTCCCATATCAGGTTTGATTCTGCTTCTTGTTTTTGTGAAACTAGAGGAAATGACCTGGTGAACCATTCAGGGCCATACAGCCTATGAGCAAAAGGGGCCATCCTGGGAGTGAATTCATGCCTTTTTGCAAACAAGTGGATGAAGCTGGTAAGATTGGCACGAAGGCCTCGACCCTCTTTATTTGGTGTCAACTGAACCAAGTGTGGCCATTCGACCCGGCGTTCAGATACCTGGGCTTCGCCGACCTCTCCTTTGAAGGGAAGGTTATGCTCGAAGGTAGCATTCAACCATAATTGAAGCAACCAAAATGGCCCCGCCATTATAAGAGCGCCATGGGTTTTTGGATCCCTTAGTTTATCAGCGCCTTCTCCCAAAGCCTCATACAGGCTGGCTAGTATCATCTCACTAAGACATACGTCCCTTTTAAGGTGTAACTGATTCGCCAGGGTAAGGTACTTCCTCGCCACCTGCAAGGACTTTGTGCAAAAAATACAAAGAGACAACCACATGGCCAGAAAGGCTATGTGCTCCTCGTCTTCGACTACGTCGGTGTCTTTCTTATGATAATGATTTATGAAGGGTGTGTAAGTATGTTTCGTACTACCAAAACCTATGGTGTCCCGCGCATCAATTTCAGGATTGTAAGCCAATCCACATGGTCTTAATCCAACGATAACAGCCATGTCGAAGAGCGTGGGAGTCACCATTCCGCGGGGAATATGGAAGGTATGGTGAGTGCTGTCCTAGAAATACAAAGAGGAGGCCAGCATTAACGGACAGTAAGGTGGCCCAAGCTTCGACAACATGATTAGGTCATAAATACCTATTTCTTTCCAATACTGTGCTTTTGCTTTCTCTATTTTTGCCAACCAGTTAAGGTAAAGTTCAGAATCTTTGAAGTACGGCGTAGCTCTAAAGAGTCTTGCTCCATCATGTAAATATTTGAGGTCTACATTGAAGAGAGAAAGGTCATCTGAGTTATCAGAAGGGATTTTGCTAGCGTCTTTTTTCCCTAAGGGTTTGGTTTTCTGGTAGGAAGGGAAAAAGTCACTCAAGGTGGAATAATCAAGGTCTGGGGGTGACAATGGGCTAGACATGGCTAAGGTTTTTCCAGCCACATCAATGGGGATGATTACCTGAGATTCGTAGATATGTCGTTTTTCTTCTGCTAACGGTTCCCTGATGAGCAGTTGGTTATTCGTGATTTTTGGTCCGCTCAAGGTAGCGAAAGGTGGCAATGCAGATGAAGAAGATGGTCTCCTAGTTTGAGTTTTCTTCTGTTGTTCAGCCATGATTGAAGTTTTTCAGAGAAAAAGGATTTTTTTTTTCTTGTGTTGGAAAAACGGGTTTCTTTAGCAAATAGGAGAAGAGTAAAGGTTGGTAAAGAGTAGAAAGTCTTATGAAAATTTTTTTGGTGATTTTATAAGGATTCAGAAAATTAAGAATTCTTACGTGGTTGAAGTTAGTGGGCCACGTGTGCCACCTAGTGGAAGAAGTAAGAGGCGGTTGTAACCTATACCCCTAGGCGCTAAAAGGGTGATGATGTTTTCTGAATTTTTGTGAGTTCCAAGAAACCTGCCATGATGATGATGACGTCAGAAGCGTGCAAAGTGGCGCGGTTTTTAATATAAACATTTCTCTTTCTTCTGTTTTATCTTCCAAAGGATAAGAGGCAAACCAAAGGGTCTGATAGTATCGAAAAGATGGTGTCGAATGGGATACTATCAAAAAATGTCCTTTTCCTGCAGTAAGGTCGAAAAGAACATTCTTTGGGGGCAATTTGTTAGCTCCCAAATTCGACACTGCCTTGGGTTGCTAAACATTAAGACATAATTAATTTCTAAGTAAAATAAAGCAAAGAGGTTTCGACAGCCTCTAAGGAATTTTCTAAGCTGAACGGATGAAATAACTTAGACTAATAAAGAAGCCTAAAGTTATGAGCATTTTGACCATGTCAGAGGTCGTTCGACCGAGATTCTGCAAATGGAATTGCTACGTCGTTTTGAAATTCAAAATTTGGAGGGAAGGGTTTTGTTCATAAGACACGTGGCGAGTTCTAGAGCAGGAAGTTACATGCAAATGACACTTGTTAGATCGAGGAGACACTAGGAAGTTATTAGCAGTTAATTATTAGCATTATAAATAGGGTTTTGTTAGGCAGATTTCCGGGTGTGTTTTACCATTTGTACAAAGTAACTCCAATCAAATTTACTCAAAGTACCCGAGTGTGAGAAAAGAGTATTTTCACGGAGAATGTACGTTATGTAAAATCACCAACTTTTTGATAAAGTCTTTTACAATTTCAGCAACATTTACATTTTCCTCTGTCGAACCACTTGTGCAAGTGTTACGTTTTGCCTTTACCTTTCCTGTATCCTTTACTCCAATACTTCTTCCCTTTAAACTTTTTACCTTTTTCGATCAGCGTTTTACAAATCTTTTACAGCGTTTCTTTAAGTTTATGCACTTTAAAATACCCAGTCAAAGTCTTTTTCATTACAAGCACATTTACCAATTCGTTATCACAAGTACTTTAAATTTAATTCTAAACATTGAATACTTTAGCACATGTCCTAGGATAAATCTGATCGATCCTGTGAGTCACCAAAGTCAGAATTGGAAGATCAGCGGTTGTTTTCCGATTTTCAAGGGAAACACCCACATTGCGAATGGCCATGGTGATGTTATCACGTTGAAAGGATGTGGAGGGATATGCACTTTGTCAGCATAGACTTGAAATTTGTGGCACTTTCGAGCAAAGAGGATGAAGTCCGTCTCTAAGGTCAACCAAAAATACTCAGCCCTTAAAATCTTTTTCGCCATTAAACAAAATAGGCTAAACCCTCAAGTTAAGTAAGTACATTCCCCAGTGAAGTCGCCATTTCTGTTGCAGTGAGAATCGTGATACCAAGCTATTTGATTAACTTGAATCTTTAATTCTTAAATTACAACCGGAATTTAATTTATCCAAAGGAAAGGTCTAAAGAAAGAAAAACCCTTTTTGCGATGTAACAACAACGCTAAGAGATTCGAGGATCGGGGGTTGGTTATGCATAGGGTAGGTATTTCACATCCTAAAAATCTGTAGTACTCTACAGGAACCTTTTGTGAGCTTGCATGCTAAGTTTGGTAAATGTTTGCTAAGGTTTGGGGTTGGGTAAAGGGTGTAGGTTAAAACCTAAAGATAGTTTCTAAGTTTGCTCGCAAAGACGTCGCGTCCTCTGCCTACGTATCCTAACTAGGATAGAATCAGAGCAATCGTAGTTCACCTCACTAGGGTTAAAGAACACTTGATTATAATCAAGGTTCATAGGGGAACAAACATAACAATGTTTGTATAGAGTTTTACAAAACTCTCTAGATCTATGTTGAACTCTCAAGAAAGGGGAGCAAGTAATCATTGATATGATTCTTACATAGAGTTTACAAACTCTATACTAGGGTTCTAATTGAAGAACACTCCTAGTGTAGGTGGGTTTTCTAGACTTAAAGCAAATTCTAATGGTTTAAAATATTCTAACTTAACTAAGCTAGGGTTAGGATGACTTCACAAAGTCAAAAGGGGTAAATGAGCTATCCAATGACACAAGGGTCAAGGGAGAGACTTTTCCTTTGGAAGGGGAGAGAGAGAGAGGCCACTTTGATGAGAGCTAGAAAGTTCCATCACTTGGGGAAATAAGTATTTAATAAAGCAAGATGAAATAAGATTTAAGACAAGTAAGCATGCATATTACAATAAGCAGATACTTTAAATGATACCAAGGGTTACAACCAGTAGTCAATCATCTTAACAAAGATTTGGGGCACATCTTAACCAAGATTTGAAGCATGATAAAAGTAACAATCATATGAACAAATCACAATTTGAATGTAGGCATGTCATAAGTTCAAAGCATGGTAAAAGTGACAACAATGTGCATAGATGACAATCAAGCATAATTAAATCAGTTTAAACCTCATAATTTAGGAGGGGATCATGAAATCACTTAACCAAGTAAATGTGATGAAACTATAAAGGTAACAACCAACAAAAGAATGTCATAAGTGAAATTGTATGGATGATACTCAAGGCAAGTAGTCAAGCAAGAATCGCATCGACGGATCGCGCTTTTAAAGTAAACACAGGTAAAAGGGATATTTTATGGTAACAATCAAAATGGGAAAATCCTAACATGTTTAGTAACATACAAGAGATGAGAATGAATAAATATCTTAACAAAAATAGTCATGGTGAAAAAGAAATTCATCTGCATACGGGATATAACAATCTCGATACAAAAGCAACTTACGAGCAACCAAAAGGCATGAAAATTTGAACAAACATGGAATAAAAATAATCACATGAAAGTGGACATCAAGACAAACATAATGCAAAAAGAATGGGTTCAAAATGATTAAAAATGAGTGAGTTATGAATTTTCAAAGATTGGATGAAAAATTACAAAAATAAATAAAAGGGTTACCCTCCTCAGGGGTCGAACCCAGGTCATGCAGGTACAAGGCGCGTTTAAGGCATATGGTCTTACCACTGGGGTGGCTATACATCCATTGTTTAAGCCACCTCAAAATATAGATAACCCTTCAACGCGCGTATGGCTGGGCCAAGCTTGGGGCAAAAACAAAGGAAAGTTTGAAATGCGTTTTCACTCGTAACTCACTCGATACTTAACCAAATTGAATGAAATTTTTATCAAACTTTCCTAGAAACAAATGAGGAAGATGATGGTGATGTTGTTTTTTTCCAAAAAATGCATGTATTTCAAAATTCGAAGGCTCAAGCAAATTGACATCATGATATGCATTTTGAGTTCCAAAACAAGAATCAACTGTTGTAAAAATCAAATGATGGTTTGAACATGTTATAAATGATGTACTTGATGAACTCCAACAGTGAGTTTAAGCAAAACATAGTTAGAATAATGAATGGCATGATAATTGCAAGTGCTTGAAATGCACTTTGATACTCAGTTCAAGTGTTGATTATTTCCAGGTCAAACCAGATACATGCACACATTAAAAACATGTTGACGAATGAATTTGAGCAAAGTTTTAGTTCAAAACCAGCTTGTATTGGAAAGTGATGTTTAAGTTGCAAATTTGGCAAGTTTGATGCATGAGGAGATCCAAAATGAGATTTATGCAATTTCAACTAAAACAAATCTTTCACACAGCTTATGCACATGCTAACAAGTGAGTTTAGATGCAAAAATTAGTTTGGAATAGGCTATGGTAGAGAATGGCATGTGGAATGCAAAATTGGTATTTGTATTGCAAAGATATTATTGTCATGAGTAAGCCAAACATGAACTTTCTCTACCCTTAGCAACAGCAAAACATAAATCTGATGGTGGTCAATGCTGATCAATCTTCTAGTAAACTAGGATAACTCTAAATATTAAGACACTATACTACAACATTTGAGACTCCATCCATCATGAATTCAAACAGGCTTAGAGTAGCAGCCTCTAAACATCAGAAACTCCTAGACAGTCCCCAAGGCCAATTCCAAATAACAGTTAATTGACAAATCAAGATGAGCATATGTAATAGCAATGAAGCCTAGACAACCAGAAGTAGACCTTCATGTACCAATGTTCTAACAACTGTACTTTCAACAATATGAACCAAACAATTCTGCCTAAAATAGAAGCAAATACCAAATCTAAGTATTGCTTTAAGCAGCTTAATGTCAAGACATCCAGGTAGAGGCAAAACAAACATGTTGGACATAAACATGTTGAAACAACCAAAAACAGGCCTAAAAACTAATTTAAAGCGCAGACACAACACCAAATAGCAACATCCAATGTGAGTTTCAACTTCTAGCAGCAATAGTCATAAGTTGACATACTTAGACTCCACAATAGTTTTGACAGCAAAGGAAAACAACTCAAAATACTAATGCTCAAACTTCAACAAAGAAAATCCAAACATACATGATAAAAGGATTAATGGGCTTCATATGACATCAAAATGCATATTAAGGCAACTATGTTTTCAAATTGAGTGTTTAATATAGTTGACCAACACAGGGCCAAAGGCATGGTTCAATCAAAAATCAGCAATGAACTGATCAACCTTATGCACCATGCTTGAGTACAAGGCTAAAGATGCAACATGTAAATTCAGAGTTCAGACTAAACTAGAACTGGTAGCAACTGAACTAGCAATCTGCCTTGCTGAGAAGAAGAGGGGTTGTCAAACATCTAAATGAAATGGCCAGCCAGTAGATTAAATCATTGTATCCATCAGCAGACACTTTCATGAATCCAACAGCCATAGGTTAAGGACTCTACATACACCAATTGCAACATCTTAAAAGAATAAGCTTGAAGGCCATAGAGATTAACCAGTACTAACATAATGAAAAATTGAGACAATGAACGCCTCCTTCATGGTATAACAATACCAGTCCACCTAAAAAGGCAACCCTTTTTTTATTACATCAAAGCATATCAGCAGAGAGAATTTTTCTAACCTATCTAAAACAGAAACCTCACTAAATCCAAACATATCAAACCTAAACACACACTAAACTAATGGCAACTACCCCTGAGTTGACAAACTCAAGTATCAAGCATCCATATTTACAGTAGAAACCTACACTGCTCCATAAAAATAACTAAGAAAATAACCAACTAAACTCTACAGCCAACTCACATAACATGATTAACAGCTTTTTACCAACTCAGATCAAACAAAGGAAACTTAAACTAGACAGAAATGGTAGGCCACTTTTGTCATCACAGTACATCCCTCAATTCAAATGTGTTGCAGGCAAACACAAATTGTATAAACTCCCATATCCCAATGTTTAGATCAACAAATAATCCAACATTCATTCTTATAACAACTTACAAGTTTATGACAATGATTGCTTAATGCAAGCCAATAAAAGATTGATCATGTCAACCCAAAAGACTACCATGACAGTTACAGGTCCAATATTCAAACATACCTAAAAAGGATTGGTCAAGTCAAACTGAAAGTAGGACATCATAACCAAACATACCTATCTAGCAACTATTTCATTCTTGGTAGAACAAATGCCACTAAAACAAGTCTTAGTTATGAAACATAATCTTGACAGCAGCAGCCTATTCATCCCTCTTTCTTTGAATGTTGTTTCTTTTTGAAGTAAAATGTAAGTTTGTGGCCAGTCTACACAAATGAACTCCCAGCTGTGGTTTTAAGTTATGGACAGTTGATATAACATATTTGGAAGGTGTTTAAGGTATCACAATGTTGAGAAATAGCTCATGGAGTGATTTGGCTTGAAATGTGCATAAAAGTCAAACTATGGTGGTGTGGAAGTTGACTTTTGGAATGGTGAAGTTTTTGAGTGGTTTGATGGTTGGAACACCTTCTAAATGTGATTTAGAGATTGTGTGGATGGTTTTTAGGGTGATGAAGTGGTTAGAAATTAAGCTGGTGTGAAAAATGCAAAAGGGGCATTTTTGGTGGCTTTGTGACTTTTCTTCACTTACAAGTAAAGAGGGAAAGAAGGAGAGCTATGTGCTTATGATGTTTTAGATAGCACTGGAGAAACCTCTATTTATAGGCCATGAGGAGCTTGGGGCAGATTTGGTTTTTCACCACTTTTGGAAGGAGATTTGAGATTTTGAAGTGAATCTTCCCAAATCTTTGTGGCAGCCTCTTTCCATCAACTCCTTGGCTCAAGGCAAATCAAAACCAGATGATATGAGAGGGATGAGGTGACTGGAGAGAGGTATGAAGGTAGGGGGCTGTTGCTACCATCATGTTGGAGAAAAGTTTCTCTTTCCTCCTTTAAAAATGATTATTTTATTTGCAACTTGCTATCCACTTGCTTGGCTCATAATTTCAACCTCTCTTATGGTTTTATATCCATCTAAGCCTCTTATTATCAGTTTTCAACATGATCCAAGGGTTGAGAGTGGATAATGTTGTGAAAATCTGATTTTGAGAAGTTTGGCCAAAGTGGTTTCAAGTGTGACAGGCCCAACTTCCATGTACCATAACTCTTAGCTCACAAATCCTCTTGAGGAGTTCTTGTACTTTTTAGAAAGCCCTCATGTATCTCTACAACTTCCATGCTTTGGGAATTTCCAAATTCTTGATGGAACTAGGTTGAAAAACCCTTCAAAGTTCTGAAAAAGTGGTTTGTGTGGCCAGAATTTGTGAAATTTCACTAAGTCCTTTACCCTTGAAAAATGATTTTTGCTATAACTCCAATTCCATGCATTTTTTGAATGTGGACCAATGTGGGACTTTTGTAGGGTTTTTCAATACCTTTCAAACAAGCTTAGAACCACTTCAATTGGATGTGTGGTTGAGGAGTTATGGTCTTGCCCCTTCCGAAACCCTAATTCCCGATTTTTGCAATTACTTCCTAACCCTTGATCCAATGGTCATGAAATTTTATGGGGAGGTGTAATCTGATATAAGAAACATTTTTCATTCACACTTTGAAGTCAAATTCCTTATTTTTGGAGAGTTGACTTTTCGGTCAATTTTTCGATCGATCAGTGTTTACCGAGTCGCCCGTTGGTGATCCGGACATCCTGAGGACTTGAAACTCTTTGGATGGACTTTAGTAAGCCATAGGAGCTTAATGGACCTTGATCCCACCATTTAAATACTCTTTGAATCAAAAGTCAAACTACATTTGACTTTTTCTAATCGAAAACCCTAATCGGGCGTCTCAAATTGCACTGTTCTCAATCTTCGGGTGACCACCTCAAATTGCATTCATTATTAATCCAATGTATCATCCTTGATTTTGTTTGAAGTTGGATCAATCCAAAACATTGATTGATCAAACCCTCGAAGTTTCGATTTTGACGGTACGGAACCCTAATTCATCTGCATCTTAACAAAGATAAACTCTAAATGTGTTAAGGTTAGTTAATTAAGCAAACATGATCCTACAATGATGATGAGGATCTAAGGGGTCAAAATTTGGGGTGCAACAGATGCCCCTATTTAAATATCTTCACTAGATGATGATGAGAGATGACAATCCTCATAGCATCGCAGTGAATGGTATTTAAATATAGCAAACCAGAAATTTTATCTCTTAGATCCGATGGTATGCAAAGGGACGAATGCTAATATGCCATGAATCTAAATGATGCTTTATGATGCTTGAATGCAAGACAAATGCAGACACACGAGCAAATATAGAAGAACGATGATACGACGAGTAACCACTCACGAGGAACCCAACACACTGGGGGAAAGATTCAAGGCAAATTAAGCAAGATAGTTCAAACATGACTAAAGATACTGTTCAAGGGAATCCTTCAAACAGGGGACACAAATTCCACCAAGGAAGACACATCTTCATTGGGGAAAGGAGATACGAACCTCACTGGGGATAAACCAGATGAGGAAGCCCACCGGGGAAGATGACAATTCTTCACTGGGGAATCCAAAGAAAAGAAACGCAAATCTCACTGGGGAAAGGACCCACTGAGGAGAACTTTGCTGGGGAACAATTCCACTGGGGAAGCACAACTTCACCGGGGGAAAAGACGGAACAGAGACACGAACCTTACTGGGGATAACCAGATGAGAAATTTCCTATAACGAAGAGTTCAAACGGGATCTTCAGGAGAAGGTTAGAAACAAGACCGGGTGTGTCGGGGAGGTTAGTGTCCACTAATTCTCCGAGACTTGACCAGAAAAAAAAAAGCTTCAACTGGGGAGACCGGTGACGACCAGAATAATAGATAGCTTCAAACAGTGCTAGCTTTCACTAGACTTACTGAGGATGATGGCGATGACCAAACAATAACGGTTTCCAAGAAGTGCTAAATATCACTAGTCTTCCTGGGGATATGGTGATGACCAAATCAAAGTTCCGATTACAATTGGGAATTCCAAGCAATGTTGTTAAAACAATAGGGCTCTGGCTGGGGATTGGTAACAACCGACTAATAACGATTAGTTTTCAAGCAATGCCAGTAACCACTAGTCTTAGAGGAGACTGGTAATGACCAAATCGGGATATACCAATATCAATTGGAGGGGACTGGTGATAACCAAATCAGGATATACCAATAACAATTGGAGGGGACGATGCTAGTAACCACTAGACTTAATTGAAAAAAATTTGGTGACGACCTAATCCAGGAGACCAATGACCATTGGATCTTCAAAGAGTTTGGTAACGACCAGACCGAAGTGATGATAACAATCTGCTTTAAGTGGTGCCAATAACTATTGGACTTAGGCTAATTGGTGATGATCAAACTAGGTGTACCAATAACAATTGGTTCTGAAGGTAAGACTAGCAACGACTAGGTTTTCCAAACAAGGCTAGTGACCACCGGACTTATAGAGATTGGTACTAACCGAATCAAAGGGTACCAATAACAATTGGATCTGAGGGTAAGACTAGTAATGACTAGGTTCAGAAAAACTGGTAATAACTGAATCAAATGGGGTACCAATAACAATTGGATTTGAAGGTAATGCCAATAATCATTAGACTTTTAGGGAATTTTGGTGACGACCAACTCCAATGTCAACGATCATTGGTTTTTTTTGGGGCAATACTAGTAACCACTAGACTTTTAGCCAAATTGGTGAAAACCGAATCAAATGGACTCCAATAACAATTGGTTTGCTTTATAACAGAATCAGTAACAACTGGGTTTGGAAAATGGTTGGTGACGACCGAATCACGGTACCGAACGTGATTAGTTCTGAATGTGTGCTAGTGAACACTAGTCTTTCAAAGTTTGTTGGTGACGACCAAATCGAAGGTGAAAATTGGTAATAACCCCCTGTTTGTGTAAATTAGACATTGCTAGTTGATTACTAGCTTCCCAAAGAAGATAAGGAAACCCCAGGATGTCAACTTTGAAGCGAACTTGTAACAACAAAACAAAGATAAAGGTAATGACCAAAGGATCTCAATGGCAGGAATGCAAACAAATGCGTATGTTGGCATGATGTTGTATGCAAGATGCAGAACGACCCGTAGGAACAAAGGAAGACCAAATAAAGAGAGAACTTGTCACGCTGAGTTTCAAAATGCCTCAAGTCAGGAGACACTTCCTTCTTTGGTGTAGATAACGACCTTTTCTCAGTAATATCCTCGTAATTCTGCGGAAAAGAAGTCTTGGCTTAAGAGCCAAAATTGCTGTCGGACACATCTAGCTTGGTCAGAGGTAACAGCAACCTTCCACAACTTTGAGGACTGTGTAATGTTATCAGATTACCTCTAGAACTTTTCAATAATTTTGTCAAATTGTGTTTTCTTTTTAAAACAAGACTTAAGTTTTTCAAAACACTTTGCTTTTATGAAAATTCTTATTAACAAATAAGTGAAATTGCATAACAAAAACAGAGGACCATAACAATGATTTGGCCGAAAACTGATCTTATAGATAGACAAGCACTTTACAAAGGGCAAAGCCTTGGGAATTTTATAAGTTTGAAAAATGGCAAAAAGAAAAGGTTACAGGATCCCATAATAACCCGATCCTTCTGACTGCCAGTTCACTTGCTTTGCTGCTTCTGACGACAACAACAGGCGTTGATCTTTCTTCTAGTATTCTGCACAGGACTCTGCCCCAGCGTCTGCCAGCTTTCAACATTGGGCTTTCATCTTGTCAAGGCACTGAAATCCCCTTTCTAGGTATTTCGTTTCAAGCGTAGTATTTTCTTACTGCGTCCGAGTTGATGGGATACTTGAGTTGTTCGCCATCCATAGTTTCGAGAATCAGAGATCCTCCGGAGAAAATAGTCTTTACAAAGAAAGGGCCGTCATAGTTGAGCATCCACTTGCTACGCATATCTTTTTGCGTTGGTAGGATTTTTCTAAGCACAAGCTCTCCTTCCCTATACTCTTTGGGACGAACCTTCTTGTTGAACGCTCAGGCCATCCTTTGTTGAAAGATTTGACTGTGGCACATAGCCGTCATTCTTTTCTCGTCAATGAGATTCAACGAAACGAATCTTTCTTTTATCCACTCGTCTTCATCCAGCTTTGCTTCCGTTAAGATCTTTAAGGAAGGTATTTTGACTTCAATGGGTAGCACAACGTCCATCCCGTACACTAAGGAAAAGGGAGTTGCCCCTGTCGAAGTGCGCACTGATGTTAGGTATCCGTGCAAAGCAAATAGTAACATCTCATGCCAATCTTTGTAAGTTATGACCATTTTTTGTATTATCTTTTTGATGTTTTTGTTTGCAGCTTCAACTGCACCATTCATCTTAGTTCTGTAAGGGGACGAGTTGTGATGTTTGATCTTAAAATCATCACAAAGTTCCTTCATTGTTTTGTTGTTCAAATTCGACCCATTGTCAGTGATGATCTGGTTAGGGATACCATATCGGTAGACGATCTCCTTTTTGATGAAGCGTGGAACCACTTGCTTTGTGACGTTTGCATATGACGCTGCTTCCACCGATTTGGTGAAATAATCGATTACGACAAGAATGAAGCGATGGTCGTTGGAAGCTTTTGGCTCTATGGCCCCAATCATATCTATACCCCACATTGCAAAAGGCTAAGGTGATGTCATCACATTGAGAGGATGTGGAGGGACATGCACTTTATCAGCATAAACTTGACATTTATGACACTTTCGAGCGAAGAGTATGCAGTCCGTCTCCAAAGTTAACCAGAAGTAACCCGCTCTTAAGATTTTCTTAGCCATGGCGTGGCCATTTGCATGGGTGCCGAAGGTTCCTTCGTGTACTTCGGTCATTATGAGATTTGCCTCGTTTTCATCGATGCATCGGAGTAAGACCATGTCATGATTTCTCTTGTACAAGACGCCATTGCTGATGAAGAATTTAGATGACAACCTTCATATTGCTCTTTTGTTAATTGTGGACGCGTTAGCGGGATACTCTTGGTTTTGGAGGAAATTCTTGATATCATGAAACCATGGCTTCTCATCAGATTCTTTGTCTATTGCCATGATGTATGCGGGTACTCTCCTTCTTTCGATGCGGATCAAAGGTGCCTCATTGACAAACTGGACCTTCCACATTGATGCCATCATGGCTAGCGCATCGGCAATGTGATTTTCTGCCCTTGTATATGCTTGAAGACGATTTCGTCGAAATATTCAGCCATCTCTAAGATGTGGGTCTTATAAGGGATCAATTTTTCATCCCTGGTTTCCCATTCTCCTTTGAGTTGGTATATCACCAAAGCAGAATCACCAATTACTTCTAAGATTTTGATACAGAGATCAATGGCAGCTTCCAATCCTAGGATGCAGGCTTCATACTCTGCTATGTTGTTTGTACATGAGAAGCAAAGTCGGGTTGTGACCGCAGTGTACCCTCCAGTTGGATTTTTCAGAACAGCTCCGATGCCATGTCAATTTTTGTTTGACGCCCCATCGAACATCATCTGCCAATGGGATCTCAGCTCGGGACCTTCTTCCGGACCAGGCTCTGGTTTCGTGCGCTGAATATACATCATGTCTTCATCAGGAGAATCAAATTTGAGTGGTTGATAATCCTCCATAGGATGCTCTGCGAGGTGTTCTGACAAGACACTTCCTTTGATTGATTTTTGAGCAACATATTGGATATCATACTCTAATAAGAGCATATGCCATCAGGCTAATCTTCCTGTTTGAGCTGGCTTTTCAAAGATGTACTTGATGGGGTCCATCTTAGAAATCCGCATCGTAGTGTGACAAATCATGTATTGCCTCAGATGCTTGGCGGCCCATGCTAATGCACAACAAGCTTTTTCCAGGGGAGAGTAACGACTCTCGCAATCAGTGAACTTCTTGCTTAGATAATAGATTACGTGTTCTTTCTTCCCTGACTCATCAGTCTGGCCCAAGACATAGCCCATTGAATCTTCTAACACTGTCATATACATGAACAAAGGCCTTCCAGGTACCGGCGGAATCAACACTAGAGGTTCTTACAAATACTGCTTGATTTTCTCGAATGCGGCCTGATAGTTTTCATTCCATACCACTGTTTGATCCTTTCGTAACAACTTGAAGATCGGTGTGCAGGTAGGGGTCAAATTGGAGATGAACCTGGAGATGTAATTCAAACGTCCGAGGAAGCCTCTGACTTGTTTCTCAGTTTTAGGAACAGGCACCTCCTGGATTGCTTTAACCTTGTCGGGGTCTACTTTAATTCCTGGCTGACTAACGATGAAACCAAGTAACTTGCCTGAGCGAACTCCGAAGGTACATTTTGCTGGATTTATTCTCAATTGATACTTTCGGAGTCTCTTGAATAGCTTCAGTAGATGATCGAAGTGGTCTTCTTCACTTTGGGATTTTGCAATCATATCGTCCACGTACACCTCGATTTCTTTGTGCATCATATCATGAAAGAGTGTGACCATAGCTCTCTGATACGTTGCCCCTGCGTTCTTCAAACCAAAAGGCATTACCTTATAACAATAGGTTCCCCATGGCGTGATGAAGGTTGTTTTCTCCATGTCATCTGGATCCATTTTTATCTGGTTATAACCAGAAAATCCGTCCATGAACGAGAAAACTACAAAGCTTGCTGTGTTATCCACCAAAGTATCAATGTGCAGTAGCGGGAAATCATCCTTCGGACTTGCTTTTTTTAGATCCATGTAGTCGACGCACATCCTGACTTTTCCATCCTTCTTCGGGACTGGTACAATGTTTTCCACCCATTCTGGATATTTGGACACTGCTAAAAAGTCGGCATCTATTTGCTTTTTGACCTCATCTCGGATTTTAAGCGCCATGTCTGGTCTCGACCTGCGAAGCTTTTGTTTGACCGGAGGACATTCTGGCTTCAAGGGGAGCTTGTGCATGACAATGTCGGTATCCAACCCTGGCATATCTTGGTAAGACCAAGCAAATACGTCAACAAAATCTCTGAGGATTGTTATCAGCTTGTCTTTGATTTCTTGCCTTAATGATGCCCCGATTTTGACTTCTCTTTTGTCTTCCTCTGACCCTAAGTTGATGACTTCAGTCTGCTCTTTGTGGGATTGGAGATAAACATCTTCGTATTCAGCCATTCTCTTTAACTCTTCTGGGACTTCTAACTCTTCGTCATTCTCTTCTCCAACTTGAAAGACAAATGAACCGCTAGTAGAAGGAACTGAATGATCATAGGATTCTGTGGTTGGTGGAGGTATTTTGCATGTTTTATTTTGGAACAATTAGGCACACACACACGGACATGCATATGAAGGGTTGTTTTTATTTTTTTCAAAAAAAGATTGCCATTTTTCGAAAAGAGTGAAAGTGACGCGCAAAACAAATAACAAGAGTTTTAACAAAAACACTTTTTCATTAATGATTTCCAATTTTTGCAAAGTGGCCCAATACAAAATAATTCGCAGGCCTTGGGCAAGACCAGGAATTTTTTTAATAAAAACACAAAGCTAACAAGCAGACTGAATTACTCTAAAGGTAAAAAGATGGGAACTTCCACAGCCTCCCAATTGCGCAACACTGCTCCTCCCCTAGTTATTAGATGATCCAGATTACCGTCTTCATCTTCAGCAATAATGGCATTGACTTGCACACCGCCACTGGTGAATATCTCTTTTAAGGACTTCTTCTTCATGGTGCTTTCTTCTGGCTCGCCTTCCGGAGTTGGTTTGTAACCCAACCCTTGTCGATCATGTTTGGCTCGGGCATTGACTTCGATGACCTCTCCCCATCCTAGTGGGACTCCATCTTTCAGTGCTGCCTTAATACTTTGGGCAGAGGTAAATGATGGCCCTTGGGTTATGTCTGATTCATCAACTAAAACAGCGTGAGCTATCTCTAGTGCTTGGAAGGCCGTCTCGAGGGAATCTTCATCAGCCTCAATATACCGAAATGATGACAAGTTGCTCACCATTAAGTCTTCTTCTCCATGGACAATGACCAGCTGGTCGTTCACAACAAACTTCATTTTTTGGTGGAGAGCGGAAGTGACAGCGCCAGCTGTATGAATCCATGGTCTTCCCAATAAAAAACTGTAGACCAGATTTATGTCCATCACCTGGAAGGTGACTTCGAAGATTTATGGTCCAATTAGGATAGGAAGATCAACTTCTCCTATCACGGTTCTCCTGGATCCGTCAAATGCCTTGACTATAAGGGAAGTTGGTCTCATGGTACCACCTTGATATGCCAGTTTGGCCAAAGTCCTTTTAGGAATTATGTTGAGTGTTGATCCTGTGTCGACAAGAACTCGGGACATTGTATCATCTCCACATTTGACTGACACATGTAAGGCACGATTGTGCTTACGCTTCTCAGCTATCAGGTCGTTATCATCAAAGCTTTGAGTGTTGCAGGCAATGATATTTGCTACAACAGAGTCAAACTGCCCCACTATAATATCTTTAGTGACGTGGGTCTGTGTCAGGATTTTGAGCAATGTTTGGCAGTGTACTGGAGAGCTTAAAAGCAAAGCCATGACCGAGATCTTGGAGGGTGTTTGGTTTAATTGGTCCACCACCCTATAATCACTTCATCGAATGATTCTCAAGAATTCTTCTTCATCGTTCTTGAGACTTTCTTTTCCTCTAACTAAAGTTTCTTTGGCGGTGGCTGCCGCTGGAACAGGCTTCTGAGGAACAGGTGTTTTTTTAATAGAAACTGTTGGTGGAGGAGCCTCGTTATATGTTCGAGGTTGATAGACGTGACCACTCCGGGTCATTTTGCTTCCACTGGCAATGTTGGCCACACTTACTGGTTTCTTTTCTTTGAAAATCCCTTCACACCATGAATAGTCTTGTTTTGGTGTCACGGCTCTTGGGTGAGGCTTGGATCCTCCCCTCGGCTCAAACCTAGCCTGTCCCCTATCGAATTTTAGGGGTGCATCATCGCGAAATACTAGCCGAACGTTCTTGTAGTTTTTGTTACTATTATCATCTCTGAATACGGTTCCTTTGTTGGGCTCTCCTGGTATGTTAAACACAGGCTCGATGACCGCCACATCTTCTTCCTTTTTTCGGCGAGCGATTTCTATCATTTCCTGTTCAATCATGGCTCGAATGTCCTTTTTCACAGCGTCACACCCTTCAGGATTCAACATACATTCTTTGCAATCTTCGTGAGATGTCTTGAGTGACCATGCCTGAGCGAGGCGTCTGTGCAGGTCTGCTAATGGCACTTTGATCTCACCAACAGTAGTAACTTTCTTGTCTTCTAACCCCTCTCCTTCTTCAGTAATGACGTTGACTCCGCCATGATTTGGAAGAGGGTTGCTCTTAATGTTGGGGGGATTATCTTCGAAGGATAGAATTCTCTTTTCAATAAGTTCACGAACTAGATACTGAAGGGCGAAGCAACCTTCAAGATCGTGGCCTGGAGCATTCTCATTAAATAGGCAGCGAGCATTTGCATTGTAATAGAATGGGAGTGGATTAGGTGGAGCACCTAATTTTCTTGTTTTAACCATCCCTCTTTCTATTAGCATGGGAAACAGGTCGGTGTAACTCATTGGAATAGGTTGTATCTTTGGCCTATTTGCTTGATAATTTGCCCTCGGGGCCCTGTTCTGAGGTTGTTGACCCTGCGGCTGCTGGTATTGTTGTTGATTATTGGTGCGGTAATGTTGCTGATTTCCAGGCTGATACTGGTGTTGATTGCTGAATGCCCCAGGTTGGGGACCATGCTGTGAAGAAGGTTGAAAAACCGAGGTCACTACCGCTACATACGATGGTTGGTACTGTTGGTGGTGGCTTCGTGAGCTTTGTACTTTCTTTCCATATGTGATTGCACTCACCTCTCCCTCTTTCTTTTTGTGGAAGGTGCTGACTGGCTTCTTTGCTGTGCTGGCGCTTGAGGTAATATTTGGAGTGGTCACTTTTCCACTCTTTAACCCTGCTTCCACCTTGACTCCTACTGCCACAATATCATAGAATTTTGTTATAACACTGCTGATTAAACGTTCATAGAATTCTGGTCGAACTGTATCCACAAACCAGTCCGCCAACTCCTTCTCAGTAAGGGGAGGCTCTACTTGTGCTGCAGTTCCGCGCCATCTTTGCACATACTCCTTGAAAGTTTCAGTATTTTCTGCGTCATGCTGAGAAGCTGACGGCGGTCGGGAGTTAGGTCCATGTTGTACTTGCACTGTTGAATAAAAGCATCTGAAAGGTCTTGGAAACTGTGAATTTTAGCTTGATCTAAACCGAGATACCACTTAGCCGAAGCCCCTTTAAGACTATCTTGAAAACAGTGTACTAACAGCTTATCATTTTCAATATGCGGAGCCATCCGCCTACAATACATGATTAGGTGCTCTTTAGGACAAGTGGTCCCCTCATATTTGTCGAAGATTGGCATTTTAAATTTCTGAGGAAACACCAATCCAGATACCAGACATAGATCCTTGGCATCAGATCCAAAGACATGATTTCCTTCAATGGCCCTCATCCTTTTGGCCATGATGTCCATCTCTACTCGCAATTTTTCGTTTTTTTCGTCCTCAGCTTCAGACCCATTGGGTATATCAAAGATTGGTTGTTGATTGGCGAAAACTGGTCGTACTGTGGTAGGTCCACCTGCTTGAGTGAAAATACGGTTTCTGATTGTTGAGTCGAACAAAGGATTGAGACCTGAAGACTGCATGTTGTTGAAAGGTGGCACAAAATCCCGGGACATGCCATAGGGAAACTCTGCTGAAGTAACAGGAGCTACTGTGACATTAGCTGCTGTTGTGGCAATTTTGGAGATCACTGTAGGTTGCGTATCCATTTTTGCTTTGATTATGTTGAGGACTTCCATGATTTGGTTGACGTCCCCTTTGATCCCTTCAATGTCATTATCCATCTGATTGAACCTTTGGTCATTATCTGCCATCTTCTTTTGAGCTTGGGACCGTGTGTTATATCTGTGGGTACTCGGCGTGACTCCTTATCTCCTTCTGGACAAGAACAAAGGATGAGCTACGGAACCTAAATGCAGGACTGATGCAGGATGACATGCAAATGTAAATGCGAATGCATAAACCATTCAAGGAAACTCAAAATTTTTGTTTACAAACAAAAAAAATTAGACCAACATGTAACGGCATGCTTAAAAAGCGTTTTTCATTTGATAGCTGGAAATCTATTACAATACAGTGGCCTTTGCTAAAAAGCAAGACCTTTCTTACAAGGAAAATGAAAGTAAATGCAACAAACAGGATTTCAATCCTTTTTTAGGGAAAGCAGGGAAATGGTGAAACAAAGATCAATCTAACAAGACGATCCTTCTCCTTCTTGGACTCTGACATGAACTTGATCCTGGCGAATAATCTCCCACAGGTCTTCGTTTTCTCTTTGCACTTTGACCAAAGCGTATCGTAGCTCTTCCCTAGTTGCGGGGACCTCAGGCTCGATGGTTATCTCATAGTCATGAGTGTAGAACATGTTTAAGGCAATTTCTTTTGACCATAGCAGGTACCCCCTGGTGGTTAAACAGCTTGCATTCTCCATTGGAGTTGGGCCCATGAGGTGTGGATCTCTTTGAGCGTATTGAGTGTTTTCTTCTAGTTCTTGGTTGCGACCTGTCTCACAGAAGCGAGGCCTCAGAAGTTCTGGTTCAGGATCTGGTCCGGTAGGATACCCATGTTGACGCCGAGCGAGAATAGGATTATAAGTGATCACCCCTTCTGTCCCAATGAGAGGCACATTGGGGAAATCTATGTAGCTAGAAATCATGACTTGGTCATCGATGCTGGTGTCATACCATGTGATATCATGGTGTCTGAGAGTGACGAGTTTAGAAACCCATGCGTTTTTGGTAGGAAGCCTCCAAAGGATATGGGTCCTTGGCAGATGAGAAGTGAACCATCGGTCGAGTAGTGCAAGACAGCATGAGAATTGCCCACAATCATACAAGGCGAAACGGTGAATGACTACATAAGTGTCAGCCAATATTGTGTTGACCGGATTTTTGAGGATGAAGAGGCGGATCGCTTCTTCGCTGATGAAGTCGTAACTGCTTGGGAACAGATACAGTCCATATATTAGTAGTGTCAGAATCGCCTAAAAAATGCCCAGGTTTCTGCTTTCATAATGGTACTCAGCCATCTCCATTAGAGGTCTGGCATCCATTCCATACCACCCTCCTTTCGCTCTCATCGGTGGTAAGTCTTCCAGTTTGATTTGCAGGGCTTTAGCTAAGTCCCTTTTCTTTGGTTTTCCATAAGGGAGCATAAAAGTCCATGGAATCTTTAAGTAAGCATTATACTCCTCGAGGGTCGGGAGTAATTGAAAGTCTAGAAACACAAAGCAGTGGTAAGTTGTATGGTAGAATTCCACCAGGGCTTGCAACATGGGCTCATTGATCGGAGCGCTTATCAATGGCAATAGGTCCCCATATTTGACTATGAAAGCAGCAGGGTTTCATACAAGTCTTGTTAACATTCTTAGACGGCCCAATCTCAGATCTGGAACTCGAAGCATGTATCTTCTTACCATGTTGTTGTCTGCAAAGAAAAAGATGAATTTCCTTGAATGGTTAGAAGAAGTGCAAATGTAAATGCAAATGATTGTCATGGAACTCAGATATTTTCGAACATCAGAAGTCATCATTTCATTGATTAACGAAACAGATTACAAAACATTGTTTCCTCTTACAAGAGTTTTAAATAACAACTAAGTGAATCCTATCAAGGTTCTCCTAGCAGCCTGAGGTTGAGCTTCTCGATCTTTCTTTCCATCTGAGTCTTCTCAAAGATGAGTATGTCCATAATTATCTTCCATGGATTAGACCGAGGCTCGTAAGGTTCTTCTAGTGCTTTCCTCTTCTTACAAGAGAGGATTTCTTCATCTTTCAACTGGAGTTCTCTTTGGAGCTCCGCGTTTTCTTCGACGACTATTTGATACTTGTGATTCCAAGCTTCTTCAGTTTGCTGTGCTTTGATCAAAGCAATTTTCAAATTTTCTTCTTCAGACATGAAGACCAACGGGCGTTCTTCCTTCAAGGTCATAGGCTCTTGCTTAGGGTATGGCATCCTTAGTGTGACGGCTCTTTTCCGAACCCATTGGAGGTAAGGTTCCAAAGAAACACAGTTGAGTCTTTCAAGATCCTTCTTTCCTTTCTTGTGTAGATTCTTCCAAGCTTCTAGAACTTTCTCTTTTAATCCTTGACTATCTTCCCCTTCTTTGAAGAAAATGCTTTCCACTTGAACACTTTTGGGTTTGTCCTTTAGAGGGTATCCCAATTATCAGTGGGCGAGTATTGGATTGTAGCTGATCCCTCCATTTATGCTGAGAAGAGGTATATTGCCAAATTCCCCACAACTCTCAATAATCATTGTCCCATCATAATCACGACTATAACAATCAATGTCGGAATGGGTAAGAGCCATGATTTTTTTGCGACCACCATCCTTTCTTTGGATCCCAAAAAGCGTTGGCTTTGGGCAAGTGTGAAGTGAACCACTTGTACAATAAAGGAGCGCAACAAGTGATCATTCCTCCATTGTGAAAGTTCCTCAGATGAACAGAATGGTATGTGTCTGCTAACAAGGTAGGCACGGGATTCTTCTTCAAGAAACTTTTGATGGCATTGAGGTCCACAAAATTCTCAAAGCTTGGAAACAAGAATATTCCATATATGAGTAAGGCAAGAATAGCCTCGAATGCATCCATGCTTAATCTGCGTAATACTGAGCTTTCTCAACCAAGAATTCCGCTTTTAACCCAAAGACTCCTCCTTTTGTAATTAGATTCTTTTTTATATCAACCACTCCCAAACGTGTAGCTTTGGCAATGTCCTGCTCTTTAGGGTCCTTCTCCGTAATCGGAAAAGGAGAATCTTCAAGAATAGGAAATCCAATTAACTAGGAATACTCTTCTAGCGTGGGCACTAGCTAATAATCAGGGAATGTAAAACAATGGTAAAGCGGGTCATAAAACTGGAGGAGAGTAGAAAGAAGTCCACTATCCATCTTTATCTTGAAGAGTAGCAACAGCTTCCCGTATCGGCTTTGAAATCCATATGGATCTGTCACTAAGGTGCTCAACCTTTTCAAATCATCTAGGTTAAAACCCTTGTAAGTGTACTTCAAAGTCTTCTTTCTCTCACTGCTCATGACGACCTCTGATGTTTACAAACAACAAATTCTGAGTTCCATGAAACCATATGATGCTATGATGACATGATGATATGAATGCACAAACACAAGCAAATACGCATGCACACAACACAAGCTTAGGTTTAAGGACAAGCATGAGTCCAAGGGTCTACCCATCCCCAAAGGTTTGTACTATGGATTGATTGTACCTGCCGAACGGGTTCTACAGAGTTCCCAGAGTCATCAACCCATCTTTCGGATATTATCAACTTCCCAAATTACATGGTAATCGACAATATTCTCAAGAGAATCTCGTCTTAGTGTAGTATCGCGTATCAACTATTTCGGAAATACTTCCTTATAGTCATCGCACTACGTCCTAATAAGGCCAAAGTGGGGGAAAATGTAATCTAAAGGTCCACAGTGTCATGGGCTCCTTTGTTGAAAGTAGCATTGTTTTCACGAATACTCGATCAACAATACTAAACTTTCAAGAGGGCCTACACTGAGTGGTGGTTTCTCAAGTCAGCTTGTTCGGGAATCAACTCCCTATAAGCCTTCTTGAGTATACCACCATCCTATCATAATTTCACTCAAGTCCGGGTATAGGACCATCTCACCACTCAAGAGCACCCAATGCCCAACAATGAAACAAATATATTGACAAATATAAATGTTAAGCAAATACTTATAAATATAGAATGCAATTAAACAAAATAGGCTAAACCCTCAAGTTAAGTAAGTACATTCCCTAGTGAAGTCGCCATTTCTGTTGCGGTGAGAATCGTGATACCAAGCTATTTGATTAACTTGAATCTTTAATTCTTAAATTACAACCGGACTTTAATTTATCCAAAGGAAAGGTCTAAAGAAAGAAAAAACCTTTTTGCGATGTAACAACAACGCTAAGAGATTCGAGGATCGGGGGTTGGTTATGCATAGGGTAGGTATTTCACATCCTAAACATCTGTAGTACTCTACAGGAACCTTTTGTTTGCTTGCATGCTAAGTTTGGTAAATGTTTGCTAAGGTTTGGGGTTGGGTAAAGGGTGTAGGTTAAAACCTAAAGATAGTTTCTAAGTTTGCTCGCAAAGACGTCGCGTCCTCTGCCTATGTATCCTAACTAGGATAGAATCAGAGCAATCGTAGTTCACCTCACTAGGGTTAAAGAACACTTGATTATAATCAAGGTTCAGAGGGGAACAAACATAACAATGTTTGTATAGAGTTTAACAAAACTCTCTAGATCTATGTTGAACTCTCAAGAAAGGGGAGCAAGTAATCATTGATATGATTCTTACATAGAGTTTACAAACTCTATCCTAGGGTTCTAATTGAAGAACACTCCTAGTGTAGGTGGGTTTTCTAGACTTAAAGCAAAGTCTAATGGTTTAAAATATTCTAACTTAACTAAGCTAGGGTTAGGATGACTTCATAAAGTCAAAAGGGGTAAATGAGCTAACCAATGACACAAGGGTCAAGGGAGAGACTTTTCCTTTGGAAGGGGAGAGAGAGAGAGGCCACTTGGATGAGAGCTAGAAAGTTCCATCACTTGGGGAAATAAGTATTTAATAAAGCAAGATGAAATAAGATTTAAGACAAGTAAGCATGCATATTACAATAAGCAGATACTTTAAATGATACCAAGGGTTACAACCAGTAGTCAATCATCTTAACAAAGATTTGGGGCACATCTTAACCAAGATTTGAAGCATGATAAAAGTAACAATCATATGAATAAATCACAATTTGAATGTAGGCATGTCATAAGTTCAAAGCATGCTAAAAGTGACAACAATGTGCATAGATGACAATCAAGCATAATTAAATCAGTTTAAACCTCATAATTTAGGAGGGGATCATGAAATCACTTAACCAAGTAAATGTGATGAAACTATAAAGGTAACAACCAACAAAAGAATGTCATAAGTGAAATTGTATGGATGATACTCAAGGCAAGTAGTCAAGCAAGAATCGCATCGACGGATCGCTCTTTTAAAGTAAACATAGGTAAAAGGGATATTTTATGGTAACAATCAAAATGGGTAAATCCTAACATGTTTACTAACATACAAGAGATGAGAATGAATAAATATCTTAACAAAAATAGTCATGGTGAAAAAAAATTCATCTGCATACGGGAGATAACGATCTCGATACAAAAGCAACTTACAAGCAACCAAAAGGCATGAAAATTTGAACAAACATGGAATTAAAAATAATCACATGAAAGTGGACATCAATACAAACATAATGCAAAAAGAATGGGTTCAAAATGATTAAAAATGAGTGAGTTATGAATTTTCAAAGATTGGATGAAAAATTACAAAAATAAATAAAAGGGTTGCCCTCCTCAGGGGTCGAACCCAGGTCATGCCGGTACAAGACGCGTTTAAGGCATATGGTCTTACCACTGGGGTGGCTATACATCCATTGTTTAAGCCACCTTAAAATATAGATAACCCTTCAACGCGCGTATGGCTGGGCCAAGCTTGGGGAAAAAACAAAGGAAA
Source organism: Lathyrus sativus (assembly GCA_963859935.3). Taxonomy (NCBI): domain Eukaryota; kingdom Viridiplantae; phylum Streptophyta; class Magnoliopsida; order Fabales; family Fabaceae; genus Lathyrus; species Lathyrus sativus. Next base: position 259,850,991 of record OZ012739.1, read on the forward strand.
GTTTGAAATGCGTTTTCACTCGTAACTCACTCGATACCTAACCAAATTGAATGAAATTTTTATCAAACTTGCCTAGAATCAAATGAGGAAGATGATGGTGATGTTGTTTTTTTCCATAAAATGCATGTATTTCAAAATTCGAAGGCTCAAGCAAATTGACATCATGATATGCATTTTGAGTTCCAAAACATGAATCAACTGTTGTAAAAATCAAATGATGGTTTGAACATGTTATAAATGATGTACTTGATGAACTCCAACAGTGAGTTTAAGAAAAACATAGTCAGAATGATGAATGGAATGATAATTGCAAGTGTTATGCTTGAAATTCACTTTGATACTCAGTTCAAGTGTTGATTATTTCTAGGTCAAACCAGATACATGCACACATTAAAAACATGTTGATGAATGAATTTGAGAAAAGTTTTAGTTCAAAACCAGCTTGTATTGGAAAGTGATGTTTAAGTTGCAAATTTGGCAAGTTTGATGCATGAGGAGATCCAAAATGAGATTTATGCAATTTCAACTCAAACAAATCTTTCACGCAGCTTATGCACATGCTAACAAGTGAGTTTAGATGCAAAAATTAGTTTGAAACAGGCTATGGTAGAGAATGGCATGTGGAATGAAAAATTGGTATTTGTATTGCAAAGATATTATTGTCATGAATAAGCCAAACATGAACTTTCTCTACCCTTAGCAACAGCAAAACATAAATCTAATGGTGGTCAATGCTGATCAATCTTCTAGTAAACTAGGACAACTCTAAATATTAAGACACTATGCTACAGCATTTGAGACTCCATCCATCATGAATTCAAACATGCTTATAGTAGCAGCCTCTAAACATCAGAAACTCCTAGACAGTCCCCAAGGCCAATTCCAAATAACAGTTAATTGACAAATCAAGATGAGCATATGTAATAGCAATGAAGCCTAGACAACCAGAAGTAGACCTTCATGTACCAATGTTCTAACAACAGTACTTTCAACAATATGAACCGAACATTTCTGCCTAAAATAGAAGCAAATACCAAATCCAAGTATTTCTTTAAGCAGCTTAATGTCAAGACATCCAGGTAGAGGCAAAACAAACATGTTGGACATAAACATGTTGAAACAACCAAAAACAGGCCTAAAAACTAATTTAAAGCGCACACACAACACCAAATAGCAACATCCAATGTGAGTTTCAACTTCTAGCAGCAATAGTCATAAGTTGACATACTTAGACTCCACAACAGTTTTGACAGCAAAGGAAAACAACTCAAAATACTAATGCTCAAACTTCAACAAAGAAAATCCCAACATACATGACGAAGGGATTAATGGGCTTCATATGACATCAAAATGCATAGTAAGGCAACAATGTTTTCAAATTGAGTGTTTAATATAGTTGACCAACACAGGGCCAAAGGCATGGTTCAATCAAAAATCAGCAATGAACTGATCAACCTTATGCACCATGCTTGAGTACAAGGCTAAAGATGCAACATGTAAATTCAGAGTTCAGACTAAACTAGAACTGGTAGCAACTGAACTAGCAATCTGCCTTGCTGAGAAGAAGAGGGGTTGTCAAACATCTAAATGAAATGGCCAGCCAGTAGATTAAAGCACTGTATCTATCAGCATACACTTTCATGAATCTAACAGCCATAGGTTAAGGACTCTACATACACCAATTGCAACATCTTAAAAGAATAAGCTTGAAGGCCACAGAGATTAACCAGTACTGACATAATGAAATATTGAGACAATGAATGCCTCCTTCATGGTATAACAATACCAGTCCACATAAAAAGGCAACCCTTTTCTTATTACATCAAAGCATATCAGCAGATGGAATTTTGCTAACCTATTTAAAACAAAAACCTCACTAAATCCAAACATATCAATCCTAAACACACACTAAACTAATGGCAACTACCCCTGAGTTGACAAACTCAAGTATCAAGCATCCATATTTACAGTAGAAACCTACATTGCTCCATAAAAATAACTAAGAAAATAACCAACTAAACTCTACAGCCAACTCACATAACATGATTAACAGCTTTTTACCAACTCAGATCAAACAAAGGAAACTTAAACTAGACAGAAATGGTAGGCCACTTTTGTCATCACAGTACATCCCTCAATTCAAATGTGTTGCAGGCAAACACAAATTGTATAAACTCCCCTATCCCAATGTTTAGGTCAACAAATAATCCAACATTCATTCTTATAACAACTTACAAGTTTATGACAATGATTGCTTAATGCAAGCCAACAAAAGATTGATCAAGTCAACCCAAAAGACTACCATGACAGTTACAGGTCCAATATTCAAATATACCTAAAAAGGATTGGTCAAGTCAAACTGAAAGTAGGACATCATAACCAAACATACATATCTAGCAACTGTTTCATTCTTGGTAGAACAAATGCCACTAAAACAAGTCTCAGTTATGAAACATAATCTTGACAGCAACAGCCTATTCATACCTCAAGTTAAGATCAATCAAATATCAACTCCAAAATGGCCCTAATGTAAGATCCTAATGGAAGTCTAATCCACCCAAGCAGCAGTTGGCAAAAAAAATAGATTTTAACAGAAATTGACAAGTTCATCTTTGTAAAACAAGTTTGGCAGCAACAGTGCATAACAATGCTTACACTTTATCAAAGCAAATCCATACACATATGATGCCTAATAATGAAGGTGTTCAAAGTTGCATACCTCTTGTAGACTTCCTGCAATGAATTAGCTGCACAAAATCAGAGATTCCCTCTTCCTTTGAATGTTGCTTCTTTTTGAAGTAAAATGTAAGTTTGTGGCCAGTCTACACAAATGAACTCCCAGCTGTGGTTTTAAGTTATGGACAGTTGATATAACATATATGGAAGGTGTTCAAGGTATCACAATGTTGAGAAATAGCTCATGGAGTGATTTGGCTTGAATTGTGCACAAAAGTCAAACTATGGTGGTGTGGAAGTTCACTTTTGGAATGGTGAAGTTTTTGAGTGGTTTGATGGTTTGAACACCTTCTAAATGTGATTTAGAGATTGTGTGGATGGTTTTTAGGGTGATGAAGTGGTTAGAAATGAAGCTGGTGTGAAAAATGCAAAAGGGGCATTTTTGGTGGCTTTGTGACTTTTCTTCACTTACAAGTAAAGAGGGAAAGAAGGAGAGCTATGTGCTTATGATGTTTTAGATAGCTCTGGTTTGAAAAATAGAGTGTGGAGAAACCTCTATTTATAGGCCATGAGGAGCTTGGGGTTGATTTGGTTTTTCACCACTTTTGGAGGGAGATTTGAGATTTTGAAGTGAATCTTCCCAAATCTTTGTGGCAGCCTCTTTCCATCAACTCCTTGGCTCAAGGCAAATCAAAACCAGATGATATGAGAGGGATGAGGTGACTGGAGAGAGGTATGAAGGTAGGGGGTTGTTGCTACCATCATGTTGGAGAAAAGTTTCTCTTTCCTCCTTTAAAAATGATTATTTTATTTGCAACTTGCTATCCACTTGCTTGGCTCAAAATTTCAACCTCTCTTATGGTTTTATCTCCATCTAAGCCTCTTATTATCAGTTTACAACATGATCCAAGGGTTGAAAGTGGTTAATGTTGTGAAAATCTGATTTTGAGAAGTTTGGCCAAAGTGGTTTCAAGTGTGACAGGCCCAACTTCCATGTACCATAACTCTTAGCTCACAAATCCTCTTGAGGAGTTCTTGTACTTTTTAGAAAGCCCTCATGTATCTCTAAAACTTCCATGTTTTGGGAATTTCCAAATTCTTTATGGAACTAGGTTGAAAAACCCTTCAAAGTTCTGAAAAAGTGGTTTGTGTGGCCAGAATTTGTGAAATTCCACTAAGTCATTTACCCTTGAAAAATGATTTTTGCTATAACTCCAATTCCATGCATTTTTTGAATGTGGACCACTGTGGGACTTTTGTAGGGTTTGTCAATACCTTTCAAACAAGCTTAGAACCACTTCAATTGGATGTGTGGTTGAGGAGTTATGGTCTTGCCCCTTCTGAAACCCTAATTCCCGATTTTTGCAATTACTTCCTAACCCTTGATCCAATGGTCATGAAATTTTATGGGGAGGTGTAATCTGATATAAGGAACATTTTTCATTCACATCTTGAAGTCAAATTCCTTATTGTTGGAGAGTTGACTTTTTGGTCAATATTTCGATCGATCGGTGTTTACCGAGTCGCCCGTTGGTGATCCGGACATCCTGAGGACTTGAAACTCTTTGGATGGACTTTACTAAGACATAGGAGCTTAATGGACCTTGATCCCACCATTGAAATACTCTTCGAATCAAAAGTCAAACTACATTTGACTTTTTCTAATCGAAAACCCTAATCGGGCGTCTCAAATTGCACTGTTCTCAATCTTCGGGTGACCACCTCAAATTGCATTCATTCTTAATCCAATGTATCATTCTTGATTTTGTTTGAAGTTGGATCAATCCAAAATATTGATTGATCAAACCCTCGAAGTTTCGATTTTGACGGTACGGAACCCTAATTCATTTGCATCTTAACAAAGATAAACTCTAAATGTGTTAAGGTTAGTTAATCAAGCAAACATGATCCTACAATGATGATGAGGATCTAAGGGGTCAAAATTTGGGGTGCAACAATATGCTGGTACAGTTCTTCTTTTAATACAAATCAGAGGTGCCTCGTTCACAAATTAGACATTCCACATCGATGCTAGCATTGCTAAAGCATCGGCAATATAACTTTCTGCTCTCGGCACATGATTGAAAGTAATTTCATCGAAATACTCAACCATCTCTAGAATGTGATCTTTGTAAGGGATTAATTTCTCATCTCGAGTCTCCCATTCTTCTTTGAGTTGATAGATCACTAAGGCAGAGTCACTGATTACTTCCAAGATTTTGATACAGAGATCAATAGTAGCTTCTAATCCCAAGATGCAAGCTTCATACTCAGCTATGTTGTTGGTACAGGAGAAGCAAAGTCGGAGGGTGACGGCAGTATACCCTCCAGTTGGATTTTTCAATACAGCTCCAATGTCGTGTCCATTCTTATTAGACGCTCCATCGAACATCATTTACCAGCGGGATCCAGGTTTGGGACCTTGTTCAGAACCAGGTTTCGGCTTCATACGTTGAATATACATTATATCTTCATCAGGAAACTCAAACTTGAGCGGTTGATAATCATCCACCAGATGCTCGGCAAGGTGTTCTGATAAGACACTGCCTTTGATGGATTTTGAGCAACATATTGAATATCATACTCTGACAAGAGCATGTGCCACAGAGATAACCTTCTGGTTTGAGCTGGATTTTCGAAGATGTACTTTATTGGGTCCATCTTAGAAATCAGCATAGTGGTATGGAAAATCATATATTGTATCAAACGCTTGGCCGCCCAGGCTAGGGCATAGTAAGCTTTTTCTAGAGGGGAGTAACAACTCTCGTAATTCGTGAACTTCTTAGTCAAATAGCAGATCGCATGTTCTTTCTTTCCTGACTCGTCAGGTTGGCCTAGGACACAACCCATTGAATCTTCCAATACCGTCATGTACATGAACAAAGGCTTTCCTGGAACCTGAGGGATTATATCAGAGGCTCTTGTAGATATTTCTTGATTTTCTCAAATGCGGACTGGCATTTGTCATTCCATACCATCGTTTGATCCTTTTGTAACAACTTGAAGATCGGTGTGCAGTTAGGCGTCAAATTAGAAATGAACCTGGAGATGTAGTTTATTCGTCCAAGGAAACCTCTCACTTGTTTTTCTGTTTGAGGAGCGGGCATTTCTTGAATTGCTCTGACTTTATCAGGAACTACTTCAATTCCTCGTTGACTAACAATGAAACCAAGTAATTTGCCTAAACGAACCCCAAATGTGCACTTAGCTGGATTTAACCTTAACTGATACTTTCGGAGTCTCTCAAATAGTAGATCACATGTTCTTTCTTTCCTGACTCGTCAGGTTGGCCTAGGACACAACCCATTGAATCTTCCAGTACCTTCATGAACATGAACAAAGGCTTTCCTGGAACCTGAGGGATTAATATCGGAGGCTCTTGTAGATATTTCTTGATTTTCTCAAATGGGGACTGGCAGTTGTCATTCCATACCATCGTTTGATCCTTTTGTAACAACTTGAAGATCGGTGTGCAGGTAGGCGTCAAATTAGAAATGAACCTGGAGATGTAGTTTAGTCGTCCAAGGAAACCTCTCACTTGTTTTTCTGTTTGAAGAGCGGGCATTTCTTGAATTGCTCTGACTTTATCAGGAACTACTTCAATTCCTCGTTGACTAACAATGAAACCAAGAAATTTGCCTAAACGAACCCCAAATGTGCACTTAGCTGGATTTAACCTTAACTGATACTTTCAGAGTCTCTCAAATAGCTTCAACAAATGATCCAAATGTTCTTCTTCACTTTGAGATTTTACAATCATATCATCTACATATACTTCAAGTTTCTGATGCATCATATCATGGAAGAGTATGACCATTGCTCGTTGATACGTCGCTCCTGTGTTCTTCAAACCGAAGGGTATGACCTTATAACAATAGGTGCCTCAGGGTGTAATGAAAGTTGTTTTCTCCATATCGGTTGGATCCATCTTTATTTGATTATAGCCAGAAAATCCTTCCATGAATGAAAATACTGCAAGCTGTCTGTATTGTCTACCAAAGTGTCAATATGTGGAAGAGGGAAGTTGTCCTTCAGACTGGCTTTATTTAGATCCCTGTACTCCATGCACATTATAACTTTACCATCTTTCTTTAGGACTGGCACAATGTTGGTCACCCATTCTGGATATTTGGATACCGCTAAAAAGCCTGCATCAATTTTCTTCTTGACCTCATCTCGGATTTTGAGAGCCATGTCAGGTCTAGACCTTCGAAGCTTCTGCTTGACTGGAGGACACTCTGGCTTCAAAGGGAGCTTGTGCATAACAATGTCGGTGTCTAATCCTTCGAAGCTTATGCTTGACTAAAGGAAGTCCTGTCTTCATCACATCTTTGATGCTCTAAACGGAAGCAAAAGATGGACCACGATTTATTGTCGACTCGTCAATCAAAACGGCATGGGCAATCTCCAAGCCTTGGAAAGTAGTTTCAAGCGTGTCTTCATCGGCTTCGGTGTACCTGAAGGAGGACAGGTTACTCACCATCAGGTCCTCCTCTCCATGAATTACGACCAACTAGTCATTGATGATGAATTTCATTTTCTGGTGTAGAGTGAAGGTAACAACACCTGCTGTGTGTATCCATGGCCTTCCTAGTAGACAACTATAGGCCGAATTGATGTCCATCACTTGAAAAGTGATTTCGAAGATTTGAGGGCCTATCATGATTGCCAAATAAACTTCCCCTATTACCATTCTTCTTGAGCCATCAAAAGCCTTTACCATTAGAGAGGTAGGTCTCATTTCAGCTCCTTCGTAGGCTAGTTTAGCTAGAGTCCTTTTGGGCATCACATTGAGCGCAGATCCTGTGTCAACAAGCACTCTGGCTAGTGTATCCTCTTTGTATTTGATTGATACATGCAAGGCACGGTTGTGCTTGTGCTTTTCGGCCATCAAATCATTATCGTCAAAGCTCAAGGTGTTGTAGGCTGTGATATTTTCAACAACTGGGTCAAATTGTCCCACTGTGATGTCCTTTGTCACATGAGCTTGCATCAATATTTTCATCAGGGCTTGACGATACGCAGGGTAGCTCAGCAGTAGTGATATGATGGAGATCTTAGACGGTGTCTGATTAAGTTGATCCACCACTCGGTAATCACTTCGGCGGATGATCCTCAAGAATTCTTCCTCATCATCTTTCAGGGACTCTTTTCCTTTACCGATGGGTTCTTTAGAAATTACTTCTTTTGGAACAGCTTTCTTAGGAACAATGATGACTACTTTAGGAATGGCAGCGGCAGACTGAGGAACCACGGGACTTGCTCGAGGCTGATACATTCGACCACTTCAGGTCATTCTGCTTTATCCAACAATGCTGGTGACATTTTCATACTTCTTCCCCATAACATCATCGCACCATGAATAATCGTATTTAGTTGTTATAGCCCTTAGGTGAGGTATAAACCCTCTTCTTGGCTCGAACCTAGGTTGTTCCTTTCAAAACTTGGGCGCAAGATCCTCATAAAATATCGGCCTGACAGCCCTGTGTATGGTTGTATTGTTATTGTTATCTCTGAATATCGCTCTTTTGCCGAGTTCTTCATGCATGTTGAACACTGGTTCAATTACTGCCACGTCCTCCTTTTTATTTCGGCTTTCAATCTGTAGCATTCCTTGATCAATTAATGTTTGAACATCCTTTTGCACAAGGTCACAACCTTGTGGGCTCAGCAGGCATTCCTTGCAGTTTTCAGAGAACTCTTGAGCACCTATGCTTGAGCAAGCTTTTTATGTAATTCTAATCATGGTACCTTTACTTCAGTGATAGTCGTAACAGTCTTTATCTCATATTCTTCCCCTTCTTCGCTGATGGCGTTTACCCAACCATGATTTGGTAGAGGGTTATCCTTCACGTTCGGTTAATTATCTTTAAATGGCAAGATCTTCTTTTCTATTAACTCTCAGACAATGTGTTGAAATGCGAAGCAACCCTCCAGATCATGTCCGAGGGCGTTTTCATGAAAAGGACAATGTGCATTGGCATTGTAGTAATGTGGCAGAGGATTAGGCGGAGCACCTAACTTCCTCGTCCTGATGAGCCCTCTTTCCATCAGCATAGGGAGCAACTCGGTATAGCTCGTAGGTATAGGTTGTCTCCTTGGCCTACTACTTTGATAGTTTGCCATCGGAGCTTGAGCTTGAGCTTGAGGATACTGCATTTGCTGGTTGTTGTATAGTTGATATTGGTTGGTTGCCCCTTACTAGGGACCCTGCTGAACTTGTTGTTGCTGAAAGACAAGTGTCACCGCCACTACATAAGGTGGTTGTCGATACAGCTGTCGCTGATTCCTTTAATGTTGTGGTCTTTTTTCGTATGTCACAGCACTTACTTCTCCTTCTTTCTCTTTGTGGAAGTTGATGGCCAGCTTTTTGGTAGCACCTGTTTTGGAACTAGCAGTTGAATTTGTCACTTTGCCATTTTTTAGCCCTGCCTCAACTTTTACTCCTGCAGCTACAATGTTAGAAAAGTTTGTTGTGACGCTGCTAATCAGTCTCTTATAGAACTCAGGCCTGACTGTGTCTATGAAACAATCAGCTAGTTGTTTTTCAGTCAGGGGTGGCTCAACTTGAGCGGAGGTTCCGTGCCATCTTTGCGTGTATTCTTTGAAAGATTCAGTATTCTTCTGCGTCATGCTAAGAAGCTGACTGTAATCTGGGGCTAGATCCATGTTATATTTGTATTGTTGGATAAACGCGTCTGATAAATCTTTAAAGCCATGTATTTTTGCCTCATCTAAGCTCAGGTACCACTTGGCAGATGCTCCCTTGAGGCTATCTTGAAAGCAGTGTACTAATAGTTTGTCATTTTCAATGTGCGGGGCCATCTGCCTGCAATACATGATCAAGTGATCTTTGGGGCAAGTGGTCCCTTCATATTTGTCAAACATTGGCATTTTGAAATTTGGTGGAAATACCAGCCTTGATACTAAACACATGTATTTGGCGTCTGATCCAAAGACATTACATCCTTCAATAGCTTTCATTCTCTTAGCCATAATTTCCATCTCTACCCTTAGCTTTTCATGCTTTTTATCTTCGATTTCAGAACCATCCGATATGTCAAAGATCGCTTGATGATTGTTGAAGACAGGTCAAACATGTGTTGGGTGAAGAGAGAATTTGTCGTTATCAGAACAACTTATGGTTGAAAGCTGAATGGTTGAGGGTTGCTAAGCGAAGGCAAAAATTCCCCCGACATTAAAGAAATGATGCAGCGATCTTAGAGACCAGTGTAACCTATGTATCCATCTTTGCTTTTATCACATTGAGAACTTCCATAATCTGACTAACATTGTCTTTGATTCATTCAATGTCGTTGTCGATCTGATCGATTCTCTAGTTGTTGTCGACCATCCTCCTTTGAGCTCTAGCTCGAGTGTTGTATCTGTGGTAACTCAGCGTGACTTCTTTCCTCCTCTCTCTCTCTCTGGCGGACAAGAACAACACATGAGTTGCGGAACCTGTAGTACCCCAAAATTTGCCCAACCTTTTCTTCTATCTTGGCTTATGTTTCATAGCATCTTGCATTAACATTTATGTATAGCATTAGCTCTAGACAGGGGATCAAGATGTTTTATTTACTATTCAAGAGAGAAGCTCCAAGTTCAAAGCTCAGGCAAGGGTACAATTTCAAGTCCCCAAGTCTTCATTATTATCAGAGTTGGTCTCAAAGCTTCTTGAGGAGAGAAAGTAGGTGTTTGGTTATTTCCTCCTATCTAGAGGATGATTAGAGGCACATGTGGCTACCTCCTTAGATGATACATGGTTCAAGGACTCAATGTACACCCTGAGGGTCCTCTATGGGGGTCACATGATTACACAAATCATTTGCAAGAACCTCAGTCAGTGGATAAGGTGTTAGGGTCTTATCAGGTCAACAAAAAGTCAACTATGGATTTGAAAGAGCTCAAGGCTTGATTCTTGATCATTGAAGCCACGAGAAGTCATCCTAAGTCATCTCAAATGTTATGTTGAAGCTAGGTCAAGGAGATTCAAGAGTTCAAGAAGTTGCTAAATTAGGGTTTCAGATGATCCTAAGTGTAAAATCCCCTCTTTTGGTATATAACTTCAATGACAATTCTCACTATGATGCAAGTCCTATCTCATTTTCCATCAAACATGAGACTTGGGAAGGTGGGAAAAACACTTAGAAGGGGGGTTGAATAAGGGTTTTGAAATAAATAAGGCAATAAAAACAACACAGTATTTTTATCCTAGTTCGTTCAACTCAACTAATCCAGTCCACCCTACACAGGTGATTTGCCTTTCTAAACAAGGACTTAATCCACTATATTCAAACAGATTACAGTGTCAACCACTAAGAACAACTGTCTTAGTCTTCTCAAGAAATCCTGACCACAACTTGGTCTTCTTAAGGAATCTTTTACAAATAAATGTAAACTAACAAGTGTTTAAGATGCTTCTAAAAGGCTATATCACAACTGTGATTTTTACACTTAGATTAAGAACGAATAAAAACTATTCAGTTCATGAAATAAATTGTATGAGAGCTTGAGCGTAGTTTTCAATTTGATTTCTCAATAATTTGTCAACTTTGAAATGTTATTGAAGACATCCTTTTGTAGAGCAGAAAGTCCAATGCTTGAAGACTGTGCGTAGCATAGAGCTGTAGCCTTTTTGTCTTCTATTGACTCTAGCTTTCCTATAAGAGGAATGTTCAGACAAATCCCTTTTGTCTGATTTCCTGTCCCATACATGAATAAGGAAAGAGTCATTTGGAATATGCCAACGGATATATCTTTGAATAATATTTTCTTCAACAAGCTTCTGTCTCAAAGTTATCAACATCAGAGTCTTGAAGTGATCAGAGTTTGAAGGTATCAGAGTCTTGATGTTATCAGAGTTTTGCAGCCAATATGCTTCAGCATGAATATCAATCAAAGCAGAGTTTGAATAAAAGAGCCTCTGTACTTGCAACATAAAGTACTTTCAGATTCTGTTTAAACAATGCTTGAAACTCTTCATACAAATTCTTCAACTACGCTTCAGAGTCTTCTGCAGCTTCTGCTTCAGTGTCTTCTGCAGCTTCTGCTTCAGAGTCTCTTCTGGCAGCGCTCAGAGTCTTATGATCACTTGCTTCTGATGCTTCAGAACTTTGCGTAGAATACTGTTCAGATGCATTTTTGCTTCCATAAGAATATTTATTTTAATATCTGAAACAAAAAATACTTGAACAAAATTAGAGTATATATTTTCTTAATACAAAATTTCATTAGAGTTATCATCAAAACATAGAGATATAATAAACACCAATCTGTGTTCCAACAATCTCCCCCTTTTTGATGATGACAAAAACATAGGAAATTTTGTTCAATAAAAAGGATAAAATATATAACTCCCCCTGAGATAAAGAATCTCCCCCTGAAATGAATACTCTAATAGAAGAAAATACTTCCCTTTTTGCATGAGTATACTTTTTAGATTAAGAGCCTGATCAGAATCCTGGTTAGAATATACTTTCCAGAATCAAAGCTTGATTTACTTTCCAGAAACCGAGCCTGGTTTATTTTCCAGAATCAGAGCCTGGTTTACTTTTAGGATCAGAGCATGGTAGTCAGAACCTGGTTTGAATTAAGATCTGGTTAGGGGATTCTCAGGGTAACTTCAATGAATTTTGTCAAATGATACGCTATAGTTCTGAAAGACTAAAATTCAATGTTAGTTATAAATTGTTATGTTTGAATTCCATTTTATTAACTGTTTATTTTTGAATAATCAGAATTTCTTTTTCTCCCCCTTTTTGTCATAATCAAAAAGAAAAACTTGTAAAGACAAAAAAGATAACAGAAGAAAATAACGAATAAGATAAAACAGATAGAAACAGAAACCAAATAAGATGCATTGATCAAACACAATATATAGAGGATAACAAACATAATCAGAACAAATAAAATGTGCACAAACATAACAGAAAAACAACTAAGGTTGGCGAGAGGCTATATCATCTTCAGAAGGTTTGTAATCTCAGAAGTGGATTCCTCTTGCTTAGCCATCCAAGTTTTAATCTCATGTGTGGTTTGTTCTTGCTTGACCATCCATGTTCTGATCTCTTTGTTGCTGGCTTCTAGTAGAGAAAACTTTTCTTCTAAGTCTGGTTTTTCTGTCTTGATTTCAGAAGAAGTAGGATCAGATGCAGATGCAGAAGCTGGAGCATTATCAATGACCATAACAGATGCAGATGCAGTTTCTTGAATCCCAAAAGTAGATGCTTGTTCCACAATCATCAAAGTTGACTGATTAGGCACAAGAGTTTCGTCAGTAACAGTCGCTTCTGGAGGAGGATCTTCAGACATAGGTTCTTCAATAGGTTCATTTTCCAGAGGAAGAACTGGAGATCTACTTATGTTTAGAAGAGCTTGTCTGATAACTTTAGCAAATTTCACCTTTGCATCATCAGAGCAAATGGTGTGAAGATTTGAAGCTACAGAGTTGAACCTTGAGATGAATCTGTTCCAAGTGGCTTCAGAAGCATCTGGATTCACACTAGACAAACATTCCTTCTTTACAGAAGATATCCACATGTTCAGTTCCTTCTTGAATCCATCAAATAACATACTAACACCCAATCTAGGTTTTGGTTTCAAAAAGTGTTCTAGAGAGGGTGTTTTGGGTTGTTCAGATGAGGTTGGTATTGTAAAGGTTGAGATAATGAACAGATGACGAGGATAAGGTGGTGTTGATTTGGCAGGCATGAGGCGAAAGAAAGTTTAGATTCTGCGTATATATGGAATGACAGCAGTGGGTGAAGGATAATATGGAATAAAAGATGATTCTCTTGGTTTTAGATAAAAGTGTTTAAGTTTGAGTCCAAAGGGAAGGTCATCAGATGGTAGAGGTTTGAATGAAGCAAAAGAACCAAAATCAGATGATCTTGGTTTTGGTTTAGGAGTGGGTTGAGAAAGGATAAGTTTAGATGAAGTAGATACATCTGGTTGTCTTGGTTCATAGCTATGAAGTGAGGGGGTGAAGTTACTTCTGGTGGTAAATCAGATTCAGAAGAATCAGATGATGCAGAAGAATGACAAGATGTGGAAGAGACATCAAACATAGTTTTGAGTGGTTGGATGTCCAGAATATCTGAATCAGATATATATGATTCAGATGGTTGAGGAATATTTGGTTGATGATCAGATGGGATAGGTTCTTCTGGTATAGATTGTTGGAGTTCTGGTTGTTGTGGAGTAGGTTCTTCTGGTAGTGGTTTAGAAGTTTGTGGTTCTGGTGGGGGAATTTGAGATGGTTGTTTTAGTGCAGAGGTTTGCTTTTCAGATGGAGTTGCTTGTTGAGGTTCAAAAGGAGTAGGTTGAGAATGTGTTGGTTCAGATGGAATTGGTTCATGAGGAGGAGAGGGTGAGGGTATGGGTTCATATACAAAAGGATCAGATGTTAGTACCTCTTTGATAGTTTCCAAGATTGAATCTAAATTGGCTTCAGGAGGATTAGCTTTTTGCTTCTTGACCCTTTTGGGTTTAACAATAGCAGCTTCACCAGAAGCCTTCCTCTTAGGTTTTGAAGATCCTTCTTCAGAAACTTTCCTCTTCTTCTTGTGTCTTGCTTCATAAAGATCTGGTTCAGGTTCGCCTGCTTTCTGAATCAGATGTTCTGGTAGAGGAGTTCCATCAGCCAGACAAGTTGCTATATAAGCCAGAATAATTTCCCTTAGTTCATTTGCATGAAACAGAGGAAAATCATCCACTGGTATCCTTTTTTTACTGACCTCTTCAGAGTTGATGTGTTTTGGTGCAGAAGCAAGTTCTTTGACAACCTTCATCCTCTGAAGACTTTTACCATTCAGAGGTTTGCCTACCATAGAAGCTAGTTCTTCCTGCATTCTAGCTTCTATCAGATGTCCGACGAGACCATTCTCAGTCAGAGTGTCTGAAATGAGTCTTCCCATTGGAATCCAATTCCTCATCTTCTGGTGTTTAGTTCTAACTTCTTCCCTTGATTGTTTCACATGAGTCCATAGATGATTGAAAAGAATGTAAGGCAGATCCACCTTTGTGCTCTGACTCAGAGAGTACATGAAGTACATCTGATCAGTATTAACATAATCAGGAGAGTTTGAAGACTTCTTGTGATGAATGCAACCCATAAAGATCTTAGCCCAGATCCTGTAGATTGGTTTCAGATCCTTCACTTTGTTAGAAGCTTCTCCAGATGAGCAAACTTCAGTGTAAACCTATGACATGTCACCACGCCCATATGGCAGATTGGTAACACCATCAGTTTCTTCATAACCTATGAGCTTCCTGATCAGCTCCTCAGTTATGATGATTTCCTTACCCAGAACAGATGAAACAATGAACTTAGGGTAAGTTGTGGCATGAACCCAAAATTCTTTCACCAAACATGGATAAACTGGTCCCATCAGTCTATCAAAAACTTAGTCCAGTTTTGAGCATCAACAATAGGGCGAAGGTCATACCCATTTTCAGCAATTGATTCAAAGTTCACAATAGATTCACACAAAACTTCAAGTTTTTCAACTGGTGTGAGTAGAGTTCTAACCGGTTCTTTAAAAGCAACAGCAGTCATAGATGATTAATAATGAGCAGAAGTTGATGACGAAGTATCCATTGTTGTTCTTGAGAGAAATTTAGGGTTACAAACGGTTTTGGGTTTGGGAGAGAGATGAAAGCAATGTAACAGACAGAAATTCATACAAGAGTGTGAGAGAGTGAAAAGTGTGAAAAGTGAAGTGTTATGGTATTTATAGAAGAAATTAGGGCACACAAGAGTCACATGTTCAACACGTTTCCACTTAGTCATTTAATAAAAAGAATATAACCATTTCAAGCAATTAATGATTCTGACAATTTGGGGGGGGGGGGGGGGGGGGGGAATTAAGAAACTCAATATTCAAAACAGTACCTCAAACGTCATTTTAGTAATGCGCACTCCATCTTTTCAGATTCATCGTTACACGTGTTTGCTTGCATGTGCTTCTGAAACTTCTTTGAGAAATGAAACGTTAGCCAACATTCAGATCCTCTGAGGTTTGTTAGTTCAGATTTGCACACAAATGAATAAACAAAGAAATGAGCAGAAGTAATACTTCAGAGTTTAAGCATTTTGCATCTGAGTAAATTTGCTTCTGATAAACATTTTATTCTGGATAGAAATCCATACTAATATTTTTCAGAATAAATTTAAACCTATCTTCAGCAAGGGGTTTAGTAAAGATATCAGCCCATTGATGGTCTGTATCAACAAAGTTTAAGCTCAAAATTTCCTTCTGAATATAGTCTCTAATGAAGTGATGTTTAATTTCTATATGCTTAGCTTTAGAGTGTAAAATTGGATTTTTATATAAGCATATAGCAGAAGTATTATCACAGAAGATAGAAATGTTACTCTCATAAATCTGATAATCTTCTAGTTGACTCTTCATCCAGAGCATCTGAGTGCTACAACCAGCTTCAGCTATATATTCTGCTTCTGTTGTTGAAAGCGTAATTGTGGGTTGCTTCTTGCTGAACCAATAGATCAGATGACTTCCAAGAATCTGGCAGCTTCCAGAAGTACTCTTACGTTCTACTCTGTCTTCAGCATAGTCAGCATCACAGGATCCAACTAATTTATAGTCATCAGATCTTCTATAACACAAACCCACGTTAGTAGTACCTATCAGATACCTCAGAATCCTCTTAACAACTGTTAAGTGAGATTCTCTAGGATCTGATTGGAATCTAGCACACAGACAAACACTAAAGTGGATATCAGGTCTAGAA
The DNA here is from genome assembly GCA_963859935.3 of Lathyrus sativus. Lineage (NCBI taxonomy): Eukaryota > Viridiplantae > Streptophyta > Magnoliopsida > Fabales > Fabaceae > Lathyrus > Lathyrus sativus. The sequence goes on from OZ012739.1 coordinate 259,867,422, forward strand.
GCAGTCAAATACAGAAGAGAACCAATCATACCTCTGTAGAGCTTCTAGTCTAACTTTTTATTTACCTCTTCTTTACCCAGAGTGCTTGTAGGATTCATTGGAGTCTTTGATAATTTGCTTTCAGTCATGTTAAACTTCTTCAGAAGCTCCTTCACATACTTAGTCTGATGTATGTACGTGCATTCTGGATTTGATTGACTTGGATTCCTAGAAAGAATCTGAGTTCTCCTATCATGCTCATCTCAAATTCAGCCTGCATAGATAGAGCAAACTCCTTTCCCAGCGTAATATTGGTAGATCCAAATATAATATCATCTACGTAAATTTGACAAATTAACAAGTCTTTCTTAAATGATTTACAAAAGAGAGTTGTGTCACTTTGCCTCTGATTAAATTCTTTTCCAGAAGAAAATTACTTAATCTCTCATACCAAGCTCTGAGAGCTTGTTTTAAACCATAGAGTGATTTCTTAAGTTTAAAAACATGTTCTGGAAATTTATCATTTTCAAAGCCAGGAGGTTGATGAACATAAACTTCCTCTTCTATAATACCATTTAAGAAGGCACTCTTAACATCCATCTGATATAAAGTGATGTTATTTTGTGCAGCAAAAGAAATGAGTAGGCGTATAGACTCTAACCTGGCCACAGGAGCATAAGTCTTTGTGTAGTCAATTCCTACTTGCTGACTATATCCTTGAGCAACTAGCCTTGCTTTATTTCTTACAAATTCTCCTTGCTCATTCAGTTTGTTTCTGAAGACCCATTTAGTTCCAATAATATTGAAACCTTTTGGTCTTGGAACCAGATCCCAAACGTCATTTCTAGTGAATTGATTTAGCTCCTCTTGCATGGCAAGTATCCAATCATTATCGTTCAGAGCTTCATCCACAGAAGTTGGTTCAATAATAGACACCAACCCAAAAAGTGACATTCCAGATGATCTGATAAAGGATCTTGTTCTGATAGGGTCATCCTTCTTTCCAATAACCATTTCCTCTGGATGAGAAGATTTGATTCTGGATGATCCTTTAACAGTTGGTTCTACAAAAATATTCAAATTGTTCATCTGAGCAGCCAATGGAGTTGCATCTGGCGTTGCTTCTGGTTCTTTTACTTGAGCCTTTTCTGCCTCTGAGTCTTCAGAGTCTGTGAGAATGACTTCTCTATCTGCAGAATTTTCAAGTTGTTTTGGCTTTTGATTGCCAAGCTTATCATCAAATCTAACATGAATTGATTCCTCCGCAATATGTGTCTCAGTATTGTATACTCTGTAGCCTTTAGAGCGTTCATAATACCCAAGCATGAAACACTTCTGTGCTTTAGAATCAAAGTTGTTCAGATTCTCTTTAGTATTCAACATAAAATATATACATCCAAAAGGATGGAAATAAGAAATGTTGGGCTTTCTATTCCTCCACAATTCATAGGGAGTCTTCTCCAGAAGAGGTCTTACAGACACTCTGTTCTAAATATAGCAAGTTGTGTTTGCTTTTTCCCAAAAAAAATTTGCCATGTTTGTCTTGTTGATCATGGTTCTGGCCATTTCTTGCAATGTTCTATTTTTCCTCTCTACAACTCCATTCTGTTGAGGAGTTCTAGGGCAGGAGAAATCATGTGCAATGCCATTTTCTTTAAAATATTTTTCAAAATATATGTTTTCAAATTCTCCACCATGATCACTTCTGACTTTAACAATTTTAAAATCTTTTTCAGTTTGGACTTGTTTGCAGAAGTCAAAGAACACAGAATGTGAATCATCCTTGTGTTTTAGGAATTTTACCCACGTCCATCTGCTGTAGTCATCAACAATGACTAATCCATACTTCTTGCCTCGGATGGATGCAGTTTTCACTGGTCCAAACAGATCAATATGAAGCAGCTCTAATGGTTTTGAGGTTGAAACAACATTTTTTATTTTGAAAGAAGATTTTGAAAATTTTCCTTTCTGACATGCTTCACAAAAAGCATCTGAGTTGAACTTTAGCTTAGGAAGTCCTCTGACCAGATTGAGTTTATTAATCTGAGATATACGTCTCATACTAATATACCCCAATCTTCTGTGCCAAATCCATTGCTCATCATTAACAGACAGAAGGCATTTTACATTCTGAACCTTAAGTTCTGAAAGATTGATTTTGTAAATGTTGTTCTTCCTTTTTCCATTAAAGGGGATTGAGCCATCCTTTTGACTGACAGCTTTGCAACATTTTTAATTGAAGATTATATCATAACCATTGTCACTTAATTGACTTATGGATAATAAGTTATGTGTTAATCGTTCAACAAGTAAGACATTAGATATGGAGGGAAGATTACCATTACCAATAGTTCCAGAGCCAACTATCTTGCCCTTCTGGTTCCCTCCAAACTTGACGTCTCCTCCAGATCTAAGTTCCAGGCTTTGGAATATAGACCTTCTTCCCGTCATGTGACGTGACCAGCCAGAGTCCAGGTACCATGATTGGTGTTTTGACTTTTCTGCAAAAGATATTATTTTGTCCTTAGGTACCCAGATCTTTTTGGGTCCTTTAGGGTTAGTTGCCTTAAAGTTTTGCCTAAACTTCTGTCTTTTGACAGCAGGTTTGTTCTGACTAACTTTAGGTTTATTAAACACAGGTTTGTTCTGATCAGAACTAGTGTGTTTAATATCATTTAAATGACCAAATTTGAAATGAGTATATAGAGGAGAATACTTGATGGTTAGTTTATCAACAGGTTTTGGATTTAAATCCTTCTCAGAAGAAGATTCATATCCAATACCCTTCCTGTTGTTTCTGCTTACGCCATAGATCATTGAAGCCATCTTGCTTCTATCTAGGCCTCTAGCCAAAAAATTCTGAAACCTATACGCATACTCTTCTAAAATATTTTTAGAGCATGATACAGACTTTGAATCAGAGCTTTGTTGAGCAATTTCTAAATCATTTTTAATTGAAAATTTTCTGCTTTCAACTCAGCCATTTCTTATTCTAACTTGTTACTCTCAAATGCAATATGCTTCAGAAGCTTCTTGTATTTGAGTTTAACTTTACTATAGTTTTCAAGAACTTCAGATAAACTTTCAGCAAGTTCTGCTCTAGAAAGTTCAGAAAATACCTCTTCAGAATCAGATTCTAATTCAGATCCAGATGTTTCTGCATGGTCTTCTACGTCAGCCATAAGTGCCATATTTGCACATTCTTCTTCTGACTCTGATGAAGAATCAGATGCGTCTGAATCATCCCAGGTTGCCATCAGAACTTTCTTTTTCTTATCAGACTTCTGTTGCACCCCAAAATTTGCTCAACATTTCTTTACCTAGCTTATGTTTCATTTCATTCACATTAGCATTATCATTGCATCCCATTGATATGTATGCAGGAGATCAAGAGGTATGATTACCAATCAAGAGCTATACAAGACTTTGAATCTAGCTAAGAAGCCTATTCAAGTGTTCAAGGGTTGATATCCTTGTCAGAGAAGTTAAAAGATCCTCAGAGAGACTGGTTGAAACCAAGAGGGTGTGCCCCATAACTTGAGAGTTGTGGGAACATCAGATGATTCTGAAGCCATGAAGATGTACTTGAGGTCTTGAGAGAGCTCATGAGAAGTGTTGAAGATCACTTTGAGGCCTAGATAGGTCATTGTGCAAGATTAACAAGACTCAGCCATGAGTGGTGCAATTAGGGTTTGACTGGGTCAACCCTAAGTCAACTGATGATTTGAACAAGGTTGAGACCTCATTCAAGAGCCATGTGATCATGGATTGATTCATTGAGATGTTATAAGGATGATTCCAAGGTCAACTCATCATGATTGAAGAGTTTGAGAAGTTTCAAGCTAGGGTTTCTAAGGCTTGACAATGTAAAATCCCCTAGTTTGACCCCTATCATCAAGGCAGTTTAGCTCAAGATGTGATTGTCATCTCATCTTACCCCCAACATGAATGATGTAGAGATTGATCTTAGCTTTAATTTGAGTGCTATAAGTCCTTGATAGGATTTGTAGAACTCAAGTTATGACTTTGACAAGTTACAGGTCATCTGAGGTATGTGAATTTGGGGGCTTGAAAGTTGCCCAACTTGCATGAAACGTTTGCCCTAGAAGGATGATTCCTATGAACTCTTGGTCAACATGAATGTTGTTCCTTATCCTCTTAGCTTTCTAGAGAGTACTAGAAGTCCTTGATATAATTTGTAGAACTCAAGGTATGGCTTTGACAAGTCAAAGGCATTTTGGTCATTTGGAGATTATAGGTCATTTCAACCATAAGGCCATAACTCCTATTTCCAAGCTTCAAATGAGAAAATGTTCAACATCAAACTTGTTCAAAATGATGTTTTAAGGCTAGTAAAGAGGTCATGAGATGTTGGATTTGCTTGTAGCTCAAAGTTTCAAAAATGACCTAAAATAAGGGTATAAGTTAAATGAACCAAAGTTGGAAATTGATACTTTTGATCTACACATCCAAACCAAGGCATGTAATAAGTCATTTTGACTCTAAATATCATTTTAAGAACATTGGTTTAGCCACATTTTCGAATTGAGGTCTAATTTGTGGACTTGCTTTGAAAAGTAGTTACTTACATCATAAGTAACATGTGCAAAACTCAAACTCATGACATGAACAAGATCCCTTGCAAGCCAAACACTTCCAAAATGTCACTAGGGGAGAAATTGGAAGGGAATGAGATTGGTTTCAAGCTGCTAACAGAAGTTGTGCATACAATGGCGTATCATGAGAATTCAAGTGAACTTCTCATGTCATGAGAGATTGATCTTCTCATTGGAAGGATCTAGAGGTTTCTAGATCATCCCTACACACTCTATATATGGAATAGAAGTGGTCCAGATCGTTTTTTGGTGGGAATTGAGAGGGAAAAGAGAGAGTGAGTTTTGAAACTTCCATTGTGCAATTGAATTCGGTTACTCCAATTGAGTTCACTTCAATCCATTCTCTTGATCCTAATATCTTCCATTTGCATTGTTGAGTGATCCCAGAGTGAAATCACAGCAAAAGCATTGAGGATTTGAGTGTTAGCATTTGGATTTTTCAGTCTGTAACTCACCATCGGGTTTCAAGTTTCAGGAGGTTTCAACCAGTTCTTGTGCATACAGAAGCAAGGGAATGATCCATTGATCGTGTCTGGAAGGTTTGAGAGCTTGATTTGAAGATTTGGTGCATTTGTTCATCAAGAATTGATAGGTATGTAAACTTCTTCCTCCAGAATAAATTAGGTAGAATTAGCACGATTTGTTAGGTTAGAATGATTATAGGTTAGTATGTGGAGCTTTCTGGTAGCTTTTTGTGAAGTTTGGTGACGATTTTTGGAGTGACCAAATTTCTGTTCTTGAGCATATCTCGGTGGTTCTTGAGAGTTAACCCTAGCTAGATGGTGGAATCAACTCAGGATAACATGGTGATGATGTTAGACACTTTAATTTGGAGAATGGTGATGATTGGATCTTGGTCAGTTTCTGAGCTTTTGATCGCGTTTGGAGAATGATGATGATTCAGTAAGAATGATTGGCATGGTTAGAATCAGGGTGAAAAATGGAGTGGATTAGGGTCTTAGAGTTTGATTTTTAGTGAAGATTTGACGAAACCCGAGTTGGAGAAGATGAGTGTTCTTCACCCTGCATCCATGGAGTTTCTCCCTCCATTTTTGGTTCAAATGAAGAAGATGATTAGAATACCGTTGGATTAGCATGAAGACTTTGACTGAGCAATGTATTCCACGGCCAGGATTGATTTGGATTCATGAGAGAGTCTGAGTAAGTGAAACGATGCGTTTCACTTACTAGGTCGTTTTGGGCTTAAGTTCAAGTTGTTATCCCCACCCCCTGATGGCCCAATTGTTATAATGAATTGATCTTCATTACTATCTGCACCGTGTGTTTAGCATTTTATTTTGATTTTCTTTATTTCTTTTCATTTTATTCATGGTTCTTGAAAAAATCATAAAAAATGGAAAAATGACCCAATTAATCCCATTATTTTTGCATTAGATTCATGATTGAATCTAGTATTTATTAGATAAAAATTATTTTTATTTCATGCATTTTCTGATTTATGGGAATTTTTACATTTTAAATGATATTAAAATAGTCATGCTTGATGCTTGATTTTGTGGAATTTTGTGTGATCATGTGATGATGATTTTGATCCTGTTTTTTTGTGAGTTGTTAGCATAGATATGCATGCTCCCCATAGGTTTTTCTCACATTTTTGTGATGAACGTAGGTGGTAGTTTAGGTTGAAACCTTTAGAAGCTCCATTTTTAGGGTTTATGATTGATACCTTTGAATTTAGGACTTAATTTTAGGACTTAATAGATGATTTAGTCCCTGGTTTTTGTATGAGGCATTCTTAATTGAATTAGGATCCCTTAGGAATTTTTGTAGAAATTTATAAGATAGTTTACTATTTTTGATTGATTTTAGTTTAAGTGCTAGTTTTAGATGATTCTAAAGTACTAACTCAACTAGATTAACTTCTTTAGTTCCCTTAGATTAGGGTTTTGCTTTGCTTGCTCTTGGATGATGATGAAGGCAAGTTGAAGATGCAATGGATTGCTTGAAGAGGCTTGGATTTGAAGATCTTCCCTTCTTTTGGTGTAGTTTTAATTAGGTTAAGATTAGGGTTTTGTAGGCAGAGCTTCTAGATAGTTCTCTTCCTTCATAAACATGGAAAATGTTGATCAATTCTATTCTTCCCTATGATGTAAGGTCCATTGTAAAGGCCTCATCCCTCCTTTGGTAGGATGTGTGGTTCTTTGCAAATTGGTAGAACCTTTGAGGGTCCCTTTCTCTGATGACAGGATGCTCAGTGGTGACCTTTGGTCTTCACTCTGCTACCAATCATTCAAACTTTGCTCTTGATAGATGAATCTTTCTCCCTTGTTAGAGGATGGAGTTCCTTGCTTGAAGAAGATTGAAGGATGGAGTTGATACTTCTATGTGATTAGAGATAACCCTTAGGAACTGAAGTTTGAAGAAGCTAGTTGATACTGATAAAGAAGAGAGAGCTGAAGCTTGAAGACCAAGTTGACACTTGTGGAGAAGATCAAATTGAGATTGAGTGAAGAGCTGAGGCTAGAGGAATAAAGGATAAGTTGATACTTATGTTGATACATTGAGAGCCTGAAGGAATCAAGTTGATACTTGATATTAGGAGTGAAGCCTGAAGGTGGAATTGACTGGAGAGCTGAAGCTTGAAGAAGAAAGAATAAGTTGATACTTATGTTTGAGGTATTGAACCCTTGTAGGAGCAAGTGGATACTTGCTATTGAAGATGCTAGCCTTGAAGGATAGGTGAGGTCTGAAGGCTGAATTACTGAAGAGCTGAAGCTTGAAGTTGTAGGGGTGGTTGATCTGCTTTCTTTTCTGTCTGTTTGCTTGCTGTGCAACTGTATTGATGTGCCTTGCTTGTCTTGCTTGATACATTAGAATAAGTTCATGTTTAGATTGATTTAGGCTAAGAGCATGATTGCACTAGAGGTTGAGTTGCTCCCTCTGCTTGTATTTTTACTGTATGGCTTTGCTTGCGAGTATTCGATAGAGCCCAGCTCCCTTGCCCATGTGGTTTGTGTTTGCTTGATAGCATTTCATTTCCTCTGTATGATTGCAGTTTCTCCTATTTTGCTTGATAGCATGTGTTATTTTGTTTCTCTATATGATTGCAGTTATTCATATCTGGCTTGAGGTCGAGATGAGCTTGTGGAGGCTGATGCCCCACACACATTTCCTCCCTCACTTGCATTGCATGCATTTTACAGTCGTTTACTGTTTACTGTTTAAGCTGATGCTTTATCTGTTTCTGTTTGTCATTGACATGATCCCCTAGGACTCTCACTTTCTTTGACAATGAAGTGATGATTAGAACTTTAGGTTGAAACCTATGCATGATAACTTCTAGGAGTTCCCTGTTTCAAACCTCAACTATAGGATGAATCCTTGGCATGACAACATTAGGACTTGATAGTCTCCCCTTAGTTGAGCCTTTTCTCTTCTTATCTCAAAACAAATCAAAATACAGTAATAAAGGTTAACTGACGTCGTACGTTACGAACCTTAAGCTATCTGAGAAAGGATTGTTGGAGAGTTTCATTTCAACAGTCTGGATGTTTAGTATGGTACCCTTTGGGTGACATGTGACGCATTCACTCTCAGGTCATAGTCTCTAGTGCGATACTAGTTGCAAACACAATAAAAAACAGTTCTTCCATAAAAGACAGAAAACAAACTTCAAACATTTTTGCCCCGTGTGCCCATAATTCAAAGGAAGCTTTTCTGAAGAAAAAAGTGTCGTTAACTCCTAGTTCTACCGCAAACAGGCTTTGTCCCTAACTGCTGGAACTGTTTGTTAACCCTCCTCGATAAAACAGATGAATCTGAATTCCCGTAAACCGTATTACCCCGAACTACGTAAGCTCTGATCTCTCATACCTGTTGAGAGTATGTAGGCACAATACTGACGTATTGGCGAGCCACCTTCCCCGTAACCCGTAGTTAGCCGAACTACGTTGACTCTGATTTCTCATTCTTTGATGAGAATATGTGGGCATAAAGTGCGACGCTTTGCCAAGTCATTTTCTTTTCTTTTTTAAGACAGCCTTGATAGGTAGATAGATAAAACCAACCCGTCCAGTAAACACAACAAGCATGGATCCCATCGAGTACGATGGACGTGAGGGGTGCTAATACCTTCCCCTTGCGTAACCGACTCCCGAACCTAGACAATGGTTGCGATGACCTTGTCTTATACCTTTTCGTCAGGTTTTTCCGATCATTTCCTTTCCCGCTCCGAGGGATAAATAACGAAAGGTGGTGACTCTTCTGTTTTGCTGGCACTTTATTTTCGCGGAAGCGACAACTTCCTTCTTGGCTTCTCCTTCAGAAGTTTTGGGCATTCATTCTTATAGTGCCCAGGTTCCTTGCATTCCTAGCAGACCACCTCTTTCTTTCCAGATCTTCTGTGTCCAGAAGACTCTTTACGTTGATCTGGTTTCTTGAAGTTTCTGAATTTATTTTGTTTATGCTTCTAGAGTTTGTTGATCCTTCTGGACAGTAGGGACAATTAATCTTCTTCTGAACTTTCTTCTATAACCTGCAAAGCTTTGACAGATTTGTTAGACTTTAAAGCAACAGACTTACCTTTCTTCTGAGGTTCGTCTTCTTCTAGTTCAATCTCATGACTCCTCAAAGAGCTGATCAGTTCCTCCAGCGTGATCTTGTTCAGATCCTTTAAGCAGATAAACCTTAGCAATAAACAAACATAAAACAAGAGGTTCCTGTAGAGTACTACAGAAACTTAGGATGCTAGCACCTTCCCTAAGTTTAACCAACCCCTGAACCTATAACTCTCTAGCTTGCATGTGCATTTCATTGTGGGAATTTCGATCTTTATCCCCTCCTTTGGACAAATCAAAGTTCGGTTGCAAACGAATTAAGATTCAAGCTCATCAATAGCTTGGTATCTAAATTTCACCGCGACAGAAATGGTGACTTCAGTGGGGAGCCTCAATGGGTTTCCCTAACTTGTTTTGTTTTGCTTGCTTATTGTTTTATATATTTGCTTAATTGCTTATTTGTATATTTGTTTTATCGCTTTTGGGTTGATATCCTTGAGTGGTGAGACAAAGTCCTACACCCGGACTTGAGTGAACTTAAGATAGGATGGTGATATATTCGACAAGGCTTATAGGGAGTGAGTCCTGACCAAGTTGACTCGAGAATCACCGCTCAGTTGAGACCCTTTCTAAAATGGTTCGGTTGAACGAGTATAGTCGTGAAAATTTTTACTATTTTTGATTGGAGTCTGTGATATTGAGGACCGTAGTTACCTTTAACCCCACTTTGGCCTTTATTAGGACGTAGTGCGAGACTATGAAGGAGTAGTCCCGAAATAGTGCTACGTGATACTACACTCAAAAGAGGTTCTCTTGAGAATATTATTAACCACCGAATCAGTCAGAAAATTGATAATATCCGAAAGATGGACTAATGACTTTGGGGACCTTCTTAGAACCTTGTTCTACAGGTACAATCCACCTTTAGTTCTCATCCTTTGGAAATGGGTATCCCCTTTGGCTCCATGCTCATTGCGAACCTAGGGTCTCCCTTGTTTGTTTATCCTTATGTTTCTATGTGCCTACCTGTGTTTGTTGCATTCATATAGCATCATATTGCATTGGTTTCATGGGATTCCTAGTTTATTTATAAACATTATAAAACCAATAGGGATTACAAAAGAAAATATTTTGAAATATTCTTTTAAGAGTCCTAACTTGGATGACCTAAGAAAGTTAAGGACACTGATTGGAGATATCAAGAAGTTCAAATACAAGAGGCTCCCGTTATCATTGAAGATCAATCGAAGTTCAAACGACTTTCATCAATATTGAAGATCCAAGTGAACAAGGGATTCCTTTCTCATTTTCAAACAAGAAGAGAAGAGAGATAGAGGATTTATTTTCCTCTATTAGACTACCCTTTAGACGTTAATCATTGACAAAACTTATCTTTAAAAGATCCAGATAAGAACAGCAAATTAAGAAGCACGATGAAGGACTTCCTTAGGACTTATTTAGCTTTTATTTAGCTATTATGTCAGGACTATTTTAAGAATATTTATTTGTAATCGATATCAAAAAATAATAAATTAATTCTCCTTGGTATTCTGTAACGTTTATAAATACTTGAATGCCATGAAACCTTTTATTCCTGCGTTCTACATTTTGCATAGCATCCCGCATTTAGCATCTTGCATGTGTATGTGTCTCTCCTCTTCTGTGGCTCATTCGGTCTCTTGTCTTGTCTTGTCAGCTGACATCTCGACCATCAGACCAAGCTCGAAGTATTATGGAGGGATAGCAAAGAGAATAAAATATATGGATTCCATGACTAGCTTTAGAGTAAGGACTAATCCGTTATTTGATCTTCCCTTTAATAATGTTCAACAAGTGGATGTTTCTACACAACCTCAGCCTGTGCAAGATAACCTGGTTGGTCAAGTTGATGAAAGAGTTTCCCGATTTCCACAACCCATACCTAATCTTCAGAATGTCCGTATTGATAAAAAGATGGATGATCCTAGATTCATAGCAATGGAGAAAGAATTTCGTGATCTTCAAGAACAATTGAAAATGATAAAAGGAGATGATGCATCTGATCTGGATACTCATAACTTATGTTTAGTTCCAGGCGTAATTATTCCTCCGAAGTTCAAGATGCCTACCTTTGAAGTATACAAGGGTGTTAGTTGTCCAAGATACCATTTGACGATGTTTTGTCGAAAGATGGCTGCTTGTGTTGACAATGACAAATTGATGATTCGCTGCTTTCAAGAAAGCTTATCTGGGGCATCCCTGATATGGTATATGAAGCTACAAAGGATTTGTATTCAGTCTTAGAGAGATTTAGCTGATGCTTTTGTGAAGCAATACAATTATAATTTAGACATCGCTCCAGACAGTGATCAATTGATGAATATGAGTAAGAATGATGACGAATCTTTCAGGGAGTACGCACATCGATGGAAAGAGTTGGCAGCCCAAGTTCATCCTCCACTTCAAGAGAAAGAATTAAGTAAGATGTTCCTAAGAACGCTACCAGACTCGTATTATGGTAGAATGGTAGGCGTTGTGCCATTAGATTTCTCCAAGATTGTAGAAGTCAGAGTAAACATTGAGAATACGCTCAAGAGTGGAAGAATTCAAGATGACTTAAATAACCAAGCTGATAAAGAGATCTTTGTTAATGACTCCCTAGAGGAAGGAAGTGTCGATGTTAATGCAATTTGGGATCCCTCTCAAATCCTTCCTGATCCAGTTCTAGTACCTTATCCTCAACATCAGTATGAAGCGCCTGCTCAACGCCAGCGATGACTACCTCATAAACGAAGGTTGACTTCTCCAGATCAACATTAGGATCTACGAGTTCGAAGACAGTGTCAGAATCAGAAGATGTCTCTGAGTGTTCCGAAAGAAGAAACTCGCTGGTTTGATCTTATCCCAATGACTTACAGTCAGATATGGTTTTATTTTGCTAGAAACTCGGTAATGACACCCAGAAAGACTAGAACCATGAAGTCTCACCCACCGTGGTTCAACTCGAATGCCAGCTGTGAATTTCATGATGGATTATTGGGGCATTCGATTGAAGAATGCAAAGTTTTCCAAGAGAAAGTTCAAGAAATGATAGATGACGAAACACTGACTTTCAAAGGAGGAAACCCGGTTATGAATGGGACACCGTTATGATGATCACCTATTTATTTTCGTTCGCTTATGTGTTTTATTTATTTTATTAAAAGCATAATTGGCATGTAAGAACATGTTATTTTGAATAAAGTAGTGCAATAAGTGTTTGTCTTGAAGAAATCCATTTGTATTCACTCGTAAAACTGTTTTTGATAATGCCAACTTCTACCAAATCTTTCCTCGCTTTGATGAAAAATTGGAGGGAGGATGACGAAGTAAAACGCAAGTCTCCTGATGTATGCTTTTGAATAAAACCTACTGATGATGTAAGGCATCGTTTCAAACCTCCTAAACACCAAAGACATAAGGAAGTTAGATCCTTTTTTAACTCTTTGTAACCTCATTTTTAAACCTGGGGCAAGGCAATTGTCAATCAGCTTGAGTGAACACTCAACTTTCAAAAACAGTGAACTTTCAAAATGGGTGGATACAAATAAGCTTTGACCCTTATTCCTTTGTTTTACAAATCGTAAACTGAACCACAATATAGCCTTCAAAAGTCCTAATTGAAGCAAGGTTTACCTCGAAAGCATACTCAGTGAGATAACATTTCCTGACTCCTGTGAGCTATGCTCAATTTTGGTATTGGCTTTATAAAATAAAAATTATATCCTAATTAGTGATTTTGTCACAAGTTATCGTGATATCTTTTTTTCAAAAAAAAACTTCAAGACAAACGTATATCGCATTAACAGTTTCAAAATTAACATTTCATATGTGTTGATTTTCCCCGATATCATAGAAAGTTTACATGTAAGCATCAATGATAAGTTTGTTCTATTAGAATTTGAAGGTTCTGCTAACCTGGGGCAAGTTTGTTTCCAAGTGGTTTGTTCTGTGCAAGTCTGACTTATTGAAGATCTATTCTTGAAGACTCAGTCATAATACCGTCAATCAGGGGCAGTTACGTCGAGATTCGGCGAATCTCTCCAAGAGTTTGAAGACATCGGAACATGTTAGGTGTCATGTTTTCTGTAAAATCCTCTTGGAATGACTTCTTCTCATAACTATAGGGCTTGGGGAATTTGAGAATCGAGATTTATTTTTGTTCAAATGGCGACTACCACATCAAGTCAGAGCTACTTTATTTTCACAACATTCTTCATTCATGTCCCCAGTAAAAAATTTCTCCAGGTGGTCATGACATTTCTCCTCTGAATCTTTTCAATATAACAAGTCTCCAATTGGTGACCTGAGAGTTCCCAGTGATTTTCTTAACTTCACTTCCCCGTTGAAGTAGATACTATTTTAATCCTCAGTGGATCTCCTTAAACTTCCCCTTCCCGATGAAGTGGATGTATCTTACTCCTCAGTGGATCTCTATCAACGCCAATCTTGCTCAACGAAGCGGATGAAGCTTTGACTTTGGCGTGTTCAACAACTTTGTTAACCCAGGTTTCCCCATTTGAAGTGGACATTTATTTTATTACTTGTGAAACCTCAGCTCGGGTATCCCCATCTACAACTCCAGTAGGAATTTCTCCAGTGAGATGGATATTTATTTTATCCATGAAGCTCTCCAATTATGAGATTGATTCACCCCTGGTAGATCTTTATTCTCATCTTCAACAGAATAATTAAACTCATCCAGACGTTATGCCCCGAAGTGGAATGTTCTCTATTCCCCAGAAGTTTTGAAGCCCTGAAACAAGAGTGTGATCCCATATATGGTCCTCCATCTATCCTCAATGGTGCTTCTATCTTGGAATATTGGTCGGATGTTTGCTTCGAGATGTTTATTTCATCTCCAGTTGCTTTTCCTTGTTTGTTTTGTCAGCATAAGCATATGCATAACATATAGATAGATAGCATGGCATATGCATCCTACATATTTTTGTTTGTTCTGTCACTTTGGTTATGGTTATCCCCGAGTGGCTGGGTGTGTCTTCTCCTTTCAAGTAGACTTGTCAGCCCTAGGCAGAAAAATACACAATGTTTCTATTTCCCCATGGAGTTCGATCCTCGTGGAAGACGGTTGTTTTAGTACATTCCCATTTGAGCTCATACCTCAATGGTCGAGTCTTTCTTGACAGTTTCTCTTCAGTTATTTCCAGAATTGAACTTCGGTCCCTGACAATCACATTTTGGATATCTCCAGACTTTTCAACTTGGATTGGGCGTGCATTTATTTTGCACTTTGACTCCCCAAGAGAATCTCTATGAAGATCATCGTTGAAGACAGATATTTCTCCAACAGTATTATCAGAATTCCTCGATGACTTACATCTGGACCATAAGCGTTCTCTTTATTTGAGCAACTCGTTTTGATCAGGATTTCATTCAAAACGACATATGGCAGTCTCTTCAGGACAGTTGCCCATCCCCAGTGGATTTATCAAGATTATCAACCCGTCAAATGACATCTCTTCGGGAATCCGTCAGAGAAGTTTGTCGAAGACTTTAACAGATATTTCTCTTTATTTGAGAATTCTAACTTCAAGAGTTCCAATACTTTTTTACAACTACGACAAGGATGCTCCTCAGGAATGTATTCCCCAGCGAGTTCATCACACAAGTTTATTTCCATCAAGCGACATCTCTCCAGAGAAGTTGAGGAAGTATATCATATTAGTCTCTCTTTATTTGAGAAGACATACTTTACAATTCAACCGGCTCACATCTCTCCTGAAGATCCCCGGTGAAGTTTTGCAACCTCCAGTATATTATGGCCTACAGCCGAAAATCTACAACAACATCTACAATCTACAATGATTCTACAAACTACAATGATATTTTTATCCCCCGTGAAGATGCTCTCACGAGTTTTCATCATTTCAAACAAGAGACTGAGACCCGTTCATGGCAAACACACCATGAGGCATGGGGAGGTTTATTTCAAGAAACTGAGACCAGCTCATGGCACCCAGACCATGACGCTCGGGGAGGTTTATATCAAGAAACTGAGACCAACTCATGGCACCCAAACCATGCTGCTCGGGGAGGTTTATTTCAAGAAACTGAGACAAGCTCATGGCACCCAGACCATGACGCTCGGGGAGGTTTATTTCAAGAAACTGAGACCAGCTCATGGCACCCAGACCATGACGCTCGGGGAGGTTTATTTTCAAGAAGCTGAGACCCGTTCATGGCATTCAGATCATGAGGTGTGGGGAGGTTTGTTTATCCTTTCAAATAGTCATTCGAAACATCTCTCTTTTCCTGGCTAATTTTGGCAGCAGATTTCCAGAAGACCTCGGCAGCAGGTATCTCTATTGTATTTCCTGGCTTAATCTCGACAGAAGATTTCCAGAAGATTTCGACGGAAGTATATCTCCAGCAGCTTCAACATTTTAACAGTAGACACTATGGCTAACAGTAGACTTCTCCAGCTGATAATTACATTTGACCTATACATTATTTTCTTCAAATGGTTTTCTCACGAGTTCTTCACAACATATTTATGGATACCTTGTGATTGTCAATCACTGATCTTTCCCCGTGGAGTCTCGCTTTGTTGAGTCTGTGTCTCCCGTGTGTCGTGTCTGGTCTCTCCCCTGTGACATCATTCCCTCGCAGACCTCGGTCTTGCATTATCATATCATCTCATATCATATGCATTCGGTGGCTTCTTAGGGCCAAAAAATTCATACAATGTTTGTATTTAAGTCCCTCCTATTTCATCAAGACGAAGATTTCAATCTCCATATCTTCGGATAGAAGTAACTTAAATAGGGGCATCTGTCACACCTTAATTTTTTACCTTAAGACGCCACCTCTTTGTGCATTTTTTTCTCACATGTTTCTTACTCATCTATTACTCATGCTGGTTCTTCTTTTCATTTTGGTTAATTTTGGGGAATCTTTTCATTGCATAAATTTTGGAAATCTCTCGTAAAAGAAGGTGTTGCACCCCAAAATTTGCCCAACTTTTGTTTACCTAGCTTATGTTTCATTTCATTCACATTAGCATTATCATTTGCATTTCATTGACATGTATGCAGGAGATCAAGAGGTAGGAGTACCAATCAAGAGCTATGCAAGACTTTGAGGCTAGCTAAGAAGCCTATTCAAGTGTTCAAGGGTTGATATCCTTGTCAGAGAAGTTAAAAGATCCCCAGAGAGAGTGGTTGAAACCAAGGTTGTGTACCTCCTAACTTGAGAGTTGTGGGAGCTCCTCAGATGATTCTGAAGCCAGAAAGGTGGACTTGAAGCCTTGAGAGAGCTCATGAGATGTCTTGAAAGCCATCATGAGTCCTAGATAGGTCATTGTGCAAGATTAAGAAGACTCAGCCATGATTGGTACAATTAGGGTTTGACTGGGTCAACCCTAGATCAACTGATGATTTGGAGAGGGTTGAGACCTAATTCAAGGGCCATGTGATCATGGATTGACACATTGAGGTGTTATAAGGATGATTCCAAGGTTAACTCATCATGATTGGAGAGTTTGAGAAGTTTCAAGCTAGGGTTTCTAAGGCTTGACAGTGTAAAATCCCCTAGTTTGACTCCTATCTTTAAGGCAGTTTAGCTCAAGATGTGATTGTCATCTCATCTTTCCCCAAACATGAATGTTGTAGAGCTTGTTCTTAGCTTTAATTTGAGTACTAGAAGTCCTTGATAGGATTTGTAGAACTCAAGTTATGACTTTGACAAGTTACAGGTCATCTGAGGTATGTGAATCTGGGGGCTTGAAAGTTACCCAACTTGCACCAAACTTTTGCCCAAGAAGGATGATTCCTATGGACTTTTGGTCAACATGAATGTTGTTCCTTATCCTCTTATATTTCTAGAGAGTACTAGAAGTCCTTGATAGGATTTGTAGAGCTCAAGTTATGGCTTTGACAAGTCAAGGGCATTTTGGTCATTTGGAGATTACAGGTCATTTCAAGTATAAGGCCATAACTCCTATTTCCAAGCTTCAAATGGGAAAATGTTCAACATCAAACTTGTTCAAAATGATGTTTTAAGGCTAGTAAGGAGGTCATGAGATGTTGGGAATGCTTGTAGCTCAAAGTTGCAAAAATGACCTAAAATAAGGGCATAAGTTAAATAAACCAAAGTTGGAAATTGATATTTTCAACCTACACATCCAAACCATGGTATGTAATATATCATTTTGACTCTAGAAAACATTTTAAGAACATTGGTTTAGCCACATTGTTGATTTGAGGCCTAAATTGTGGACTTGCTTTGAAAAGTAATGACTTGCATATTAAGTAACATGTGCAAAACCGAGAATCAAGGCATGAGCAAGGCCCTTTGCAAGCTAAACACTTTCAAAATGTCACTAGGGGAGAAATTGGAAGTGAATGAGGTTGGTTTCAAGCTGCAAACAGAATGGTGCATATCATGATATGTGATTGAAAATCTCATGACATGAGAGATTGAAACTCTCATTAGAAGGATCTAGAGGGTTCTAGATTATCCAAACATCATCTATATATTGAGTAGAGATGATCCAATGCAAAGGTTGGTGATGATTGAAGGAGAGAGCATAGGTTGAGATTGAGATTTCTTGGCTTGCAATTGGATTCGATTTCACCAAATTTTCCACTTTCCATCTATTTTCTTGATTGAAACTTCTTCCATGGATGCTAAGGAGTGATTCCAGATCATAATCAAGAAGAATTCGTGGCTGAATCGTGTAGGAGAAATTGAATTTTTCCACCTGCAACTCACCATCGGATTTCAAGATTCAGGAGCTTTCAACCAGTTCTTTTGCATACAGAAGTAAGGAGAGGGTTCATTGATCGTGTCTGAAAGATTGGAGAGCTTGAATTGGAGGTTTAGTGCATCTGTTCATCCAAGATTTTCAGGTTGGTAACTTTCTTCCTCTAGCATGAATTAGGTAGAATCAAGATGAATTAAGGTGTTAGTTGTATTGTAGAACGGTGTAGGAAGGTTTTCAGACCATTAATTTGAGAATTAGTGACCAATTTAGGGTATTACCATTTTCGGTTGAGAATTGGATATGGTGAATCTTGAGGATTTAGGTTGAATTGAGGGTGAATGAGTTCGTGAGGGAATTTGGGATAAGTTTCATGTATTGACCATTTGCAATGGAGGATCCTAGAGAGAATTAGGGTTGAGGAAGATGACCAGAGCACCACCGGTGGTGGCCAGAGCTGGGCGCGAAGTTCAGAGGTTCAAAAGGTAGGAGATGACTCTGGGACCATCAGATCTTGGTTTGACTTGGACTATGACCCTCATCCAACGGCCACGTTTTAATCTCAGTTTGTGAAGGATCTGAATTAATGAAATGCACCGTTTCATTTAATCAGTGGTTCTGGGCTTAGTGGAAAGATTGTTATCCCCACCCCCTGGAGGCCCAATCCTTTATTTGAACTGTGTATCATTGCTAGCTGCACCGCGCGTGTGTATATTTTAATTTGATTTTCATTATTTTTTCATTTTATTCATGGTTCTTGGAAAAATCATATAAAATTGAAAATTAATCCAATTAATCCCATTCTTTTTGCATATTACTCATGATTGAGTCTAGTATTTTTTTAGATAAAAAATATTTTCATTTCATGCATTTTTTGATTTTATGGGAATTTTATATTTTAATTGATATTAAAATGGTTATGTTTGATACCTATTTTTGTGGAATTTTGTGTGATCATGTGGTAATGACTTTGATCCTAATTTTTTGTGTGTTATTAGTTTAGACATGTATGCTCCCATAACATTTTTCTCACATTTTTGTGGTGAACATAGGTGTGCTTTCTAGATTGATATTTAGGTGCTTCCTTTTTAGGGTTTAAGGTTGATACGTTAGGATTTAGGATTTAATTTTAGGGCTTAATAGATGATTTAGTCCCTGGTTTTTGTATGAGGCATTCTTAATTGAATTAGGATCCCTTAGGATTTTTTATAGAAATTTATAGGATAGTTTCCTATTTTTGTTTGATTTTAGTTTAGGTGCTAGTTTTAGATGATTCTAAGGCACTAACTCAACTAGACTAACTTCTTTAGGTCCCTTAGACTAGGGTTTTTGTTTTGTTTGCCTTTGGTTGATATTGAAGACAAGTTGAAGACAAGGTGAGGATGCTTGAAGTTGCTTGAAGTTGCTTGGAGGTTGGAGTTTTTGGTGCCTGAAGGTGTCTGATGAAGATTTAGGAGTTAGGAGACCTAGGGAGAGCCTTAGAATTAGAATGATTTCTTTGACAAATATGGAAAGCATCTTGTGCTTCCATTCCTCCCAATGACTAAAAGTCCTTCTAAGATAATCACATCCCTCCTTTGGAGGGATGAGTGGCTTTATCTGGGAAGTAGAACTTTGAGGGAACCAGTCTCTCATAATGCTGAACCCTTACAGGCTTCCTTTGGTTGTCAGTAAGCTGTTTATCATTTCCACTCATTCTGTTAAATTAATTGTCTTTTGGTTTGAGTATCTTGAAAGGTGTTGGTCTTGAGTTTGAAGATGAGGACTTCCTTGAAGAGTGTGGTAAAGGATGATTCCTTGAGCATTGCCATTGCAGCTAAAGAGCAAGAAGAGCAAGTTGATACTTGAAGACCCAATGGAGATTGAGTGAGGAGTTCCTTGCTTGAAGAAGATTGAAGGATGAAGTTGACACTTCCATGTGATTGAATACTACTCTGAGAAGCTGAAGCTTGTAGGAGAAGAAGACCAAGTTGATACTGGTAAAGCAAAGAGAGCTGAAGCTTGAAGAGCAAGTTGACACTTATGAAGAGGACTCAATTGAGACTGAGTGAAGAGCTGAGGCTTGAGGAATAAAGGATAAGTTGACACTTGCATTGATGCTTGGAGAGCTTGAAGGAATCAAGTTGATACTTGTAGTTAAGAGTGAAGCCTGAAGGTGGAACTGACTGAAGAGCTGAGGCTTGAAGAAAAGAGAATAAGTGGATACTTATGTTTGATGGGTTGAAACCTAGAAAAGCAAGTTGATACTTGTCATGAGAGATGGTAGCCTTGAAGGGTGATTGAAGTCTGAAGACTGGACTGCTGTCAGAAGAGCTGAAGCTTGAAGTTGTAGGAGCTATTGATCTGCCTTCTCTCTTGTCTGTTTTCTCTTCTGTATTGGTGTGCCTTGTTTGACTTGCTTGATGCATTAGAATAAGTCCATATTTAGACTGATGTAATCTAGGAGCCTGATTGCACTAGAGGTTGAGTTGCTCCCTCTGCTTGTTTTGTTACTGTATGGCTTTGCTTGCGGGTATTCGGTAGAGCCCAGTTCCCTTGCCCATGTGGTTTGTGTTTGCTTGATAGCATGTTATTTCCTCTGTATGATTGCAGTTACTCTGTTTTGCTTGATAGCATATTATTTCTTCTGTATGACTACTGTTATTCATATCTGGCTTGAGGTTGAGATGAGCTTGTGGAGGCTGCTGCCCCACACACATTTCCTCCCTCACTTGCATTGCATGCATTTTACAGTCGTTTACTGTATTACTGTTTACTGGTTAAGCTAATGCTTTATCTGTTTCTGTTTATCATTGACATGATCCCTTAGGACTCTCACTTCCTTTGATAAGGAAGTGATGATAGAACTTTAGGTTGAAACCTATGCATGATAACTTCTAGGAGTTCCTTGTTTCAAACCTCAACTATAGGATGAATCCTTGGCATGACAACACTAGGACTTGATAGTCTCCCCGTAGTTGAGCCTGTTCTCTTCTCATCTCAAAACAGCTTAAAATACAGTAATCATGAATGATTTCTTTCGTACGTTACGAGCCTTAAGCTATCTGAGAAAGGATTGTTGGAGAGCTTCTTTTCAACAGTCTGAATGTTTAGTATGGCACCCTTTGGATGACATGCGACGCATTCACTCTCAGGTCATAGTCTTTAGTGCAATTGAAATTGCAAACACAATAAAAAACACTTCTTTCATAAAAGACATAAAACAAATTTCAAACCTTTTTGCCCCGTGGGCCCATAATTCAAAGGAAGCTTTTCTGAAGAAAAGAGTGTCGTTAACTCCCAGTTCTACTGCAAACGGTAACGCCTAAGTCTCTAAGGGTCGAGCTGCGTACACCAAACTGCTGGAACTGTTTGTTAACCGTACTCAATAAAAACAGATGAATCTGAATCCCCGTAATACGTATTATCCCGAACTACGGAAGCTCTGATCTCTCATATCTATTGAGAGTATGTAGGCACAATACTGACGTATTGGCGAGCCATCTTCCCCCATCACCCGTAGTTAGCCGAACTACGTTGACTCTGATTTCTCATTCTCTGATGAGAATACGTAGGCATAAAGCGCGACGCTTTGCCGAGTCATTTTCTTTTCTGTTTCAGACCAGCCTTGATAGGTAGATGGATAAACCAACTCATCCAATAAACACAACAAGCGTGGATCCCGTCGTGTAAGACGGACGTGAGGGGTGCTAATACCTTCCCCTTGCGTAACCGACTCCCGAACCCAGATAATGGTTGCGACGACCTTGTCTTATGCCTTT
The DNA here is from genome assembly GCA_963859935.3 of Lathyrus sativus. NCBI lineage: Eukaryota > Viridiplantae > Streptophyta > Magnoliopsida > Fabales > Fabaceae > Lathyrus > Lathyrus sativus. The sequence goes on from OZ012739.1 coordinate 259,889,035, forward strand.
TCGTCAGGTTTTTCCGATCGTTTCCTTTCCCGCTCTGAGGGATAAATAACGAAAGGTGGCGACTCTTCTGTTTTGCCGGCACCTTATTTTCGCGGAAGCGACAGCCGGCGACTCTGCTGGGGAATTGATAGTTTCCTGGGATCCAACGTCCCGAATGCGAGTCTGTTTGGGGATCCGACGTCCCCTGCGAGAGTCAATCCTAGCGCTTGTATGATTACTTGTTGGGTTGTGTTTATTTATCGCACTTTATTTCCCGCACTTTATTTTCAGTATGATATGATTATCTATGCTGTTGTGGGAGGGGCATTCTGATGAGTGAGAAGCCAGACCCAGGCTTAAGTGTACTTAGCATTAGTTGTGGAAATTAGTGGGCGCGTGCTTGCTTGGAAGGCACTAGTGTCTCATGAAATCCACGCTCTGACGAGGTTCTCCCGGTTGACTTCTTTTTCAACCCTTTGGGTTGAGGGGGTTGTTGGTTTGGAGGATTGTCGACTCTGGGGACCGATCATTTGGAATTCAGCCGAGTGAGGCCGCTTCATGAGCTGGTGATGCCACACCTTCTGGGTATCGTATCACCCCTCTTGAATGTCTGTGACGCTGATGACCGCATAGGATGCCGAACTTGAGTCAGTTTAGGTCCATACCAGTGTGCAGGGCTGGGTTTGTTGCAGGAAACCTTGACCTATAGACTACCTGGTTTTCTTGACAGTAAATCAGTTTTGGTTGGGATCAGAGGATCTCATCAGCAGATGTGTATGTTGTTCTTGACAGAGCAGGTTTATGATTGGGATCTGAGGATCTCATCTGCAGATGCATGTTTGTTCTTGACAGAGCAGAGTTTTGGTCCTGTATCAGAGCTCCTTATTATCAGATGTGTGTTCTTGACAGAGCAGAGTTTGGTCCTGTATCAGAGGTCCTTATTATCAGATGTGTGTTCTTGACAGAGCAGAGTTTTGGTCTTGTATCAGAGGTCCTTATTATCAGATGGTTGTTCTTGACAGAGCAGACTTATGGTCATATGTGTGTGTGTTCTTGACAGAGCAGATTTGTGGTCCGATACCAGGGTTTTTCTTATTATCAGATATAGTGGTTGTTCTTGACAGAGCAGCATCATGGTTTTGTTGATACAAGAATCTCCACAGCACAGTTTCCTTGATCTCCTGCTGCATGATTGCATTTTACATTGCTTTGCATACCCATTTGCATTTGATTAACGTGTGTCTGTGTTGCAGGTACCGTTTCCCCCCGATTCAGGATTTCTTGCCTCCTGTTGTATTATTATGGGTTCTCTGAGGAAGACAGTGGCTTACAAGCTCCCTGCCCCTGATGTGGTTCAGCTGACTGGTTTGATTGCTTTAGCAGATGATTCTGTGAGAGACGAATTCAGAAAGTCTTACGGCAAATTGCTCAGTTTGGTTTGTAAACCTTTTGCGTTCGAGTTGAATGGGTTGCACGCTCTGCTGCAGTTCTACGATCCTCCGTTGAGATGTTTCACTTTCCAGGATTTTGTTCTCGCACCTACGTTAGAGGAATATGCTGATTTGTTAGGTGTGTCTATCAAGAGTCAGATGCCCTTCGTTCATATGGATGCTGAGCCTGATCTGGCTAGTCTAGCTCCGTCACTTCATCTGGATGCCTCCGAGTTGGTCTTGTCTAGTTGGAACAAGGTTCCCGGTTTCTCCTTGCAGTTCTTAGTGGGAAAGGCTCAACAGTGTGCCAAAGACGGATGTTGGGTCGTGTTCAACGCCATTCTCGCTCTGTGTATATATGGCATCATTTTGTTCCCCAATATGCCCGATTTTTGTAGACTTCGACGCCTTCCGCATCTTTGCTTCAGGGAATCCAGTCCCTACATTGATAGGAGATGTCTACCATTCCATCCACTACAAAAATGAGAACAAAAGGGGCAAGAATGTCTCGTGCTGTGTGCCCCTGCTTTATAAATGGCTTGATAGTCATCTGCCCAAGAGGGGTCCCTTTGTTTCGTCTGCAACCACATCTGAGTGGTCCGAGCGTCTGATGAGTATATCTGCAGAAGATATTGACTAGTTTGACAGAGATAGGTTGGGTACCGAGATTATCTTTGGTTGCAGCGGGTTTCCGAACGTGCCTTTGATAGGCAGGAAGGGCTGTATAAACTATAATCCGTCTTTGCTGATTCGACAGTTTGCTTATGCTTAGAGAGCTTTGCCGAAGGATGAAGAGGTGCAGTAATCTCTGTACCTCACGGGTCTGCTAGAGGGGCATTTGTTATCTAAGCTTCAACGCGCCTGGAATGGTATCAGTAAGAGGGGAAAACCATTGATGCGGAGAAGCAATAGCCAAGCCTACACTCCGTATGTGACGTGGATCAGAGCCAGAGCGGATGCTATAGGGATGCCGTTTCCACCTGCCAAGCCAGAAAGCCCTCCAGTGATTGAACAGCCCACCACCGTACCTATTCAGCAGCATAATCAGGTGTTAGCTGAGAAAGACGAGCTGAAAAAGGCAAATGAAGAATTGGAGAAAGAATTGGTTCAACTCAGAAGCGAGAGAAACGAAGCTGTTCATTCCTTCAAGAGGCAGACCGAGCTGGTGAACCAGCTGGGGACAGATTTGACTAAGCAGATAGCTGAGCGTGAGCGCATGGGGCGAGACTTCAAAGCTGTCAACGATGTATTGGCCACGAAGAAGCAACACTTGGATGAAGCGTATTGGAGGATATACAAGTTTAACCAGCATTGGAAGGCCACCCTAGCCAACAGGAAAGAGCGGGAGGATAAGCTGATGCAACAGATCTCCAAGCTGAAAGCCCGAGCGAAGGCTAGTGAGAAGAGGTTTGATGAAGAAACCGCTCGCCGATATGCCGCCGAAGGCCAGCTCAACAAAGCTCTTGCTAACCTGAAGGAGCGCAAACTGACGTTTGAATCCAAGAAGCGGAAGCTAGAAGATTGTTTCGGCGAAGGAGCATGGGAAGATTCAGTCGAAGGTCTTCAATACACCATTATACAGAGGGAGTTACTCGTCGAAGGGTTACTCATTCGGCCTGGTCATCCAGAAACGAAGGGGTTGTTAGAAGAGTTTCGCGCCCGTGGTCGTGCTTGACTATTTGTATTCCTTTTGTTTGATCATTGTTGTATGCTGACCATCACCAGGCTTGTTGGTTGAGGTCATGCTATTGATTCGGCTTGTACTCAGTGATGTTATGTACTGCCTTGATGGGCTTTCTTTATATATGAGATGTTATTTCCATGACTGGACTCGGACTTCTTATTATCAACACTGGCACTCAGGCACTAGGATCGGGAGAGATTTCCCTAATACACAGACACACGTTTGCATTTGCATGAAGCATTTGCATAACGAGCACTTTGTCGTTTTTCCTAACCCTTTTGTGTTTTCAGGTTGTTTCAGGTTGTTCCAGGATTGATCAGAGACCTATCCACCGCTATCCGACCAGAGCAAATCAAACCAGAATCATGGAGCAAGTGCAAAATGATGTTAAGGAACTCCGCGAAAGAATGGACCGCTTCATGGAGCTCATGCAAGCGGTCGCCAATGGCCAGGATCAGCTCAGAACCTTGGTCCAGCCTCTGATCTCAAGGGTCGATAACAATGGTGTACTCCATGGTGGGACTGTGCCTACCCCTCCACCAGTTGAAACTCCTCAGAATGGCGTCCCCGTGACCGGGGGGAATGGCAGTGCCAACGGCAATGTGATAGCTAATATGGGACTCAATGGTAATACGACGGACGTCGGTAATGGGAATTTGGAAGCTAATGTCAATATGGCGCTGGGCAACGGCAATGCAGGTGTTGGGAATCTGTTCGGGCCTCAGCCGTGGTTAGAATATCGTCAAGACGATGTGTTCTCTCAGAGAGGTGCTGAAGGTGAATTGACTGCTGAAGCACGTCTAAGGTTCAAGGCACTCGAGGATAAGATGAGAAATATCGAGAACCAGAACACCCTGGGCGTTGATATGTCCAAGTTGGGACTAATTGCTGATTTTAAGGTGCCACCCAAGTTCAAGGTACCTGACTTTGAAAAGTACAAGGGCACCACTTGCCCTCGCGTCCATCTGAGATCATATTACAGAAAAATGTCAGCTCATTCTGAGGACGAGAAGTTGCTGATGCACTTCTTTCAAGACAGTCTGTCCGGGCCCTCCCTCGAATGGTACATGAGTCTGGAACCTACCAGTGTGCGCACGTGGAAGGACCTTGCTGAAGCATTCGTGCACCACTACCAATATAACAGTGACTTGGCCCCGAACCGAGTCCAACTGCAGAATCTGTCACAAAGGAACAACGAAGGGTTCAAGGAATACGCCCAGCGGTGGCGTGAGTTGGCAGCCAGGGTTCAGCCGCCGATGGTTGAATGGGAGCTTGTGCAAATGTTTGTAGCCACCCTCCCAGGGGTTTATTATGAGAAATTGGTCAGTGGTATGTCCGGAACCTTCTCAGATCTCATTATCACGGGTGAGCACATTGAAAATGGGATCAAACTGGGGAAATTCAAGGTGAGTCATCCTCAGCTAGAGGAGGCGGAAAGAAACCTTATGGTGGCAAAAGACGGGAAGGAGAAACGAGCGCCGTGACCAACGCTCGAAGGAAGGGTAAAGGCCCTCACCAACAGGTGTCCAGCATAACTATCCCGGCAGTCCCACAGTAGCCACGGCAGCAGCAGCAACAACAGTCGAATCAACAAGGGTACAAAAAGTCAGAATCGGGCACCCCTGTCGAGCCGTCACCTCGAGACACCGCCCATGTCGTACGCTCAACTGTTACAGACTTTGCTTCAGTTGTAGTTAATCCAGAAGAGAACTCTGGCTCCCTTGACAGGGGCACCTCCGCCAGGTTATGACGCAAACTCTACTTGTGAGTTTCACTCAGGGGCACCAGGCCACACAGTAGAGAATTGCAAAGCCTTCAAGTACAAGGTGCAGGACATGGTGGACGCTAAGATCATCAACTTCTCAGATAATGTGCCAAACGTCACGAAGAACCCTATGCCGAATCATAGGGGAGGTGGAGTAAACGCCATTATTGAAGATGAGAGTTTGGATTTGTTGACTGACTTCAGAGATCTGAAGACGCCGCTTAGCTTCGTTAAAGCTAAGCTGATGAAAAGAGGTTTCTTTCCAGGTTGCGGAGAACTGTGCATGGGCTGTGCGACACGTCCTGATGGATGTGAACAGTTGATAGAAGGAATTCAAAGTCTGATGACTGAAGGGATTTTACAGTTTAGCCGGAGGGCCGAATGTGGATCGGGAGAGGTAATGCTGAAGCAAGGTGATGAGGTTGCCACCATCACCATCCCTTGCCAGACAATAACTATTTCTGCACCCAGGCCGCCCACGATTACCATCACCAAAGCTGGGCCGATACCTTTCGAAAGCACTAATGTTGTCCCATGTGTCGCTACTACGAAAATCGGCGCCGGCTGAACAGAAGAGTCGCCACCGTGCGTTATTTATCCCAAAGGAGGGAAAGAAACGCTCAGAGTAAACCTAACGCAAAACGGGAAAGGAATGGTCATCGCAACCAAATCCTGGATTCGGGAGTCGGTTATGCAAGGGGAAGGTATTAGCACCCCTCACGTCCGTCGTACTCGACGGGATCCACGCTTTTTGTGTTTACTGGACGGGTTGGTTTATCTATCTACCTATCAAGGCTGGCTTAAAACAGAAAGGAAAAATGACTCGACAAAGCGTCGCACTTTATGCCTACGTATTCTCATCAGAGAACGAGAAATTAGAGTCAACGTAGTTCGGCCTACGACGGGTTATGGGGGAAGGTAGCTCGCCAATACATCAGTATTGTGCCTACGTACTCTCAACAGGTATGAGAGATCAGAGCTCACGTAGTTCGGGACACTACGGTTTATTTCCTGTCTTTTACGAAAGAAGTGTTTTATTGTGTTTGCGATTTCAATCGCACTAGAGACTATGACCTGAGAATGAATGCGTCGCATGTCACCCAAAGGGTACCATACTAAACATCCAGATTGTGGAAAAGAAACTCTCCCACAATCCTTTCTCAGATAGCTTAAGGCTCGTAACGTACGAAAGAAATCATTCATGATTACTGTATCTTAAACTGTTTTGAGATGAGAAGAGAACAGGCCCAACTAGGAGGGAGACTATTAAGTCCTACTGTTGTCATGCCAAGGATTCATCCTATGGTTGAGGTTTGAACAGGGAGCTCCTAGAAGTTGTCATGCATAGGTTTCAACCTAAAGTTCTATCATCAATTCCTTATCAAAGGAAATGAGAGTCCTAAGGGATCATGTCAATGATACACCAAAACAGACAAAGCATCAGCTTAACAGTAACATGCATGCAATGCAAGTGAGGGAGGAAATGTGTGTGGGGCTTCAGCCTCCACAAGCTCATCTCAACCTCAAGCCAGAATGGATAACAGTAATCATACTGAAAAGTAAAACATGCTATCAAGCAAAAACAGTAAACTGCAATCATACAGAAGAAATAAAATCATGCTATCAAGCAAACAAAAACCACATGGGCAAGGGAGCTGGGCTCTACCGAATACCCGTAAGCAAAGCCACACAGTAACAGTACAAGCAGAGGGAGCAACTCAACCTCTAGTGCAATCATGCTCCTAGATTCTACTCAGTCTAGATATGAACTTATTCTAATGCATCAAGCAAGTCAAACAAAACACATCAATACAGCAAAAGAAAAAGAAAATAAAGCAACTCCTCTCTCAACTCCAAGCTTCAGCTCTTCCAACAGCAACCCAGTCTTCAGACTTCCATCACTCTTGACAAATATCAATTTGCTTTTCCAGGTTTCAACCCTTCAACATAAGTTTCAACTTATCTCTTCTTCAAGCTTCAGCTTCTTGATCAGTTCCACCTTCAGGCTTCACTATTACCCACAAGTATCAACTTGATCTCCTTCAGGATCTCCAGGTATCAAAGTAAGTATCAACTTCCTTTGTTCTTCAAGCTTCAGCTCTTCAGAATCAATCTCAATTGAATCCTCTTCCTAAGTATCAACTTATTCTTCTCTTCTTGCAAGCTTCAGCTACTTAGAGCAGTCTTCAATCACTTAGAAGTATCAACTTCATCCTTCAGTCTTTACTTCGTCTTCAGGGGTCTTCAAGTATCAACTTGCTCTTGTTGCTCTTCAGGCTTCAGCTGGAATGGCAATACTCAAGGATTCATCCTCTTCTACACTCTTCAATGAAGTCTTCATCTTCACATTCAAGCTCAACATCTCTCAAGACACTCAAACCAGAGGAAATCACTTACTGGATAAGCTAGGATATTAAACTGCTTACTGACCACCAAAGGTGACCTATAAGGGTTCAACATCAAAGGAATGGTTCCCTCAAAAGTTCTACTTCCTAGGTACAAGCACTTATCCCTCCAAAGGAGAGTGGTGAATACCATGGAAGGACTTTGAATCATAGGGAGGAATGGAGGTGAAAGATACCATCCATGTTTAAGAAAGAAGTTAACTAGGTCTAAACTCTTCCTAATCCCTAACCCTAAAACAATCAACAAAACAAATAAGATCAAGCTCTCAAGCTCCTAAATTCTCTTCAATGCTCCTACTATGCTCTTCAATGCTTCTCAAAGCACTACCAAGCTCTCCAAGCCCACAAAGCAAAGCAAACAAAAATTCAAGCCCACAAGGGCAACACAAACAATCATCAACTACAAAAATCATCTAAAAATAGTATACTACTATATTAAAACCTAATATAATTTCTAAGGGATCTTATATATCTACCCTTGATACCCTTATATGCCCCAATGTCTAACTTGACCTAGAAACCCAAAATTCTAGTGTTATTATGGACCTATGTTAAGGATTAACCTAATTCTACACAACCTAATATCATCTAATCAAAACTAATCAAAAATTCATCACAAAATTATGGAATAAATCCAGGGTGGAGCTAAAGTCCTAATCTAACTATCCTAAAAATAATGGCCTAAAAATATTAAGGTAACTACCTAAACAAAATTCTACAAAACCATGTATCAACATAAAAGAATTAAAAAGCTATTAAAATGGAAAATATACAAAAAAATATTAAAATTGCATGAACTGCAAATATTTTTATTTGATAATTTTCTAGATATGAACAAGAAGTGGGAGAAAAAATCCCCATGCAAAAATCATTAATTTCCTATTTATTATGATTTTTCAAAGATTGAGATAAAATGGAGAAAAAGAAATTAAAAAGATAAAACTTGGGTGCAGATAGCAACTATGGACAGTTCATTTCATCAATGGGCTCAAAATGGGGGGTGCAATTATTCATGCGTGCTAGGCCCAATCATCATCAGAAAATCAATCAAAAAATGAATGACAAATGGAAAATACACAGTGTATAAAGTAAAGCAATTCAGTTAAAAACCAAGTGGGCCATGAAGGTAGGGTGTGGATAGTGAACAAAGCATTCAGGCCCAGTATCTCCGTTTAATGAAACGGAGCGTTTCATTCTTTCTCAGCTTTTCCCTCTTAATGCTGAGGTTTAATCGTGGCCGCTGGATCTGGGTGAGTTCAATGAGTTAAGCACGATCTGACGGATGAGGGATCGTCTTCAACCTTCAGCTAGGGTTTGGAGGAAAAAACTCCATGACCAGAGTTTCAAACTTCAAGCTTCCATCAAATCGAGCTCCCTTGTTTCTTCATCAATTTCAACAATTCGACACACTAACATGCTCCAAAATTCAAGCTGAACACGATCATGTCCTTGGATTACACTAAAACCTCCTCTAACAACAAACCCGATGGTGAATCCAAAATACACTCAATACTCAACTTCAACCAATCTTGGATTTCTTGGTACTAAAATGATCACCACACTTCACTGGTTAAAATAAGCTATCACACATGTATTATATCTCACTATATCACGAGTTCTTGATCATCAAAGAAAAGGTGTCCATAACTCAATCTTCATCAATTGATCCCTAACTCTCCAGAAATGATCACCTATGTGTCTCTAACCTTTCTACACTAATAAACTAACCTAGCAATGCATAAATTATGGTGTAGAGTGAATTTTGCAAACCTGGTATTTCTTGATCAACAGATGGTGAAAACCTTGACTTCAAGCCTTGTAATTCTTCAGAAACCTTCCTTGGATGCTAATCTTGCTACTGTTTACAAAAGATTGGATGGAGAATGCTTGAATCTCAGAATTCGATTCTGACTTGCTACCTTGAAAATCCAATTGCCAATTCCTCAATTCACCATGGATTTGCTCTCAAATTGATCTGCACAGCTTCATTATGATCAATGGAGTGTGTTTAGATGGAAAGAATGAATGGAAATGGTTCAGAATATGGAATTCACTTTCAACTTGCAATGGAGGCAATTGAAATGACCAACTCTCTCTTCTCTCAAATCTTACACCAACCTTGCATCTGAGCAAGTTCTATATGTTATATAGAGTGGTTTAGAATCATCTAGAACCATCTAGAACCTTCCCATGAGAAATTGGAAATCTCATCTCATGATTTTATGAATTCACTTCTCCTTATGTGCTATCTCATGCCATAGCCCTTGCAACCCTTGTAACTGACTTGAAATTCTCCCCATATGAGATTTATGAGGTGTTGAGATGCATAAATAACTTGTTCATTGAGTTTTCTTAAGTTTTGCCTTTGAACCTTAAGATGCAAGCAACCAATTTCCAAAGCAGCCCCATGATCTAGGCCTCAAATCAAAATTGTGGCTGAACCATTGTTTTTAGAATGTCTTTTAGAGTCAAAATGACCTATTATATGACATGGTTTGGATGTGTAACTTGGGATTTCCAATTTCCAATTTCAACTTATTTAACTTATGCCTCCATTTTAGGCCATTTTTATCACTTTTTGATACAAGCCTTTTCAACATCTCATGATACAAGCCTTAAAACATCATTCTAAGCAAGTTTGATGTTGAAGATTTTTCCATTTGAATCTTGGAAATGGGAGATATGGCCTTATGCTTGAAATGACCTATAATATCCAAATGACCAAAATGCCCTTGACTTGTCAAAGCCATAACTTGAGTTCTACAGATCCTATCAAGGACTTCTAGTACTCTCTAGAAAGCTAAGACGATGAGGAACAACATTCATGATGACCAAGAGTTCATAGGAATCATCCTACTAGGGCAAAAGTTGGGTGCAAGTTGGGTGACTTTCAAGGACCCAGATTCACATACCTCAGATGACCTGTAACTTGTCAAAGTCATAACTTGAGCTCTACAAATCCTATCAAGGACTTATAGTACTAAAATTAAATCTATGAGAAAGCTCTACAACATTCATGTTGTGGGGAAGATAAGATGACAATCACATCTTGAGATAAACTGCCTTGAAGATAGGGATCAAACTAGGGGATTTTACACTGTTAAGCCTTAGAAACCCTAGCTTGAAACTTCTCAAACTCTTCAATCATGATGAGTTGGTCTAGGAATAATCCTTATAGCATCTCAATGCATCAATCCATGATCACATGGTTCTTGGGTTAGGTCTCAACCCTCTCCAAATCATCAGTTGACCTAGTGTTGACCCAGTCAAACCCTAATTCCACCACTCATGGCTGAGTCTTCTGAATTCTTGTACAATGACCTCTCTAAGCTTCATGATGGCTTTCAAGACATCTCATAAGCTCTCTCAAGGCTTCAAGTCCATCCTCATAGCCTCAGAATCATCTGAGGGGCTCCCATAACTCTCAAGTTATGAGGCACACAACCTTGGTTTCAACCAATCTCTCTGAGGATCTCTTGAGTTCTCTGACAAAGATATCAACCTTTAATCATCTGAATAACCTTCTTGGCTAGCTTCAAAGTCTCATACAACTCATGCTGGGTAATCATACCCCTTGATCTACTGCCCACATATCAATGAGATGCAGATGATGAATGAGATGAACCACAAGCTAGGTAAATAAATGTTGGTCAAATTTTAGGGTGCAACAGCTGCCCCTATTCAAACGGCTTGAACCTGACTGGGTGAGGCGAACGGCTCTCAGCCAATCGAGGTGCGAGACGGTTGAATACCGATAAACTCGGAAATTTGCCAACTGTACAAGTACACAGTACTCAGATGGGAACAAATCTTCGAAAACTGAAATAATAGCTGCACGGCAACTAGCTGGATAATTGGTCATACGGTAATTGGTAATACATAGTCGATCATGCCATCAGGCACCACAATTCCTCGGGAATCTTCAGGTCAACCATCAGGTTGATCATGCCATCAGGCATTCAAAGAAGACTGTCGGGCATCAGCCGGACTTCAACCATTAGGTTGATCATGCCATCAGGCATTCAAAGAAAACTGTCGGGCATCAGCCGGACTTCAACCATCAGGTTGATCATGCCATCAGGCATTCAAAGACCTCGTCGGGCATCAGCCAGACTTCAACCATCAGGTTGATCATGCCATCAGGCATTCAAAGACCTCGTCGGGCATCAGCCGGACTTCGTCAGCAAGCCGGGAATAGAATTCTTGGTCAATCATGAGCCAATTGGGAATATCTAAACCTCTGCCATCAGGCACTCCGCATCAGCTGAGAGAACTGCTCCATTAACACGGTCATACTTCAATCATGGAGTCTTCAAGGGAGGTTTCAACTTCTCCGTTTGAAAACCTGCTGGGGATGTCGCATCTCCGCTGGGGATTCTGGAGAACTATCAAGTAACTCCACTTCGGGGATCCAGAAATCATTCTGGAGATCAACTCTGCCGAGGACTTCAAGAATCATCTTGGACAAATAACTCCGTCGGGGACTTCAAGAATCATCTTGAACCGATAACCATTCTGGAGATTTCAGGAATCATCCTGAACGAACACTCTGTTGGGGATTTCAGGAATCATCCTGGGCAACCTTTACTGGGGACTGCACTGGGGATCTTAAGGATCATCTTAAGCAAACGACCCTGCTGGGGAATTCAAGAATCATCTTGAATCGAAGACTTCGCTGGGGACCTCAAGAATCATCTTGAGCAAGCGACTTCGTTGGTGAGGATGTCAGGAATCATCCTGAGCAATCAATTCTGCAGCGGAACACCTGCAAAACAAGAATGGTAACAACCTAGATCATGTTTATTATGCATATGCTTCAGCCTTCTGGCATAGTTCATGTACGACAACAAATTTGATTGACGAGTCTCCCACTCCCCTTTAATTTGGTTGATCACAAGCGCTGAGTCACCATATACGTCTAGATTCTTGATTCTCAGATCAATTGCCTCCTCTAGACCCATGATGCATGCTTCGTACTCCGCCTCATTGTTGGTGACTGGAAACGTCAGTCTCGCAGTAAACGGGATGTGGGATCCGTGGGGAGTCGTGATGATATCCCCGATGCCACTTCCATAGGAATTAACCGCCCCGTCGAATATCAATTTCCACTGGGATTTCCTATCTGGCCCCTCGTCGGGCAACGGCTCATCGCAATCCTTCGCCTTGAGAAACATGATGTCCTCGTCAGGGAATTCAAATTTCATCAGCTGGTAATCCTCGATCGGCTGTTCGGCAAGGTAATCAGACAATACGCTTCCCTTGATGGCCTTCTGGGAGACGTACTGAATATCGTATTCCGTTAACACCATTTGCCATCTAGCAATCCTTCCCGAAAGAGCCTGCTTCTCGAAGACGTACTTGATCGGATCCATCTTCGAAATTAGCATGGTGGTGTGGTTGAGCATGTACTGTCGTAAACGTTTGGCAGCCCAGGCTAGTGCACAACACGTCTTCTCCAGCATCGAGTAACGAGATTCACAGTCAGTGAACTTTTTACTTAAGTAGTAAATGGCATGGTCCTTTCTGCCCGTCTCGTCGTGCTGACCGAGAACACACCCCATACTATTCTCAAGAACTGTCAAGTACATGATTAACGGCCGTCCAGCCACTGGGGGTATCAAGATTGGAGGTTCTTGAAGATACTGCTTTATCTTGTCAAATGCCTTCTGGCAATCCTCATTCCAAGTAATCGCCTGATCCTTCTTTAAAAGCTTGAACATCGGTTCACACGTGGCCGTGAGCTGAGAGATAAACCTTGCAATGTAGTTTATTCTGCCCAAGAAACCACGAACTTCTTTTTCTGTTTTCGGCACTGGCATTTCTTGTATCGCTTTTATTTTTGCAGGATCGACCTCGATGCCTCGTTCACTTACAATAAACCCCAGTAACTTTCCGGACCGTACTCCGAAAGTACATTTGTTAGGATTCAGCCTCAACCTGAACTTCCTAAGCCTCTCAAAAAGCTTCAGCAAATTGACCAGATGTCCCTCCTCCGTTTGGGACTTTGCAATCATGTCATCAACATAGACTTCAATCTCGTGATGAATCATGTCATGAAACAAAGTCACCATTGCTCGTTGGTAAGTGGCCCCTGCGTTCTTCAGACCGAAAGGCATTACCTTATAGCAAAATGTTCCCCAGGGAGTGATAAACGTCGTTTTCTCCATGTCCTCTGGCGCCATCTTGATCTGGTTGTAACCGGAGAAGCCATCCATGAACGAAAACACGGAGAACTGGGATGTGTTGTCGACCAACACATCAATATGAGGCAACGGGAAATCGTCTTTAGGGCTCGCCCTATTCAAATCCCGATAATCGACGCACATACGTACCTTACCGTCCTTCTTCGGTACAGGCACTATGTTAGCGACCCACAGAGGGTAAGTAGTGACCGCTAAGAAGCCAGCATCAAGCTGTTTTTGCACTTCTGCTTTGATCTTAACGGCCATATCTGGTCTCGTCCTCCTAAGCTTCTGCTTAACGGGAGGGCAATCTTCTCGTAGCGGCAAGTGGTGGACCACGATGTCCGTGTCAAGTCCAGGCATATCTTCGTATGACCAAGCAAAGACGTCACTATACTCTCTTAGCATCTCGACCAATCTCTGCTTGACATCACTCTGCAACGCAGCCCCTATCTTGACGTTTCTGACGAGCTCTTCAGAACCCAGGTTCACGATTTCGATCTCCTCCTCGTGAGGTAGAATAACCTTCTCCTCTTGTTTCAACAAGCGGGCCAACTCTTCAGGAAGGTCTTCGTCCTCATCAATCTCTTCTTCGGCTTGATGGATCGGGCAATCAAAGTCGAAGTGAGCCGTAGAAGGTCCAGAGTCAATGTCATCTGTTATGTGGATCCTGCAACAACAAGGGTTAAGTCTTAAAACATGGATGTGCAGGTTAGCACAAACCCCATTGCCATTTTACTGTTTTTCAAAACAAATATAAAACAGGAATAACAGAGATCACAATATTTGAATACGAAGAAAAACGTCTTTGACTTATTAACAAAATGCATGTTCATAATCCAACAAGGCCCTGACAATAAAACCGCTATGCCCCAGGTAGGACATAGGGTTGTACAATGATTGGAAAAAGTAAATCATTACTCTTCACTTGTCATCTGGATGATATCCTTGATGGTCCAATTGTTGACGCCCTCGCCTGGCTTGCTTGGCTGGATCCAAGAGTCGAGGTCACAGTCGCTATCCCCACTGTCTTCAGACGTTGCGTTGATGCTTTCGAAAATCACTCCGCCACTGGTAAACTGGATCGGCCCTTTACCTCGAGACGCACTGCTAGACGAAGAAGAAGAAGCTTCAGCTCCGAGAGAATATCCCAACCCAAACCTATCCTGCTTGTTGGGTATCTCCAAAATACGCCCCCAGCCTGGGGTAGACCCGGCTTGGACAACGGCCCGAGCTTCTTTGAATGAGGAGAGATTCATCTCTGGCTTCTCTGTGACTAGAGGAGCTACTTCTTTCACCTTGACAGCTTCGAACGCTTGGCAAAGAGTCTCATGGATTTTGCCATCCATTTCCACATACTTAAAGGACGACAAATGGCTCACCATTATGTCTTCCTCGCCACACACGGTTACTATACTTCCCCCGACATCATATTTGAGCTTTTGGTGCAACGTGGAGGTCACGGTACCAGCAGCATGGATCCACGGCCGGCCCAAGAGACAACTGTAGGCAGGCATGATGTCCATAATATGAAAAACCGCGTCAAACATTTCCGGCTCGACTTGGATCGGCAGGGTCATCTCCCCGAAAACGTGTCGTTTAGTTCCGTCGAACGCTTTCACAACCAGATCACTGGGTGTGCAAACCAATCCACGAGTGTCCAACTTCATCAACGCCTTCTTCGGAAGAACATTAAGCGACGAACTCGTGTCCACCAGGACGTGCGACATGATCGTGCCCCTGCACTCTATCGAGATGTGCAGGGCACTATTGTGATTCCTCCCTTTTGGTGTCAGCTCCAAGTCTGTGAACCCTAGCTCATTTCCAGCATTAACGTGGGCTACAACCTCCTCTATCTGATTCACCGATATTTCTTGCGGTACGTAGGCAGCATTCAACACCATCAGCAGCGCGTTGCGGTGCGCTTCGGAACACAGCAACAGGTTCAAGATGGAAATCTTCGAGGGCGTCTGATGGAGATGGTCTACAATCTTGTAGTCACTCTTTTTAATCAACCGCATAAACTCCTCGGCATCCTTAACGAGCAAGTCTTTTTCTGCCCCACACGGGACCTCTTCAACGACCTTGCTTTTACCCTTATCGGCCGCATCAGCTCTGACCGCTTTATCCGCCACAACCTCTGGTGGTGCAAACACTCTTCCGCTGCGAGTAATACCACTGATTCCTGCGAGGTTCTCCACAGTCGACCCATACGGCTCTAGCTCCAACCTCTGTCCGTTGCAATAGACTTCAGCCCCATAATGCCACGGAACGACGTTAGTGCTCTCGAAGGGTATCGGCCCAGCTTTGGTAATAGTAATTGTAGGCGGTCTGGGCGCCGAAATAGTTATTGGCCGGCGAGGGATGGTGATGGTGGCGACTTTATCGGCCTGCTTCAGCACTACCTCTCCTGATCCACCTTCAGCCCTCCGGCTGAACAGCAGAATCCCCTCAGTCATCAGACTTTGAATTCCTTCTACCAACTGCTCACATCCATCAGAATGTGTGGCACAGTCCATACATAACTCTCCGCACCCTGGAAAGAACCCTCTTTTCAGCAACTTAGCTTTAACGAAGCTAAGAGGAGTCTTTAGATCTCTGACGTCAGTTAACAGATGTGCACTCTCTTCTTCGATAATGGCGTTCACACCACCTCCCCTATGATTCGGCATAGGATTATTCGTGACATTGGGCACATTATCGGAGAAGTTGATGATCTTGGCATCCACCATGTCCTGCACCTTGTGCTTGAAGGCTTTGCAGTTCTCGATTGTGTGGCCTGGCGCCCCTGAGTGGAAATCGCAAGTGGCATTCGCGTCGTACCCTGGTGGAGGTGCCCCTGTCAAGGGAGCCATCGTCCTCTTTTGGACCAACTATAGCTGAAGCAAAGTCTGCAAGAGCTGCGCGTACGACATGTGCGGTGTCTCGAAGTGATGGTTTGCCAAAGATGCCCGATTCTGGTACTTTCTATATCCCTGTTGATTCGGTTGCTGCTGCGGAGCTGCCGGGATATTTATACTGGCTACCTGCTGCTGAGGGCCTTTCCCTTCCTTCGAGCGTTGGTCACAGCGCTCGCATCTCCTTCTCGTCTCTTTCCAGCATAAGGTTTATTTCCACCTCCTCCAGCTGAGGATGACTCACCTTGAATTTTCCCGATCTTGATCCCATTCTCGACGTGCTCATCCATGATGATGAGAGCTGAGAACGTCCCAGACATACCGCTGACTAACTTTTCATAGTAGACCCCTGGGAGGGTGGCTACAAACATCTGCACGAGCTCGCGTTCAACCATCGGCGGCTGAACCCGAGGGGCCAACTCACGCCACCGCTGGGCGTACTCCTTAAATCCTTCATTATTCCTCTGCGACAGGTTCTGAAGCTGGACTTGGTTCGGGGCCAAGTCGCTATTGTACTGGTAGTGGTGCACAAACGCTTCAGCGAGATCCTTCCATATGCGCACACTAGTGGGCTCCAGACCCATGTACCACTCGAAGGATGGCCCAGAAAGACTGTCTTGGAAGAAGTGCATCAGCAACTTCTCGTCTTCGGAATAAGCAGACATCTTCCTGTAATACGATCTCAGGTGGACACGAGGGCAAGTGGTGCCCTTATATTTTTCAAAGTCAGGTACCCTGAACTTAGGAGGCACCTTGAAATCAGCAATTAATCCCAGCTTGGACATATCAACGCCCAAAGTATTCTGATTCTCGATATCTCTCATTTTATCTTCAAGTGCCTTGAATCTAAGCCGCGCTTCAGCATTCAGCTCCCCTTCAGCACCCTTCTGAGAGAACACATCATCCTGGTGATCCTCAAGCCACGGCTGAGGCACAAACAGATTCCCGACGCCTGCATTGCCGTTGCCCGGCCCGACATTGACATTAGCTCCCAGACTCCCATTACCGATGCCCGCCGTATTGAGTCCGATGTTGGCCATCACATTGCCATTAGCACTGTCGTTGCCCCCGGCCACGGGGACACCATTCTGCGGAGTTTCAACTGGTGGAGGAGTAGGCACGGTCCCACCGTGGAGCACGCCGTTGCTATCTGTAACACGCCACTTCCCAAATTAAATAAAATATAAACATTATAAATAAGCATCAGAGTTTTCACCAAAATAGTGGGATATCACATCACCAAATTTTTATAAAAATACTTTATTAATTATTCTCAAAAATAATACAGCGGAAAACATTATTCCAACATTCTTGGCCATCCGCCAAATTTCGTAAAATCTTTATTATTATAATTCACAAAAAAAGTGATACGTCACAGGATTACAACAAGTTTGACATAAAACAATTAAAACACCCATATCCCGTGTTACGTATCAGAGCATCCTAGACTCGACTGGCACACCACCATCCAAGCTATCTAAGTACTTGGATTATCTGTACTTCCGGAGAAGCACAGACACAACAACAACCAAGGGGTGAGAAAACATGATCAAAAATATATTGGTAATGTAATACATGTAAACAAGGTAGTAAAACACACCAACACACCAATATTCACCCCAACAACTCCATATAACGAACCTACTGTTCGAATTACAACATAACATATTATAATGCAAATATGCAACTCAACACCATGCATGCGGTACCGACTCATTGGTTCATTCAATCGAACCTGAATAGATCACTTACGCTCCTCCTGAGACATGATCTATCCCCCACCATTCTCCACAAAGGAGTACGGATGAATCACTTACGCTCCTCCTGAGACATGATTCATCCCACCAAAACACCATGATATGCGCACACCAATGCATAACTATCATATTTAGGCACACTAAGTGCAAACGATCCTCCTGATCATATCATCATACATCAATTCATATATGTGTAGATATATTACACCAACACCATATAAATCAATCAGATAGTAAATAAATTCATACTATAACACCATATATAACCACATCCCAACACTCGGGAACACACGATCCTACTGATCACTACATACATATACGTTAACTAATTGTCCACCAACAATATTAAGGGAAATGAGTACTATCACCCAGTACACAGGTTAGATCCCACACTCATCATCCTTACAATGCATCAAGGCCAGAAAGATCACCCCAGACCAATGCTCAAGGCCAAACATCACCAAAGTCACATTCTGGTTCTGCTACGCTCGCTGGCATTCGCTAGGCGAAGCTTCGCCAACACTCGCCAGGCGAAGCCCAACGAATGTTGCGATTCACCAACTTCCCCACAGTTCTGCAGTACTATTCTAGGCCAAATCAAACTTATCATCTCGACTCAAATTCTCAGCCTACTCTAGTACCAACCTTGTACATTACCGTAACTAAATCGGTTCCTAAATCTTATTCCCAAAGTCATCGCTTAAACATTCTACCGATGCCTTAAAACGTCACACAAAATCTCCCTAAAAACCTTAAACCCAGCCTATACGCCAAATTAACCAAAAACAACAATTCATCAACATTGACCTATACTCCATCGCTATCAATTACTAGTTATCATCAAACACAAACACACCATTATACTTACCAATTATCATATACTTCCTACTCTAGAACCAACATTACGGTACATTACCTACACTTCAGAGTTACTCTGAATCTCACCAAGGTCCTAACCAGAGTCACTAACAACATCACAGGGAACAATACATAATTTTCCCAAATTTATAATCATGGTCATTACCAACGCTACAATAACAACACAAAATCTCACCAAAACTCTATTCATAGTTACTATCAACACTGCAGTAACAACATATAATCTCACTAATATCACCATAATATATATATACCAAATTCACCAATACCAATCAACAATTCATCAATATCAAGCATCAATTTATCATTAGCAACAACAATAACAAGCATGCCAATATAAAACTTCATAGATCGACATTTTCCTACGGGGTTAAGGAATCCCCTCTACCCTATACATGTATATATACCATCCCAATCAAGTTTCTCCCCCCTTACCTGGATAATTATTCTGATCGGTGATAAATTCCTCCAAGATTCTTCATCCCTAGCCTTTTCCCTTTCTCTTTGTTCTTCGCTCTTCTCTATTCTCCCAATTTCCCTTCTCACGGTTTCTATCGTGCCTTTTCATATTTCCATTCTAACTTCCCCATAACCCTTCCACTTCTTATTTTACTTATTCCAACCACTAATATTCCCAATAATAATTCTAATAATAATAATCATAATAATCATAATAATAATAATAATAATAATAATAATAATAATAATAATAATAATAATAATAATAATATAATATAATACTTTTGTAATATTATAATAATATTCAACATAATAATAATAATAGTAATACACCCAACAATAATTATAATAATAATAATAATAATACTAATGATAATAATAACAATTATATTAATACTAATAATAAAATAATATTAATAATAATAATCTTAATATTAATAATACTAATATAATATTACTAATATTAATAATACTAATCATAATAATACTATTAATAATAATAATAATAATAATAATAATAATATTATTATTATTATCTCACCAAAATAATAATAATGATAATAGTAATAATATTATTATTATCTCACCAAAATAATAATAATGATAATAGTAATAATATTATTATCTCCCCAAAATAATAATAATATTAATAATACTAATAAATATAATAATATATAATAATAATAATAATACCCCCACCAATATTACTATTATTCATTATATTATCATATTCACACCAAAAATCATAATAATATAATAACTGGCAAAATATCCTTTTTGGTCCCTTAACTATACCTCGGGGTTCATTTTGGTATCTTAACTTTAAAAAGTTCCATATTGGTCCCTTAACTCTTCAAACGTTTCATATTAGTCCTTTTTGACCTATTAGCGACGGAAAAAAATCAAAAAATTGTCGCTAAATCCGTCGCTAATAGGTCAAAAAGGACTAATATGGAACATTTGAAGAGTTAAGGGACCAATATGGAACTTTTTAAAGTTAAGGGACCAAAATGAACACCAAGGTATAGTTAAGGGACCAAAAAGGATATTTTGCCTAATAACTATATTAATAATAATATTATATTTTCCATATTAATAATATTACTACAAATATTAATAATAATCATAAATATAATAATAATAATAATAATAATAATAATAATAATAATAATAATAATAATAATAATAATAATAATAATAATAATAATAATAATAATAATAATAATAATAATAATAATAATAATAATAATAATAATAATAATAATAATAATACCACCACCAATATTACTATTATTTCTTATATTATTATAAACTCACCAAATTACCACCAATGATCCTCCCATCTCAGGGACACCCACCAAACATCATCAAATACACCCTACCAAAGGGCACATCAACATATAATATTTAAAATAATAATAAAATGACTAAATAATTAAAATGGGTGTTACACTATCAACCCTGGAGATCAAAGGCTGAACCAAAGTTCTGAGCTGGTCCTGGCCATTGGCGACCACTTGCATGAGCTCCATGAAGCGATCCATCCTTTCGCGGAGCTCCTGAACATCAGTTTGCACTTGATCCATGATCCTGGTCTGATTAGCTCTAGTCGGATAACGGTGAATTAGTCTCTGATCTATCCTGGAACCACCGGAAACAACCTAGGACAACATGTAAACCTGAAAAACCTGAAAAAACCTGAAAAACACAGAAGGGTTAGGAAAAACAACAAAATGCTCGTCATGCAAATGCATGCGTGTGTCTGTGTGTTAGGGAGATCTCCCCCGATCCTAGTGCCTGAGTGTCAGTGCTGATAATAATAATAAGAAGAAGTCCGGGTCCAATCATGGAAACAACAATCTCATATATAAAGAAAGCCTATCAAGGCAGTACATAGCATCAGCGAGTACAAGATGAATCAACAGCGTGACCCCAGCCAACAAGCCTGGTGATGGTCAGCGTAAAACAATGATCAAAACAAAAGGAATACAAATAGTCAAGTACGGCCACGGGCGCGATACTCTTCTAACAACTCCTTCGTTTCTGGATGATCTGGCAACGTGAGTAACCCCTCGACGAGTAACTCCCTTCGCACAATGGTATACTGAAGACCTTCGACCGAACCTTCCCATGCTCCTTCGCCGAAGCAATCTTCTAGCTTGCGCTTCTTGGACTCAAACGTCAGCTTGCGCTCCTTCAGGTTAGCGAGAGCTTTGTTGAGCTGGCCTTCGGCGGCGTATCTGCGGGCGGTTTCTTCATCAAACTTCTTCTCACTGTCCTTCACCTGGGCTTCCAGCTTGGAGATCTGTAGCATCAGCTTATCCTCCCGCTCTTTCCTGGTGGCCAGGGAAGCTTTCCAGTGCTGGTTGAACTTGGATATCCTCCGATATGCCTCGTCCAAGTGTTGTTTCTTCGTGGCCAGTACGTCGTTGACAGCTTTAAAGTCTTGACCCATACGTTCACGCTCGGCTATCTGCTTAGTCAGGTTTGTTCCCAGCTGGTTCACCAACTCTGTCTGCCTTTTGAAAGAATGAACGACTTCGTTCCTCTCGCTTCGGAGCTGAGCCAATTCCTTCTCCAGTTCCTCATTCGCCCGCTTCAATTCATCTCGCTCAGCCAACACCTGATTATGCTGCTGAATGGGCACAGTAGTAGGCTCTTCAATCATTGGAGGGCTTTTTGGCTTGGCATGAGGAAACGGCATCCCTATAGCACCTACTCTCGCTCTGATCCAAGTCAAATACGGAGGGTAGGCTTGACTGTTGCTTTTTCCCAGCAATGGTTTTCCTCGCTTACTGATACCATTCCACACGCGCTGAAGCTTGGACAACAGATCCCCCTCTAGAAGACCAGTGAAGTACAGAGATTCCTGTACCTCTTCATCCTTCGGCGGAGTTCTCAAAGCATACGCGAACTGTTGAACCAGCAACGTTTGGAAACCCGCTGCAGCTGAAGATCACCTCAGTACCCAACCTATCCCTGTCGAACCAATCAATATCCTCTGCAGATAAACTCATCAGACACTCGGACCACTCCGCTGTGGCTGCAGACAAGACAAAAGGACCCCTCTTGGGCAGATGGCTATCAAGCCATTTATAAAGCAAAGGTACACAGCATGAGACATTCTTCCCCCTCCTGTTCTCGTTTTTATAGTGGACAGAATGGTAGACATCTCCGATCAAGGTAGGGACTGGATTCCCTGAAGCAAAGATGTGAAACGCATCAAAGTCTACAAAATCGGGCATATTGGGGAACAACACGATGCCATATATGCACAAAGCGAGGATGGCATTGAACGCGACCCAACATCCGTCCTTAGCACACTGCTGAGCCTTACCCACTAGAAACTGCAAGGAGAACCCAGGAACCTTGTTCCAACTAGTCAATACCAACTCGGAGGCGTCTAGATGAAGTGAAGGAGCTAAACCAGCCAAATCAGGCTCAACATCCATATGAACAAAAGGCATCTGCCTCTTGATAGGCACACCTAGTAAATCAGCATACTCTTCCAGCGTGGGTGCGAGAACAAAATCCTGGAAACTGAAACATCTCAGCGGAGGGTCGTAGAACTGCAGCAGAGCGTGCAACCCATTCAACTCGAACACAGAAGGTTTATGAACCACACTGAGCAACCTGCCGTAAGATTTTCTGAACTCATCCCTCACAGAATCATCTGCTAGAGCTATCAAACCGGTCAACTTAACCACATCAGGGGCAGGGAACTTGTAAGCCACGGTCTTCCTCAAAGAACCCATAACGATACAATAGGAGGCAAGAAATCCTGGATCGGGGAAAACGGTACCTGCAACACAGACACACGTTAATGAAATGCAAATGAGTATGCAAACTAATGCAAAATGCAATCATGCAATAGGAGACCAAGGAAACTTCTGTGGAGATTTTGTATCAACAAAACCAAAATCTTGCTCTATCAAGAACAACCACTGCATCTGATAAGAAGGAAACCCTGGTATCGGACCACAAATCTGCTCTGTCAAGAACAACCATCTGATAGGGCCATATACATAGGATCATAATTCTGCTCTGTCAAGAACAAACGTCTGATAATAAGGACCTCTGATGTAGGACCAAGAAATCTGCTCTGTCAAGAACAAACATGCATCTGCTGATGAGATCTTCAGACCCCGATCAAAAATCTGCTCTATCAAGAACAAACAACATCTTCTGATGAAAACTCTGCTCTATCTAGAACAAATACACTAGTGCCTGCAAAGCAAGCACGCGCCCACTAATTTCCACAACTAATACTATGGTGCACTCAAGCCTGGGTCTGGCTTCTCACTCATCAGAATGCCCCTTCCCACAACAGCACAAATAATCATATCATACTGAAAATAAAATGCGGGAAATAGAGTGCGAGAAGTAAAATGCGATAAATAAACGCAATCCAACAAGTAATCATACAAGCGCTAGGATTGACTCGCGCAGGGAACCGTTGGAGTTCCCCAGCAGAGTCGCCAGTTGTCGCTACTGCGAAAATCGGCGCCGACTGAACAGAAGAGTCGCCACCGTGTGTTATTTATCCCAAATGAGGGAAAGGAAACGCTCAGAGTAAACCTAACGCAAAACGGGAAAGGAATGGTCATCGCAACCAAATCCTGGATTCGGGAGTCGGTTACGCAAGGGGAAGGTATTAGCACCCCTTACGTCCGTCGTACTCGACGGGATCCACGCTTGTTGTGTTTACTGGACGGGTTGGTTTATCTATCTACCTATCAAGGCTGGCTTAAAACAGAAAGGAAAAATGACTCGGCAAAGCGTCGCACTTTATGCCTACGTATTCTCATCAGAGAACGAGAAATCAGAGTCAACGTAGTTCGGCCTACGACGGGTTATGGCGGAAGGTAGCTCGCCAATACATCAGTATTGTGCTTACGTACTCTCAACAGGTATGAGAGATCAGAGCTCACATAGTTCGGGACACTACAGTTTATTTCCTGTCTTTTACGAAAGAAGTGTTTTATTGTGTTTGCGATTTTAATCGCACTAGAGACTATGACCTGAGAGTGAATGTGTCGCATGTCACCCAAAGGGTACCATATTAAACATCCAGACTGTGGAAAAGAAACTCTCCCACAATCCTTTCTCAGATAGCTTAAGGCTCGTAACGTACGAAAGAAATCATTCATGATTACTGTATCTTAAACTGTTTTGAGATGAGAAGAGAACAGGCCCAACTAGGAGGGAGACTATCAAGTCCTACTGTTGTCATGCCAAGGATTCATCCTATGGTTGAGGTTTGAACAGGGAGCTCCTAGAAGTTGTCATGCATAGGTTTCAACCTAAAGTTCTACCATCAATTCCTTATCAAAGGAAATGAGAGTCCTAAGGGATCATGTCAATGATACACCAAAACAGACAAAGCATCAGCTTAACAGTAACATGCATGCAATGCAAGTGAGGGAGGAAATGTGTGTGGGGCTTCAGCCACCACAAGCTCATCTCAACCTCAAGCCAGAATGGATAACAGTAATCATACTGAAAAGTAAAACATGCTATCAAGCAAAAACAGTAAAATGCAATCATACAGAAGAAATAAAATCATGCTATCAAGCAAACAAAAACCACATGGGCAAGGGAGCTGGGCTCTACCGAATACCCGCAAGCAAAGCCACACAGTAACAGTACAAGCAGAGGGAGCAACTCAACCTCTAGTGCAATCATGCTCCTAGATTCTACTCAGTCTAGATATGAAATTATTCTAATGCATCAAGCAAGTCAAACAAAACACATCAATACAGCAAAAGAAAAAGAAAAGAAAGCAACTCCTCTCTCAACTCCAAGCTTCAGCTCTTCCAACAGCAACTCAGTCTTCAGACTTCCATCACTCTTAACAAATATCAATTTGCTTTTCCAGGTTTCAACCCTTCAACATAAGTTTCAACTTATCTCTTCTTCAAGCTTCAGCTTCTTGATCAGTTCCACCTTCAGGCTTCACTATTACCCACAAGTATCAACTTGATCTCCTTCAGGATCTCCAGGTATCAAAGTAAGTATCAACTTCCTTTGTTCTTCAAGCTTCAGCTCTTCAGAATCAATCTCAATTGAATCCTCTTCCTAAGTATCAACTTAGTCTTCTCTTCTTGCAAGCTTCAGCTGCTTAGAGTAGTCTTCAATCACTTAGAAGTATCAACTTCATCCTTCAGTCTTTACTTCACCTTCAGAGGTCTTCAAGTATCAACTTGCTCTTGTTGCTCTACAGGCTTCAGCTGGAATGGAAATACTCAAGGATTCATCCTCTTCTACACTCTTCAATGAAGTCTTCATCTTCACACTCAAGCTCAACATCTCTCAAGACACTCAAACTAGAGGAAATCACTTACTGGATAAGCTAGGATATTAAACTGCTTACTGACCACCAAAGGTGACCTATAAGGGTTCAACATCAAAGGAATGGTTCCCTCAAAAGTTCTACTTCCTAGGTACAAGCACTTATGCCTTCAAAGGAGAGAGGTGAATACCATGGAAGGACTTTGAATCATAGGGAGGAATGGAGGTGAAAGATACCATCCATGTTTAAGAAAGAAGTTAACTAGGTCTAAACTCTTCCTAATCCCTAACCCTAAAACAATCAACAAAACAAATAAGATCAAGCTCTCAAGCTCCTCAATGCTCCTCAAAGCACTACCAAGCTCTCCAAGCCCACAAAGCAAAGTAAACAAAAATTCAAGCCCACAAGGGCAACACAAACAATCATCAACTACAAAAATCATCTAAAAATAGTATACTACTATATTAAAACCTAATATAATTTCTAGGGGATCTTATATATCTACCCTTGATACCCTTATATGCCCCAATGTCTAACTTGACCTAGAAACCCAAAATTCTAGTGTTATTATGGACCTATGTTAAGGATTAACCTAATTCTACACAACCTAATATCATCTAATCAAAACTAATCAAAAATTCATCACAAAATTATGGAATAAATCCAGGGGGGAGCTAAAGTCCTAATCTAACTATCCTAAAAATAATGGCCTAAAAATATTAAGGGAACTACCTAAACAAAATTCTACAAAACCATGTATCAACATAAAAGAATTAAAAAGCTATTAAAATGGAAAATATACAAAAAAATTTAAAATTTCATTAACTGCAAATATTTTTATTTGATAATTTTCTATACATGAACAAGAAGTGGGAGAAAAAATCCCCATGCAAAAATCATTAATTTCCTATTTATTATGATTTTTCAAAGATTGAGATAAAATGGAGAAAAAGAAATTAAAAAGATAAAACTTGGGTGCAGATAGCAACTATGGACAGTTCATTTCATCAATGGGCTCAAAATGGGGGGTGCAGTTAGTCATGCGTGCTAGGCCCAATCATCATCAGAAAATCAATCAGAAAATGAATGAAAAATGGAAAATACACGGTGTATAAAGTAAAGCAATTCAGTTAAAAACCAAGTGGGCCATGAAGGTAGGGTGTGGATAGTTAACAAAGCATTCAGGCTCAGTATCTCCGTTTAATGAAACGGAGCGTTTCATTCTTTCTCAGCTTTTCCCTCTTAATGCTGAGGTTTAATCGTGGCCGCTGGATCTGGGTGAGGTTAATGAGTCAAGCACGATCTGACGGATGAGGGATCGTCTTCAACTTTCAGCTAGGGTTTGGAGGAAAAAACTCCATGACCAGAGTTTCAAACTTCAAGCTTCCATCAAATCGAGCTCCCTTGTTTCTTCATCAATTTCAACAATTAGACACACTAACATGCTCCAAAATTCAAGCTGAACACGATCATGTCCTTGGATTACACTGAAACCTCCTCTAACAACAAACCCGATGGTGAATCCAAAATACACTCAATACTCAACTTCAACCAATCTTGGATTTCTTGGTACTAAAATGATCACCACACTTCACTGGTTAAAATAAGCTATCACACATGTATTATATCTCACTATATCACGAGTTCTTGATCATCAAAGAAAAGGTGTCCATAACTCAATCTTCATCAATTGATCCCTAACTCTCCAGAAATGATCACCTATGTGTCTCTAACCTTTCTACACTAATAAACTAACCTAGCAATGCATAAATTATGGTGTAGAGTGAATTTTGCAAACCTGGTATTTCTTGATCAACAGATGGTGAAAACCTTCACTTCAAGCCTTGTAATTCTTCAGAAACCTTCCTTGGATGCTAATCTTGCTACTGTTTGCAAAAGATTGGATGGAGAATGCTTGAATCTCAGAATTCGATTCTGACTTGCTACCTTGAAAATCCAATTGCCAATTCCTCAATTCACCATGGATTTGCTCTCAAATTGATCTGCACAGCTTCACTATGATCAATGGAGTGTGTTTAGATGGAAAGAATGAATGGAAATGGTTCAGAATATGGAATTCACTTTCAACTTGCAATGGAGGCAATTGAAATGACCAACTCTCTCTTCTCTCAAATCTTACACCAACCTTGCATCTGAGCAAGTTCTATATGTTATATAGAGTGGTTTAGAATCATCTAGAGCCTTCCCATGAGAAATTGGAAATCTCATGTCATGATTTTCTGAATTCACTTCTCCTTATGTGCTATCTCATGCCAAAACCCTTGCAACCCTTGTAACTGACTTGAAATTCTCCCCATATGAGATTTATGAGGTGTTGAGATGCATAACTAACTTGTTCATTGAGTTTTCTTAAGTTTTTCCTTTGAACCTTAAGATGCAAGCAACCAATTTCCAAAGCAGCCCCATGATCTAGGCCTCAAATCAAAATTGTGGCTGAACCATTGTTTTTAGAATGTATTTTAGAGTCAAAATGACCTATTATATGACATGGTTTGGATGTGTAACTTGGGATTTCCAATTTCCAATTTCAACTTATTTAACTTATGCCTCCATTTTAGGCCATTTTTATCACTTTTTGATACAAGCCTTTTCAACATCTCATGACCTCCTTAATAGCCTTAAAACATCATTCTAAGCAAGTTTGATGTTGAAGATTTTTCCATTTGAAGCTTGGAAATGGGAGATATAGCCTTATGCTTGAAATGACCTATAATATCCAAATGACCAAAATGCCCTTGACTTGTCAAAGCCATAACTTGAGTTCTACAGATCCTATCAAGGACTTCTAGTACTCTCTAGAAAGCTAAGAAGATTAGGAACAACATTCATGTTGACCAAGAGTTCATAGGAATCATCCTACTAGGGAAAAAGTTGGGTGCAAGTTGGGTGACTTTCAAGGACCCAGATTCACATACCTCAGATGACCTGTAACTTGTCAAAGTCATAACTTGAGCTCTACAAATCCTATCAAGGACTTCTAGTACTCAAATTAAAGCTAAGAGAAAGCTCTACAACATTCATGTTGTGGGGAAGATGAGATGACAATCACATATTGAGATAAACTGCCTTGAAGATAGGGATCAAACTAGGGGATTTTACACTGTTAAGCCTTAGAAACCCTAGCTTGAAACTTCTCAAACTCTTCAATCATGATGAGTTGGTCTAGGAATCATCCTTATAGCATCTCAATGCATCAATCCATTATCACATGGTTCTTGGGTTAGGTCTCAACCCTCTCCAAATCATCAGTTGACCTAGTGTTGACCCAGTCAAACCCTAATTCCACCACTCATGGCTGAGTCTTCTGAATTCTTGTACAATGACCTCTCTAAGCTTCATGATGGCTTTCAAGACATCTCATAATCTCTCTCAAGGCTTCAAGTCCATCCTCATAGCCTCAGAATCATCTGAGGGGCTCCCACAACTCTCAAGTTGTGAGGCACACAACCTTGGTTTCAACCAATCTCTCTGAGGATCTCTTGAGTTCTCTGACAAAGATATCAACCTTTAATCATCTGAATAACCTTCTTGGCTAGCTTCAAAGTCTCATACAACTCTTGCTGGGTAATCATACCCCTTGATCTACTGCCCACATATCAATGAGATGTAGATGATGAATGAGATGAACCACAAGCTAGGTAAATAAATGTTGGTCAAATTTTGGGGTGCAACACCATGGCATTACGGGGTAGAGGTCTACTGCAATGGACAGAAGTTGGAGCTAGAACCATTTGGGTCGTCCGTGGAGAGCCTTGTGGGAATCAGCGGAATTACTCGCAGCGGGAGAGTATTTGCAGCACCTGAGGTCGTGGCGGATAAAACAGACAAAGCTGATGCAACTGATAAAGGTAAAAGTAAAGTTTTTGAAGAAACCCCTCGTGGGGTAGAAAAAGACTTACTCGTTAAAGACGCCGAGGAATTTATGAGGTTGATTAAAAATAGTGACTACAAGATCGTGGATCATCTCCATCAGACACCCTCGAAAATTTCCATCCTGAATCTGTTATTGTGTTCTGAGGCACACCGCAACGCACCGCTGAAGGTGTTGAACGCCGCATATGTACCGCAAGAAATATCGATAAACCAGCTGGAAGAGGTCGTAGTCCACGTGAATGCTGGAAATAGGTTAGGGTTCACTGACCTAGAGCTGACGCCGAAGGGGAGGAATCACAACAATGCCCTGTACATCTCGATAGAGTGTAGGGGAACGATTATGTCGCATGTGCTGGTAGACACAGGGTCATCGCTCAATGTTCTTCCGAAGAAGGCATTGATGAAGTTGGATACTCGTAGAGTGGTTTGCACACCCAGTGATCTGGTTGTGAAAGCGTTCGATGGAACCAAACGCCATGTTTTCGGGGAGGTGACGTTGCCAATCCAAGTCGGGCCGGAAACATTCGACGCGGTCTTTTACATTATGGACATCATGCCTGCCTACAGCTGTCTCTTGGGCCGGCCATGGATCCATTCGGCGGGTGCCGTGACCTCCATGTTACACCAGAAACTCAAGTACGCTGTCGGAGGTAGCATTGTGACTGTTTGTGGCGAGGAAGACATAATGGTAAGCCATTTGTCATCCTTCAAGTATGTTGAGATGGACGGGGAAATCCACGAAACTCTATGCCAAGTGTTCGAAGCTGTTAAAGTCAAGGATGTAGCTCCTGTAGTCACTGAAAAGCCAGAGATGACTCTCTCCTCCTTCAAGGAAGCCCGAGTTGTTGTCCAAGCCGGATCTACCCCAGGCTGGGGGCGAATTTTGGAGATACCTAACAAGCAAGACAAGTTTGGGTTGGGATATTCTCCTAGAGCTGAAGCCTCCTCTTCTAGCAGTGCGTCGCGAGGTAAAGGGCCGATTCAGTTTACCAGTGGCGGGGTGATATTTGAAAGCGTCAATGCGGTGTCTGAAGACAGCGGAGATAGCGACTGCGATCTAGACACTTGGATCCAGCCAAGCAAGCCAGGCGAGAGCCTCAACAACTGGTCCGTCAAGGATATCATCCAGACGACAAGCGAAGAGTAATGATTTACTTTTTTCCAATCATTGTACAACCCTATGTCCTACCCGAGGCATAGTGGTTTTATTGTCAGGGCCTTGTTTGATTATGTACATGCATTTTATCAATAAATCAAAAGGCATTTTTCTTCGTATTCAAATATTGTGATCTCTGTTATTCCTGTTTTATATTTGTTTTGAAAAACAATAAAATGGCAATGAGGTTTGTGCTAACCTGCATATCCTTGTTTTAAGCTTAACCCTTGTTATTGCAGGATCCACATAGCAGATGACATCGACTCTGGACCTTCTACGACTCACTTCAACTTCGATTGCCCGATCTATCAAGCTGAAGAAGAGATTGATGAAGACAAAGACCTTCCCGAAGTGTTGGCCCGCTTGTTGAAACAAGAAGAGAAAGTTATTCTGCCTCATGAAGAGGAGATCGAGATTGTGAATTTGGGTTCTGAAGAACTTGTCAGGAACGTCAGGATAGGGGCTGCATTGCAGAGTGATGTCAAGCAGAGATTGGTCGAGACGCTGATAGAGTACAGTGACGTCTTTGCTTGGTCATACGAAGATATGACCGGACTTGATACTGACATCGTGGTCCACCACTTGCCGCTGCGAGAAGATTGTCCTCCCGTTAAGCAGAAGCTTAGAAGGACGCGACCAGATATGGCCGTTAAGATCAAAGAAGAAGTGCAGAAACAGCTTGATGCTGGCTTCTTAGCGGTCACTACTTACCCTCCGTGGGTCGCCAACATAGTTCCTGTACCGAAGAAGGACGGTAAGGTACGAATGTGCGTCGATTATCGGGATTTGAATAGGGCGAGCCCTAAAGATGATTTCCCGCTGCCTCATATTGATGTGTTGGTCGATAATACAACTCAATTCTCCGTGTTTTCGTTCATGGATGGCTTCTCCGGTTACAATCAGATCAAGATGGCGCCGGAGGACATGGAGAAAACTACGTTTATCACTCCTTGGGGAACTTTTTGCTACAAGGTAATGCCTTCCGGTATGAAGAGCGCAGGGGCCACTTACCAGTGAGCAATGGTCACTTTGTTTCATGATATGATTCATCATGAGATTGAAGTATATGTTGATGACATGATTGCGAAGTCCCAAACGGAGGAAGGACATCTGGTCAATTTGCTGAAGCTTTTTGAGAGGCTTAGGAAGTTCAGGTTGAGGCTGAATCCTAACAAGTGTACTTTCGGAGTACGGTCCGGAAAGTTACTGGGGTTTATCGTGAGTGAAAGAGGCATCGAGGTTGATCCTGCGAAGATAAAAGAAATACAAGAGATGCCAGCACAAAAAACAGAAAAAGAAGTTCGTGGTTTCCTGGGCAGAATAAACTACATTGCAAGGTTTATTTCTCAGCTCATGGCCACGTGTGAACCGATGTTCAAACTGTTAAAGAAAGATCAGGAGATTATCTGGAACGAGGATTGCCAGAAGGCATTCGATAAGATAAAACAGTATTTGCAGGAACCTCCGATCTTGATACCCCCAGTGGCCGGACGACCCTTGATCATGTACTTGACAGTTCTTGAGAATAGTATGGGGTGCATTCTCGGTCAGCACGACGAGACGGGCAGAAAGGAGCATGCCATTTACTACTTGAGTAAAAAATTCACAGATTGTGAATCTCGTTACTCGATGCTGGAGAAGACGTGTTGTGCACTAGCATGGGCTGCCAAAATGTTTACGACAGTACATGCTCAATCACACCACCATGCTAATTTCGAAGATGGATCCGATCAAGTACGTCTTCGAGAAGCAAGCGCTTTCGAGCAGGATTGCCATATGGCAAATGGTGTTGACAGAATATGACATTCAGTATGTTTCCCAAAAGGCCATTAAGGGAAGCGTATTGTCTGATTACCTTGCTGAACAGCCGATCGAAGATTATCAACTGATGAAATTTGAATTCCCTGATGAGGATATTATGTTTCTCAAAGCGAAAGATTGTGACGAATCGTTACCCGACGAGGGGCCAGATAGGAAATCCCAGTGGAAATTGATATTTGACGGGGCGGTTAATTCTTACGGCAGTGGCATTGGGGCGATCATCACGACTCCCCACGGATCCCACATCCCGTTCACTGCGAGACTGACGTTTCCAGTCACCAATAATGAAGCGGAGTATGAAGCGTGCATCATGGGTCTAGAAGAGGCAATTGATTTGAGAATCAAGAACCTAGACGTATATGGTGACTCGACACTTGTGATTAACCAGATTAAAGAGGAGTGGGAGACTCGTCAATCGAATTTGGTGCCGTACATGAACTATGCCAGAAGGCTGCTTCCGTTCTTTGATCGAGTGGAACTCCATCATGTGCCCAGGGCCGAAAACCAGATGGCTGATGCCTTAGCCACGTTGGCTTCGATGTATAAAGTCAATTTTTGGAATGAAGCTCCAAGAATTGTCCTTTCTCGTCTTGATAGACCTGCATTCGTCTTTGCGATCGAGGAAGCCTCCGATGGCAAGCCATGGTTCCATGACATCCAGACCTTCCTTATGACTAAGGAGTATCCTGAGGGAGCGTCAACCCAGGATAAGAAGACTCTGAGGAGGCTGTCTGGAAATTTTTATCTCAATCCCGATGGAGTTTTGTATAAGAGAAACCATGATCTCGTGCTACTCAGATGTGTAGATGAGAAAGAAGCGAGTATGCTCATGGAAGAAGTCCATGAAGGCACATTTGGTACGTACGCCGGCGGGCATGCTATGACAAGAAAGATCCTGAGAGCAGGATATTACTGGCTGACGATGGAGTCGGATTGCTTTAAGTTCGCGAAAAGATGTCATAAATGCCAGATTTATGCTGATAAAGTTCATATACCGCCGTGCCCGTTGAATGTCATGTTCTCCCCGTGGCCGTTCTCCATGTGGGGCATCGACATGATAGGCAAGATCGAGCCCACTGCATCTAACGGTGATCGCTTCATTCTGGTAGCTATCGACTACTTCACCAAGTGGGTGGAGGCAGCCTCATATGCTAATGTGACCAAGCAGGTGGTGGCTAAATTCATAAAGAGGGATATCATCTGTCGTTACGGAATTCCCGAGCAGATCATTACTGATAATGGTTCGAATCTGAATAACAAGATGATGTAGGAGCTGTGCCAGAGTTTCAAAATTGAACACCACAACTCATCTCCTTACCGGCCGAAGATGAATGGCGTCGTTGAAGCGACCAACAAGAACATCAAGAAGATTATATAGAAGATGGTTGTGACCTATAAAGATTGGCACGAGATGTTGCCATTTGCACTACACAGTTATCGTACGACGGTACGTACGTCAACAGGGGCAACTCCTTTCTCCTTAGTGTACGGTATGGAAGCTGTCCTACCGTTAGAAGTGGAGATCCCTTCTTTGCGAGGTTTGGTTGATGTGAAACTCGACGAGGCAGAATGGATTAAGAACCGACTAAACCAACTCAGCCTGATGGACGAGAAGAGGTTAACATCGATTGCGCATGGTCGTTTATACCAAAGCCGAATGAAGAAAGCTTATGATAAGAAGGTGCTTCCTAGAAGCTTTCAGATGGGTGATCTCGTCCTGAAGAAGATTCTTCCCCCACACTCCGATCACTGGGGCAAGTGGACTCCTAATTACGAAGGTCCGTACGTCGTCAGCAAGGACTTCTCGGGAGGAGCTTTGTTGTTATCCACTATGGATGGCGAAGATTTTGCATCCCCGGTGAACGCGGGCGCAGTTAAAAAATACTTTGCTTAAAAATGACCCGCTGGAAAGAAAAAGAGCATCCAGGCAAAAATGGGGCATCCCGGCGAACCATAAAAAAGGAAAAAGGTTCGGGCAAAAATTAGGGATATAAATTGAAAAAATGTACACCCGCAAAGTCGAAAACCCGGATGGGCGACTTTGGCAAAAAAGGGTATCCCGGTGAATCGAAAACCCGGAAGGGCGATTCAGGCAAAAGTTAGGGATTTGAAAAAGCAAATGATTGCGTTCCGCGTGTGGACTTTCATTGGTTAGTGGTTTGGAGGACCTGAGGGCCGTTTATCTGAATCAATCTCTTTTGAAGCTGAAGCGTCGGAGAAGTATCGAAGTCGAGTGGGTCATAGAGGGATCAACTCATGGTGTTCGTCTACGCCTCGTTGCCGACATTTGTATATACTGATGTATATTTATGTTTTTATATTTGCGCAGCTTCCTCATTCCAGAAGCTTGCATCTGTTGTAAAACATTTTTGCCCATTCAGGGGTTCGTTATCAATAAAATATACACTTTTCAGCAATTTTGTTTGTTTGTTTAGCATTTACCCGTTTTGTTTGCGAAAAAGAACGCCGATGTTTTTGATAAAATGCGCATACATAAACCTACTGGACTAGGCCGCTGATTACTGAAACAATGAATCACTTGAACATTGTCACAAGATGATAACCTTGATAGGTCCCTTTGAGAAGGGTATCTTGTCTGTTTGTTTGTGTTTTTACAGGTACAACATTCCAGGCAGTGCGCCATATGTATCCCCAAGAAGGATGATTCCTTCTTCTCCAGCGAAGTTCAGCAGCCTCTCCCCGCAGAGTCTGAACAGGAGATCGTAAAGCATTGATATGTTTCCCCAGGCAGAGAAGATTCTCTTCCCCAATCAGATGCATCCTGAAGGATCATCATTTCCCTAGCTAAGTTACATACTGAAGTGTGCAGCGATTGATAGTTACAGACTGAAGTCTCCAGCAGAATTGAAATTCCCCACAGAGTCGTACTCTCCCTAGGAAGCAGGATGATTTCTTCTTCCCCGGCCGAGTTTGCAGATCCCCGAGAGAGCCGAGTCCTTAGAAGCAGTTCGGGCCATGATTGGTTTTCCCCAGTAGAGTGTTGAATAGCTGATGCCTTATTTCCCCACCGGAGTCATTATCTCCAGGAAGGTTAGCCGTGAAGGCCGTGCAGTTTATTTCCGCGATTGACATCGCTTTCCTCAGCAGGTCTGGGTTCTCGTAGAGCTTCTTTCCCCTGCAGCAGTCAACTGAAGTTTGCGTCCCCGTGCGGAGTCCGATTGAGGTTGGCGTGACCTTTTCTTCGTGGCAGGATGATTCCTTCCTCCACCAGAGTGGTTCTTTCTCCTTGACATGAGGATTCTCCCTTCAACATTTATTTTGCTGACGGGGTCGCAGCATTTTGCATGATTGCATAGCATCTATCATAAACGCGTGGCATTTCCACCGTGTGGAGCATTGCGCCATTGTTAGAGCATATACATATGAAACATGAGCTAGGTCGTTACCGTTCTTGTTTTGCAGGTGTTCCTCCGCGGAATAGTTTGATCAAGATGATTCTCGAATTCTCCCCAACAAAGTCGTTTACCCAAGATGATTCTTGAATTCCACAGCGAAGTGGTTTGCTCAAGATGATTCTTAAACTCCCCAGTGAATTCGCCAGAGTTGGCTGCTCAAGTTGATGCTTAGAGTCCCCGGCAGAGTGTTTGCTCAGGATGATTCCTGAAATCTCCAGCAGAGTTATTGGTCCACGATGATTTTTGAAATCTCCGACGAAGTCATTTGTCCAAGATGAGTCTTAAAGTCCTCAGCAGAAATGATTCACCCAGAATGATTGCTGGATCCCCGAAGCAGAGTTACTTAATAGTTCTCCAGAATCCCCAGCGGAGATGTGTCATCCCCAACAGGTTTCTGAACAGCGAAGTTGAAACTTCCCTCGAAGACTTGATGATTGAAGTCCAACCGTATTGACGAAGCAGTTCTCTCAGCCGAAGCAGAGTGCCTGATGGCAGAAGTTTGGATATCCCCAATTGGTTCATGATTGACCGAGAATGCTATTCCCGACTTGCCGACGAAGTCCGGCTGATGCCCAAAAATTTCTTTGAATGCCCGACGACATGATTAACGTGACTGTTGACCTGATGGGTCCCGAGGAATCTTGATGCCTAACGGCATGATCGACCATGTATCACCGGTTACCGTGTGACCGATTCCCCCAGATAGTTTCCGTGCAGCTATTATTTCAGTTTTCGAAGATTTGTTCCCATCAGAGTACCGTGTACTTGTGCAGTTGGCAAATTTCTGGGTTTGTTGGTATTCAACCGTCTCTCACCTCGATTGGTTGAGAGTCGTTTGCTTCTCACCTAGTTAGGTTCAAGCCGTTTGAATAGGGGCAGCTGTTGCACCCCAAAATTTGCCCAACTTTTCTTTACCTAGCTTATGTTTCATTTCATTCACATTAGCATTATCATTTGCATTTCATTGACATGTATGCAGGAGATCAAGAGGTAGG
The DNA here is from genome assembly GCA_963859935.3 of Lathyrus sativus. NCBI lineage: Eukaryota > Viridiplantae > Streptophyta > Magnoliopsida > Fabales > Fabaceae > Lathyrus > Lathyrus sativus. The sequence goes on from OZ012739.1 coordinate 259,926,046, forward strand.
AGTACCAATCAAGAGCTATGCAAGACTTTGAGGCTAGCTAAGAAGCTATTCAAGTGTTCAAGGGTTGATATCCTTGTCAGAGAAGTTAAAAGATCCCTAGAGAGAGTGGTTGAAACCAAGGTTGTGTACCTCCTAACTTGAGAGTTGTGGGAGCTCCTCAGATGATTCTGAAGCCAGGAAGGTGGACTTGAAGCCTTGAGATAGCTCATGAGATGTCTTGAAAGCCAGCATGAGGCCTAGATAGGTCATTGTGCAAGATTAAGAAGACTCAGCCCTGATTGGTACAATTAGGGTTTGACTAGGTCAACTCTAGGTCAACTGATGATTTGGAGAGGGTTGAGACCTAATTCAAGGGCCATGTGATCATGGATTGACACATTGAGATGTTATAAGGATGATTCCAAGGTTAACTCATCATGATTGGAGAGTTTGAGAAGTTTCAAGCTAGGGTTTCTAAGGCTTGACAGTGTAAAATCCCCTAGTTTGACCCCTATCTTCAAGGCAGTTTAGCTCAATATGTGATTGTCATCTCATCTTGCCCCCAACATGAATGTTGTAGAGCTTGTTCTTAGCTTTAATTTTAGTACTAGAAGTCCTTGATAGGATTTGTAGAACTCAAGTTATGACTTTGACAAGTTACAGGTCATCTGAGGTATGTGAATCTGGGGGCTTGAAAGTTACCCAACTTGCACCAAACCTTTGCCCAAGAAGGATGATTCCTATGGACTTTTGGTGAACATGAATGTTGTTCCTTATCCTCTTAGCTTTCTAGAGAGTACTATAAGTCCTTGATAGGATTTATAGAGCTCTAGTTATGGCTTTGACAAGTCAAGGGCATTTTGGTCATTTGGAGATTACAGGTCATTTCAAGTATAAGGCCATAACTCCTATTTCCAAGCTTCAAATGGAAAAATGTTCAACATCAAACTTGTTCAAAATGATGTTTTAAGGGCATAAGTTAAATATTGGGAATGCTTGTAGCTCAAAGTTGCAAAAATGACCTAAAATAAGGGCATAAGTTAAATAAACCAAAGTTGGAAATTGATATTTTCAACCTACACATCCAAACCATGGTATGTAATATATCATTTTGACTCTAGAAAACATTTTAAGAACATTGGTTTAGCCACATTGTTGATTTGAGGCCTAAATTGTGGACTTTCTTTGAAAAGTAATGACTTGCATATTAAGTAACATGTGCAAAACCGAGAATCAAGGCATGAGCAAGGCCCTTTGCAAGCTAAACACTTTCAAAATGTCACTAGGGGAGAAATTGGAAGTGAATGAGGTTGGTTTCAAGCTGCAAACAGAATGGTGCATATCATGATATGTGATTGAAAATCTCATGACATGAGAGATTGAAACTCTCATTAGAAGGATCTAGAGGGTTCTAGATCATCCAAACATCATCTATATATTGAGTAGAGATGATCCAATGCAAAGGTTGGTGATGATTGAAGGAGAGAGCATAGGTTGAGATTGAGATTTCTTGGCTTGCAATTGGATTCGATTTCACCAAATTCTCCACTTTCCATCCATTTTCTTGACTGAAACTTCTTCCATGGATGCTAAGGAGTGATTCCAGATCATAATCAAGAAGAATTCGTGGCTGAATCGTGTAGGAGAAATTGAATTTTCCCACCAGCAACTCACCATCGGATTTCAAGATTCAGGAGCTTTCAACCAGTTCTTTTGCATACAGAAGCAAGGAGAGGGTTCATTGATCGTTTCTGAAAGATTGGAGAGCTTGAATTGGAGGTTTAGTGCATCTGTTCATCCAAGATTTTCAGGTTGGTAACTTTCTTCCTCTAGCATGAATTAGGTAGAATCAAGATGAATTAAGGTGTTAGTTGTATTGTAGAATGGTGTAGGAAGGTTTTCAGACCATTAATTTGAGAATTAGTGACCAATTTAGGGTATTACCATTTTCGGTTGAGAATTGGATATGGTGAATCTTGAGGATTTAGGTTGAATTGAGGGCATGAATGAGTTCGTGAGGGAATTTGGGATAAGTTTCATGTATTGGCCATTTGCAATGGAGGATCCTAGAGAGAATTAGGGTTGAGGAAGATGACCGGAGCACCACCGGTGGTGGCCAGAGCTGGGCGCGAAGTTCAGAGGTTCAAAAGGTAGGAGATGACTCTGGGACCATCAGATCTTGGTTTGACTTGGACTATGACCCTCATCCAACGGCCACGTTTTAATCTCAGTTTGTGAAGGATCTGAATTAATGAAATGCACCGTTTCATTTAATCAGTGGTTCTGGGCTTAGTGGAAAGATTGTTATCCCCACCCCCTGGAGGCCCAATCCTTTATTTGAATTGTGTATCATTGCTAGCTGCACCGCGCGTGTGTATATTTTAATTTGATTTTCATTATTTTTTCATTTTATTCATGGTTCTTGGAAAAATCATATAAAATTGAAAATTAATCCAATTAATCCCATTCTTTTTGCATCTTACTCATGATTGAGTCTAGTATTTTTTTAGATAAAAAATATTTTCATTTCAGGCATTTTTTGATTTTATGGGAATTTTATATTTTAATTGATATTAAAATGGTTATGTTTGATACCTATTTTTGTGGAATTTTGTGTGATCATGTGGTGATGACTTTGATCCTAATTTTTTGTGTGTTATTAGGTTAGACATGTATGCTCCCATAGCATTTTTATCACATTTTTGTGGTGAAAATAGGTGTGCTTTCTAGATTGATATTTAGGTGCTTCCTTTTTAGGGTTTAAGGTTGATACCTTAGGATTTAGGATTTAATTTTAGGGCTTAATAGATGATTTAGTCCCTGGTTTTTGTATGAGGCATTCTTAATTGAATTAGGATCCCTTAGGATTTTTTATAGAAATTTATAGGATAGTTTCCTATTTTTGTTTGATTTTAGTTTAGGTGCTAGTTTTAGATGATTCTAAGGCACTAACTCAACTAGACTAACTTCTTTAGGTCCCTTAGACTAGGGTTTTTGTTTTGTTTGCCTTTGGTTGATATTGAAGACAAGTTGAAGACAAGGTGAGGATGCTTGAAGTTGCTTGAAGTTGCTTGGAGCTTGGAGTTGTTGGTGCCTGAAGGTGTCTGATGAAGATTTAGGAGTTAGGAGACCTAGGGAGAGCCTTAGAATTAAAATGATTTCTTTCACAAATATGGAAAGCATCTTGTGCTTCCATTCCTCCCAATGACTAAAAGTCCTTCTAAGATAATCACATCCCTCCTTTGGAGGGAAGAGTGGCTTTATCTGGGAAGTAGAACTTTGAGGGAACCAGTCTCTCATAATGCTGAACCCTTACAGGCTTCCTTTGGTTGTCAGTAAGCTGTTTATCATTTCCACTCATTCTGTTAAATTAATTGTCTTTTGGTTTGAGTATCTTGAAAGGTGTTGGTCTTGAGTTTGAAGATGAGGACTTCATTGAAGAGTGTGGTAGAGGATGATTCCTTGAGCATTGCCATTGCAGCTGAAGAGCAAGAAGAGCAAGTTGATACTTGAAGACCCAATGGAGATTGAGTGAGGAGTTCCTTGCTTGAAGAAGATTGAAGGATGAAGTTGACACTTCCATGTGATTGAAGACTACTCTGAGAAGCTGAAGCTTGTAGGAGAAGAAGACCAAGTTGATACTGGTAAAGCAAAGAGAGTTGAAGCTTGAAGAGCAAGTTGACACTTATGAAGAGGACTCAATTGAGACTGAGTGAAGAGCTGAGGCTTGAGGAATAAAGGATAAGTTGACACTTGCATTGATGCTTGGAGAGCCTGAAGGAATCAAGTTGATACTTGTAGTTAAGAGTGAAGCCTGAAGGTGGAACTGACTGAAGAGCTGAGGCTTGAAGAAAAGAGAATAAGTGGATACTTATGTTTGATGGGTTGAAACCTAGAAAAGCAAGTTGATACTTGTCATGAGAGATGGTAGCCTTGAAGGGTGATTGAAGTCTGAAGACTGGACTGCTGTCAGAAGAGCTGAAGCTTGAAGTTGTAGGAGCTATTGATCTGCCTTCTCTCTTGTCTGTTTTCTCTTCTGTATTGGTGTGCCTTGTTTGACTTGCTTGATGCATTAGAATAAGTCCATATTTAGACTGATGTAATCTAGGAGCCTGATTGCACTAGAGGTTGAGTTGCTCCCTCTGCTTGTTTTGTTACTGTATGGCTTTGCTTGCGGGTATTCGGTAGAGCCCAGCTCCCTTGCCCATGTGGTTTGTGTTTGCTTGATAGCATGTTATTTCCTCTGTATGATTGCAGTTACTCTGTTTTGCTTGATAGCATATTATTTCTTCTGTATGACTACTGTTATTCATATCTGGCTTGAGGTTGAGATGAGCTTGCGGAGGTGCTGCCCCACACACATTTCCTCCCTCACTTGCATTGCATGCATTTTACAGTCGTTTACTGTATTACTAATTACTGGTTAAGCTGATGCTTTATCTGTTTCTGTTTATCATTGACATGATCCCTTAGGACTCTCACTTCCTTTGATAAGGAAGTGATGATAGAACTTTAGGTTGAAACCTATGCATGATAACTTCTAGGAGTTCCTTGTTTCAAACCTCAACTATAGGATGAATCCTTGGCATGACAACACTAGGACTTGATAGTCTCCCCGTAATTGAGCCTGTTCTCTTCTCATCTCAAAACAGCTTAAAATACAGTAATCATGAATGATTTCTTTCGTACGTTACGAGCCTTAAGCTATCTGAGAAAGGATTGTTGGAGAGCTTCTTTTCAACAGTCTGAATGTTTAGTATGGCACCCTTTGGATGGCATGCGACGCATTCACTCTCAGGTCATAGTCTTTAGTGCAATTGAAATTGCAAACACAATAAAAAACACTTCTTTCATAAAAGACATAAAACAAATTTCAAACCTTTTTGCCCCGTGGGCCCATAATTCAAAGGAAGCTTTTCTGAAGAAAAGAGTGTCGTTAACTCCCAGTTCTACTGCAAACGGTAACGCCTAAGTCTCTAAGGGTTGAGTTGCGTACACCAAACTGCTGGAACTGTTTGTTAACCCTACTCAATAAAAACAGATGAATCTGAATCCCCGTAATCCGTATTATCCCGAACTACGGAAGCTCTGATCTCTCATATCTGTTGAGAGTACGTAGGCACAATACTGACGTATTGGCGAGCCATCTTCCCCCATCACCCGTAGTTAGCCGAACTACGTTGGCTCTGATTTCTCATTCTCTGATGAGAATACGTAGGCATAAAGCGCGACGCTTTGCCGAGTAATTTTCTTTTCTGTTTCAGACCAGCCTTGATAGGTAGATGGATAAACCAACTCGTCCAGTAAACACAACAAGCGTGGATCCCGTCGAGTACGACGGACGTGAGGGGTGCTAATACCTTCCCCTTGCGTAACCGACTCCCGAACCCAGACAATGGTTGCTACGACCTTGTCTTATACCTTTTCGTCAGGTTTTTCCGATCGTTTCCTTTCCTGCTCTGAGGGATAAATAACGAAAGATGGCGACTCTTCTGTTTTGCTGGCACCTTATTTTCGCGGAAGCGACAGAAGGCATCTCAACAAAAGTGCAAAGGAAAAAGTATAAAACTAGCGCAACTTAGTCAAAACGACATTACTATAAATATGCTCATCTTCTAGTGGATCAATTCAATTGCATCTTCTTTAATCTCAAAGGATTCAAGCCCATCATGTCATTCTCGTGTAAGAGATTTTTTTCAAGCAGTTTTGGGTGGACGAATTACATACCAGAACTTTTCCGTATGGCAACTTTTTGTCCACTGATATCTTGTCGTCTCTCGAAGCAAGAATTAACCAAGAAACAAGGTTAAGAAGATACATAATATCTCCTTTCAATCCAAAAAATAGGGCTTGGGAGATGTGTATGATACTTCTGGTGATTTACTCTTCATGGATATGCCCCTTTCATTTCGCTTTTCTACCTGATAAGCATCCAACACTGTTAATCACCGATAACATTGTCAATGATTTCTTTGCAATTGACATAGTCATGACATTCTTTGTTGCGTATCTTGATGATCATTCTTACCTTCTTGTCGATGATCCAAAGAAAATTGCAGTCTGATACACAAGTACTGGGTCTACCTTCGATGTTGCTTCAACCGCGCCTTTGCAAACTATTATCTCCTTATTCACTAAAAATAGCGACGCGATTGGGTTCAAACTCCTTAATATGCTTCGGTTTTGGCGTCTCAGACGTGTCAGTTCTCTTTTGCAAGGCTAGAGAAATATATTCGCTTCAATTACTTTTGGACTAGGTGTATAAAACTCATTGCGGTGACCTTGTTTGTAATACACTTTGCTGGATGCTTTAATTATTTTATTGTAGATAGGCACAGTGATCCATGATACATGGATTGGTTCTATGTATCCAAAGTTTAAAGAAACATCTATTTGGGATAGATATGTGACATCAATTTATTGGGCTATTGTCACAATGACTACAACTGGCTATGGCGATTTGCACCCTGTCAATCCTAAAGAAATGACATTTGATATTTTCTAAATGTTGTTCAACTTGGGATTACAAGCTTATATAATTGGAAATATTATAAATCTTGTTGTTCAATGGACAAGTCATATCAGAACTTTTAGAGATACAGTGAGAGCAGCTTCTGAATTTGTAACAAGAAATCATCTGCCTCATGATACACAAGATCAAATACTATCACACTTATCTTTGAATTTTAAACAGATAGATTTAAGCAACAAGAAACAGTAAATAACATGCCCAAGCAGCATCCAACTTGTTGATTTGTAGCGGCAATTTGTCTGATTTTGGAAGCCACGATATTTATTTTGACTTCAGCCTCAGCATCAGCGGCAGCACCGCAGCTTACGCCCCATCGTCGGTATCTACACCACTGCAAAGACAAGGGCATTTTGATTAATTTACTTAGTTTTTTTTCATTAATGGATTTCTGTGTTTGAAAGTTAAGCTTCATACCACATCATTAACATTGGAATACCAAGACTCCCTGTTCCATTCTGATTCTGCGGCTGCCATGCTTCCTCAAACCTGCTGAAAATACAAAATTATGCATAGTGACATGTAAGCTCAGAAGATGAACACGGGCAAGATGAGGAATTACGAACCGAATTACCTTTGAACCCTACAATTCCAAGCCGTGCCAGAAGTTGTATCCTCATTGGTTCTTTGCAGTTTTCACCGCATTCACCTCCTCACCAGTCTTGCTCCATGGTTCCACTTTAAACAACTTGCAAAGCACATGACATTGGATTAAGACTTTTCACAAAAGCAGTTCATTACTCTATTCAAGGAGAAGGTTTATCAATCATCAAGTTAAGCACGATGAAACTCTATCAAGAATAACATCAATATTCGGATAAAGTTAATTCACAGAGAGATCCACTTGGAAAGTGATAGAGACTTCCGTAATATGCCACATTACGTAGCGACTTTGCCCACCGTTAGGAACTGTCTGTCGTTATGCCGCCCTGTTAACAAAACCGAGAACAACATATTTAAAGTTCTATAAAGAGTACATATTCAATCATATATCAGACCAGGAATTTGCAACAGCCACCGGGACTTTAAGATCCTCATGGCCCTGAACTTGGAAAACTTGGAAGAACATGCTACTAAAATACCATGAATACTATAGTTCACTATTAACCAGAGGAGACCTCTGAGTAGCTTCTGCAAAGAAAAGTTGGACCAGATAGAAGATGGGTTCAGAGATATACGTTGTAATCCCAGACTGCTTCTGACCTCGCCAGAGTAACTCTTTGCATCCATCAATGCATCCTGGTTTGAGCAATGTCATAAAAAGGCAAGCTACAAATGAAGGAGGGCAAAGTTTACCTCAATAATTCAACCGCCACGGCACCCCTCTACAGCTCCAACATTTGAATACTTGAACCTGCTAAGATACAGAGGCACCACAACAGAATTATGCACTTCATTAATCTATTTTTTATTACAATTTAGTCGCCAAAGGGAACTCAGCACCAATCTCCTTACCTTCACCAAATTTGTGAACAAGTTGTTGGAGGTAACCAAAGTTCGTTACACCTCTAGAACTTATTGAGCCTCCAGGATTGCACGACACGTGGGAGTAAAGGGAAGCAACACGAAATCTACAAAAATAACATCAAGCAGTAAAAACAATCAGTTTAAGTCTAAGAAAGGAAAAGATAAAACATGTTTCGAACAAATTAACACCATCATTTACAGCGGAATCAGATGCAATATTTCAAAAATGGAAAGTTTGAAGCGGGAATAAAAGCTAATCAGACAATTTTCGAAGCATGTTTAAGGCAAATCCATTTTATTTCCGTATATGTCAAAACATGTTCAACCGAAAAAGGAAACACGTAATCAAGTCATTCATTGGTATTGAAAACCAAAGTTTAGAACAGAGGTGAAGTCACGATCAAATACAACAGTCACAAACAAAATCAGACAAAGAATTAATTTCTTGCCAAAATCAGAAATGACATAACAGCTAGAGGATTCTTTCCAAGACAAAGAGCCGACAAAACATTTTCTCATTCATTTTTGAAATCGAGAAAGTTAATTCACAAGCATTATAAAGAGGGCATCAATTTTCACACAGAGGAAAAAAACCACTCAATGAGAGACAGATGAAATTCACACGAAAAACACATAAACCCATAAATACCACAAAAGTTCCAAATCAAAACCCTGAGTTCAAGAAGAAGAAACTTATCTGAAAGCATCATTTCCATTTGCGAATCCACAGAGCCACCCCGCCGAGACCTCCGTCGGAGCTTACGAACTAGCCTACCGTTGCCAACGACCATCGAACCCCGTCGGAATCCCGTGAAGCCGCCGCAAAGTCACCGGCGAATCCATAATTATCGTCACCATGGATAACATTCTCTCTAAGCAATATTTTCATTTCGTGGTTGATTTTTTTCTATGTTTTCGTTAGGTTGTATGAAAAAGGAGAAGCGAAGAACAGATGAAAAAGAAATGAAGGAGAGAAAGATTGATGAAATCGAAAGAGAGAATGGAGCAGAAGAAATCGGAGAAGAGAAATTGAAGAAGGAGATGCGATCGGCAAAAGGGGAAATTGGGGGGATTAGGGTTTTCTTTTTTTAATTTTGTTACGTATATCATGTAATCGTACGCACACACCACACCGTTACAACCATGCACCATCACAACCACAACCACCAGATCACAATCTAACGATCCACGTTGCACACCCACCGTAAATCCGCTTGCACCTACACTCACACAATCGTCCTCGCCCCACTAACCTTATCCCTAAATCAGCCCCTTTAATTCCCCACTAACTTTAATTAACCTCATTAAACCCTTTAATCTGCCATTAACCTATTTTAATTAATCTTTTAAAACTAATTTAACCATTAAGTTATACTAATTCATTTACTTAATCATTAATCTGTCATTTAATCAACTAATCATTTAATCAATTAATTAACCAATCTAATTTCCTTTTTTTATCAGCTTTTAATTAAATAACTTAATAAATCCTTTTTCTTTCAAAATTAATTTCTTTTTCTAATATTAACCAATCTATTTATTTAAATATTTATCTTCCTTTTCTTAATTCACTAATTTCTTTTACTAATATAATTTATTTATTCACTTTAGTCATAATTCTATTTCACCATTTATAACTTTTATAAAAAGAAAACATATAATAATTTCAATAATAAAACTCCTTTTCACATTTAAAATAACTTTTATATAATAATAACAACTTTTATAGAGGGAGCTTTTCTGTATATTTATAGTTTATTTCTAAACAAAATTCAACTAATCTATAACTTAGTAATTTATATTGCCTTTTAAATAATAAAACTATTTAGCTATTTCAATAAAATCCATTTTATAATTAATAACTTTTTATAATAAATCGTTATCATTTTGAACTAATCTCCCATAAAATCAATCTCACTAAAATTAATTCAACACTTCTCACAAAATTATCTCTCATTTAAAATCAATCAACTAAAATGAATCAATCCTCTTAGAATCAATCCAACCATTTTCTCTTAGAATCAATTCAACCTTTCTCTAATCAATTATCCCGCCTAAAATCAATGCTACATCGTAAACTTAACTCAATCGTGCACGCTTCCGTTTGCACACTCACATATTCACTCCCACACACTCATGCGCCTTAGCGCTTTCATGCGTTTGTGTATGGATTTATTTACCGTCTTTATCTTCCATAATTTATCTTTACCGCAATTTACTTTTATCACATTGCATCACGTCCAAAGGAAGAACTTGCACGTAACGTAAAACTTGCGCGTATGCATCCCATTTGCATCATTTCCCCATGATCCTTGATCCCATTCAAGTTGATCTCTTAAGTTTAGATCCTACCCCATAGGAAGGACCTTTGTTTTATCTTTACAACATAGGAAAACAACTCAATACAACTATTCAAACACATTAGAGAATAAGATGTTAATCATCTTAAGCGAGATTAAACTCCTGCCCCATATCAATTCAATCAATTCGTAGGGACTTTGCCTTAAGAGAGATAGTGGCATACTTGTCTATTAAATTCCGAGTTCTTGAGCCCTTCTCTTAAGACGATGCAAAGACTATTTTCCTACAAAGTTGTGGCGGTTAAATCAAAGTAATCTCCCTTAAAATGACAACTCATCTTTTCTCCTAAAATCAATCAATCAATCAACTACCCTAAACCCGTAGGAAATTTGATCACAGTCAAATAAATCCTCAAACCCTTTAGGGGAACTACTGATACTCTGATTCCACTCCCGTAAAGATATGTAGGCATAAGATGCGATATCTTATCGAGTATACTTAGAAATAAACCCCTAGGTCTTTCATCCCTTAAGAAGATAAACCTTAGCAATAAACAAACATAAAACAAGAGGTTCCTGTAGAGGACTACAGAAACTTAGGATGCTAGCACCTTCCCTAAGTTTAACCAACCCCCGAACCTATAACTCTCTAGCTTGCATGTGCATTGCATTGTGGGAATTTCGATCTTTATCCCTTCCTTTGGACAAATCAAAGTTCGGTTGCAAATGAATTAAGATTCAAGCTCATCAATAGCTTGTTATCCAAATTTCACCGCGACACTTAGCACTTCTGATGTATTTTGGAAAATACTTTTCCGGAAAAATCATCCGAACCACCTCCCAAGTAATGGCAGTTCCCGCAGCCTTCAATCTCTGGCGACTGTTGTCCCACCAAGCTTCAGCTTCACCCTCCAACATATGAGTACCGAACCTCACCTTTTGCTCATCATTGCATCTCATGGTCCTGAAGATCTTCTCAATCGCCTTCAGCCATTTCAGTGCAGCTTCAGGGTCCAAAATCCCTCCTTCAAACTTTGGTGGCTTATTATTCTGAAACTGCGTCAAATCTCTGAATTGCGCACCCGCAGCCAGATTCTGATTGGCAACCACCTGCACCATCGCTTGCATAGCTGCAGCCAAAGCATCACCATTCCTCCCTTCCATACTACTCAACCAAAACAACACTGGGTCAAAAGACACACAACCTCTATCATGAATGAATCCATCATCTCATACATCATGTTCAGCCATCTGCCCAAAATATACAAACCATCATTAATGAATCCATCAAACATGATACGACACGGAGTATAAATAAAATCATCAAACAGATAAATAACTCCCAAAAGCCTCGTGTTATGTATCAGAACATCCCTACGACTCGACTCGCCACAATCCAAGCTAGCTACGCACCTGGTTGTCTGTACTTCCAAAGAAGCACATACCACAACAACAACAACAACAAGGGGTGAGAAATCACGATCAAAATATAACGGTAACAACGTACATGAATAAAAGGTAGACAACACATAAACATCATTCATCATACATCAATCCGGACCTACTGTCCCACGCCAACACAACACACAAACAACGCAACATATGCAACTCGACACAATGATATGCGGTACCGACTCAAACTCAGGATAGATCACTTACGCTTCATCCGAGACATGATCTATCCCTATCAAGCTCCTCCTGAGCCCATATAATCAACTTCAGGATAGATCACTTACGCTCCATCCGAGACATGATCTATCCCTACCACGCTCCCCATTTGGAGCACGGGGGAATCACTTACGTTCCATCTGAGACATGATTCCATCCCGTCCACGCTCCCCATTTGGAGCACGAGTGAATCACTTGCGCTCCATCCGAGACATGATTCAACCTGTCCACATGCTATGCAAGACACCAATGCACACAGCAAGTACAAGCACCCACGGTGCACACGATCCTACTGATCCATCATCATACACCACACATATATATATATATATATATATATATATATATATATATATATATATATATATATATATATATATATATATATATATATATATATATATATATATATATATATATATATATATATATATATATATATATATATATATATATATATATATATATATATATATATATATATATATATATATATATATATATATATATATATATATATATATATATATATATATATATATATATATATATATATATATATATATATATATATACACTTATATGCATATATTCCACAAATCACCATATACATGTATCATGTCATACACCAATCGAAATATCCACATCAAACGATTAACATGGAAATCACATTCCAACACCACATATACACTCTCCCTAATTCAACATCAATCTCATAATCAATCACGACCAACAAGGGTCTAACAGCACAAGAGAACAAAACAACACAAAAATACAAAACACTGTCATGCTCGCTGGCTCACTCGCTAGGCGATGCATCAGTGAATGCTCGCTACTTGCTCGCTTAGCAAACTCCCTAGCAAAGCCAGACAGTGGCTACTGGAAGCATTCGCTACCCAGATCGCCCAGCGAATCCCTAGTGAAGATTTTCTACTCACTCGTTCAGCGAAGCAGCTGGCGAGCGTCTGTGATTTCAGAAAAATAATACTGCTCAGAGTCGGCAAAACGCTCTAAACTCAACCGATTCTACTTCAAACCAGACCCCATCATATCATACCAATTATCCATAACCCATCTACAACATCTATCCTCGATTTAACCCGATTAAATGTCAGCTCTACTCATTTAATCAACTTCGGCATAAACTTTGAACTACCCGGAAACCCCCAAAATTGATCAAACAACACATGCAATGGAATCAACATATCATCAACAACTCAGAATCACAACACCAAGTAAAACATAATCATCAAACTTATGGGGTTAAGGGAAATCCCCTTCTACCTAATATTCATGCATTCTACCAATTTTAACGGATTCCCCCCTGCCCCCCTTACCTCAAATGCAGTTTCGATCAATAAATCTTCAAGAATTCCACCGCCAAGCTCACTTCTTCTTCCTCTTGATTGCACTCTTCAAGCTTGCTCTTCACTTGCTAAACCGTGTTCTTCTTTCCTTCCTTGCTCGTGTTCTTTTCTTCTCTATTCTTCCAAAATGGTACTTATGCCCCTAATACCCCAAAATTCTCTTTTTAATTCCAATAATAATATTAATCCTCATTTCCTCCTTTTTAATCCAAAACAATTCCAATTAACAAAATCTTCATAATATTAATATTAATATTAATAATAATAATAATAATATCAACATTAATATTAATTATCCATTATTATCATTATCAATTATATAATATTAATATTATGTTCCTTATATCCTCAACAATTCCCACACAAGGCATGTCGATAGTAAAATAACACGGGAACAACTTAAATAATTAAAATGGGCATTAAAGAAAACATCTTTTATCGAACTTCGTCATCAAGTCGGGAAGAAAGTTTCTGTAGACATTGTAGTCTGACTTCATCATCAAGTCTGGGAGAAAAACTTCGTCGTTGTCGGACTTCGTCATTAAGTCGGAGAAACATTGGCCGTTGTCAGACTTTGTCATCAAGTCTGAGAAACATTTGTCGTTGCCGCCGGAAACCTACTAGGGATAGAACTTCCTGACATCTCTGTCTGACTTCCTCCTCAAGTCTAAGGGAAACTTCGGACTCCGCTGGGGATTCTGGAAAACATCCTCAAGTAACTCCGTCAAGTATCGACCTCCAATCGAAGGGAAAATTCTGACATCACCGTCAAGTATTAACCTCAAGTCGAAGGGAAACACCTGACCTCACTGCCAAATATCGACCTCGAGTTGAAGTGGAACATCTGACCTCCCCGTCACTCATCTGTTGGGGACACCGTTTCTGACCTCACCGTCAGGCCTCCATAAAGTTGTTCAACAACTATTGACATTACCGCCAGACGAGTGGAGAACCACAATCTAGGTAAATATTTGACGTCACCGTCATGACTCTATTGCTAATATGCCAATATCATCGTCGAACAACCTTACCAACAAGAAACACCTGACCTCACCGTTATATCTTCGTCGGTATCTTTCCAACATCACTGCCGGATAAACACAAGAAACATTTGACTTCACCGTCACATCTTCGTTGATAACATTCCAACATCACTGCTGGATAATCATATCATCTATAAACGCCTGACCTCACCGTCATATCTTTGTCGATAACATTCCAACATCACCGTTGGATAATCATACTATAAAGAAACGTCTGACCTCACCGTCATATCTTTGTCGATAACATTCCAACATCACCGCTGGATAATCATAATAACAAGAAACGTCTGACCTTACTGTCATACCTTCGTCGATAACATTCCAACATTACCGCTGGATAAACACAAGAAACATTTGACTTCACTGTCACATCTTCGTTGATAACATTCTAACATCACCGCTGGATAATTATGTCACCCAGAAACGCCTGACCTCACCGTCATATCTTCGTCGATAACATTCCAACATCACCGTTGGATAATCATACTATCAAGAAACATCTAACCTCACCGTCAAGATTGAGCATATGACTTCGTCGTCGGACAATCATATATCTGATACACATCTGACCTCACCACCAAGATTCACTAATCAATCTGAGGAAATCATCTGACATCACTATCAATCCTCTACTAGGGATAACATTCCTGATCTTGTCACCATTCATCTATGAAGTTGGTAACCAACTACTGACATCACCGCCAAATAAAGCATGAAGCTGATAAACCTCCGACATCACCATCGAGCAATCTTCTCTGATAACCTCCTGACATCACCGCCATATAAATGGAGAATCACAATCTCGATAAACTTTTGACATCACCGTCAGATATCCATAAACACGTCATCTGAATTGGATAGCCACGAACATCGTCATCAGACTCTTGCAAAGAGAAGCTTCAACCATACTACTCTGTGGGGAGATGAGAAATTTACCCAAACATCTCTGCTTTGGGAGTTCTGGAAAACTTAACCGAATAACTATGCTGAGGATTCCGACGAACTTAACCGAGTAACTCCGCTGGAGAAACACCTGCACACAAGAACAGTACCCACCTAGCTCATGTTTCACGTGCATATGTTCGATAATGGCGTAATGCTCCACAAAAAAGTGGAAATGCTACGCGTTTAGGTAGATGCTATGCATGCATGCAAAAATGCTACGGAACCAAATTAGCAAAATAAATGCTGAAGAGAGAAACCCTCCTGTCAAGGAGAAGGAATCATCCTGCTGGGGAGGTGAAACGCACCAATTTCAAACGGACTTAACCTAGGGAAACGAACCTTGGATGACCTTTTCGTTGGGAAACAAAGTTCTACGAGAACCTGTACTTGCTCAACTGGGTATACAAACCACAAACTGCTGAGGAAAAGATGTCGACCGCAGAAATAAACTGCACGGCCTTCGCAGATAGAACTTTCTTGGAGATACGGACTCCGATGGGGAAGTATAGCAACAACTATTCAACTACTCTCTTTTGCTGGAGAAGACAAACAATGGCCTAAACGGCCTTGCAGGATTCCGCTCTCTTGGAGGAATATAGAAACAGCTATCCAAATACCAGGGATAAGGGCACACACTTATCTGCTCCTTCTGTCCTGCATACCACTCTATTGGGGATAGAGATACCAACTCCAATTGCTGCGGAATGGACTCTGGTTGGGGAGAATCTATCTCCGCTTGGGGAGACAAATCAATGCTCACAGTCCAATGTTCAGACTCTGTGAGAAACACAACTGAACCTGCTGAGGAAACTCCACATATGCTTCTACTGAAGATATGACGAGGATATACTTCTGTCAGATGCCCCAAGGGTAATGACCTTGCAAAAATATGATCTCTTGAACAGAAAAGCTTGCCATGAAACGAACTCGAGATGGCTTGCCCCTAGAATTTATAACAACTTTTGATAAACTCTGCAGATACGGAGAGGAACAGTTCCTTCGCTTTCAACTTTTGCCCCAGCCTGTGGGATCTTTGTAACATCCTCTCGAAAGGAAACCTGAAATCTTCTATACTCTGGCAGTTTGATACGAATGGTCTCTGCATTTTGAACCTCACAGAGGTGCTTCAAGTTAATCGTCTTTGGGATAAGGATAGCTTTGGTGCTCTCGGGGTGGTCTGCCCCAGCCTTGTTGTGACTTTGCCCCTCATTGGCAGATTTGTGGAGCAGTGCCCTTTGGCTGCGAGAGATTCACCAAATCTTGACTTAATTGCCCCTGATTACCTCACTTTTGGATGGCTGACTCCCATGTCGTGATCATTTGATATAGCTTGCCCCGGTTCACCAGAGTATTCAGGCATTCTGCATTTTGTCATGATCAAACTTCCATCGTGGAAACTTTCCTGCTGTCAAGCGCTTACTCGCCAGTAAAACAAATTGTTCTGCATAAAAGATATATTAAATGCAATGCATATGACAGTTTTCGAAATCCAATTATGTTCACTGGAAAAAAATTTGTGACATAAAATGAACGAATCATTTATCAAAATGTCAACATTAATACCACGCTGTAAGAGGAATCCTTTTTAGGAGTCAGTTTCGATGCGATCTTCACCGAAGTATGCTTTCGAAACAAACCTGTTTCAATTAGGACTTTTCCAGGTTGTAACGTGGTTAGGTTCACGGTTAACAAGGAAGGATATAAGGCTCAAAATTCATTTTAACCCACTCGTTCTCCTTGATGTTCTCCGATCTTACGTCAGTTAATTCGACCTTAGCGTTTACCTTTCAAAGGTTGGATGGCAGGAGTGGTAGTTCAGGAAATCACATTTTTGGAGTGACAATCACTCGCTTTTCGTCTTTGGGGACCTGGAGTCACACGACTTGCTTTTCATCGAGTATTTTTCTCTTGTAATCCTTTTTTGCTTTTCGTTTTTTCGCTCCCTAATTTTTGCCTGGACTAACTCTTTTGAGTTTCTTTCGATTTTGAAGTCTAGGGGGTGCCCTAGTTTTTTCCTAAGTCGCTTGTTTTCAAGATTCAACTTAGCGGGCTTTTCTTTTAGATTATTTTCTTTTCTTTTTTTCTCTTTTTTTTGAACAAATCGCGTGACACCGGCTCGTATGACTTGTTAAGAGCTATTGTGACTGTTTCACTCCTTATCAGCAAGGTTTAACCATTTTGGTTTTTTAGGCACGACCTATACAGGTGTAATTTATCCTCGAACGGGAACTCCTTTTGTAATTTGAACGTTTGGTCAAATCAGCTGACACCTACCCTGCCCTGGGTTATGATTGAGGGTTTTTCGTTTTCAGAAAGAAATTCCTACTACTAGGCTCAAAAGGGTTGACAAGGGATTATCTGCCTTATATCTCCGGTGTTTATGGATTTGAAACAATGCCTGTACATCATCGACGGGTTTTTTATTCAAAAGCATACGGCCGAAAGCTTGCGCCTTGAAATTTCGTCATCCTCCCCGGATTCCACTTAAACAAGCGTTTGAAATAAAAGAAAGCAATAGAGTGAACACGAATGGATTAATTCAAAACATGCATATTTATTTCATTATCAATATCAATTAAAAAACAGCAAGTTTTACAAACAAGATTTGCATTTAGACAGGAAAGAAACCACAAATGCAAAGAATTAACACGACAAAACGCAAATTGTCAGCTTTTGGTAACTGGGCTTCAGCCATCTTTAGAACTATTCATTGGCGTGAACTGTTGAGATCCCGCAACTGTATGACGGAAGATCCTTAATCTGGATTCCCTGACGTGCGATAGAGAGCGTACTGGAGTCTATCAAGGCCTGAATCTTATGCTTAAAAGCTTTACAGTTCGTGATGTTATGCCCTGGTGCCCCTGAGTGGAAGTCACAATGGGAATTCACGTCAAAGCCTGGTGGTGGTTGTCCAGTCAATAGAGCCAATGTCCGAGGTTTAATCAACTGAAGTTGGAGCAAGAGTCGCACCAGTTGCGCATAATCCATAGGGATTTTATCGAAGATTCTGTCAGCTAGCGTCGTCCTTTGACCATATGTTCTAAGGTTATCCTGAGAATCCTGACGTGGCCGCTGATGAGAAAAGTCTTGAGCTTCAAGCTGTGTAGAGGATCTTTCATGCCTATCATTCTTTGTTACAGGTTCCACAGTCGTTAGTGGGGCCAGCATTTTGGTCACAGCTTCAGGCATTCGATCACTTTCTTGTCTGAGCACGCCTCTTATTATCTCCATGATCAAGTTCACCTGAGTCTTCAACTGCTGGTTCTCCTCTTAGAGTACCTGCTGGTTTGAACGCAACTCTTGCATGTCCCTCATGAACTGCTCCATCTGGTCTTGAACCTCGCTCAGCTCTGCATGTACCTTTTCCATAGCTCTGATTTAATTCGTCCCGCGGTCAATCCTGAAACCAACTGATTTGAACAACCACAGGGGGTTAGATAAATAAACTGAGGCACATGCTATGCAAAATGCTTATGTGAATGCCAACACGTGTATGTGCATTAGGGAGAGTCCCCCCTCGATTCTAGTTTCCAGGACAAATAAAGTCCAACATCCAATCATGGAAAGAAAACCTCGTATATATCAGAAAAGCTCCAAAGGCAGCGTACAACTGTAGCAACAAGGCGTGACCCCAACCAACAGGCCTGGTGGTGGTCTGTATATCAATGCGTAAAAGATACAAAGAAATCAAGTGCGGCTACGGGCACGTAAATCTTCTAACATCTTTTTCGTATCTGGATGATCAGGCTGGGTGAGCAGACCCCGGATCAGCAGACCTCTCTGCCTGATGGTACCCTGGAGACCCTTGGAAAAGTCTTCACAAGCACCCTCTCCAAAGCAGTCTCCCACTTTGCACTTCTTAGCATCAGCTCTGAGTTGGCAATCCTTCAAGTTTGTCGTAGCTTCAACTAACCGGTATTGAGCGTCACGTCAAAGTGATGCTTCATCCTCAATCTTCTTGTCCTTGATCTCAATCTGGACCTCTAGTTTGGCTACATGTTGCTTCAACTTCTCTTCCCGTTCCTTATGATTAGTCAGGGTGGCATTCCACTGAGTGTTGAATTTGGAGATCTTCAGATACGCCTTATCCAACTATGGCTTCTTAGTAGCTAACACGTTGCTCACAACCTTCATATCTAACCAAAGATGCTCCTTAGCATCAGTCAGCTTGGTTAGATTCGCGCCCAAGTGGTTCACCAGCTCGGTCTGCTGCTTAAAAGAATACACTGCTTCAATCTTCTCATGGCGGAGTTGAGCAATTTCCTTCTCCAATGCTTTGTTGGCTTTCACTAACGCTTCTTTCTCGGCTTGAAGCTGATTGTATTTCTGAATGTCCACCATTGTTGGCTCTTCAACTCTGGGTGCACAAGGAGGTGTAGCTGGAGGAAACGGCATCAAAATCATCTTTACTCTTTCTTGAATCCAACTCAAATAGGGTGCATAGGCACGGCTATTACTTTTTCCCAATGCTGCTTTTCCTTTTCTGATAATGTTATTCCAAGCATGCTCAAGCCTGGCCAACATGTCACTACTCAACAACCCTGTGAGGTACAGAGATTCCTGCACCTCCTCCTCTCTAGGAGCATCCCTCAATGCATACCCAAACTGTCTGATCAGCAAGGACAAGTTGTAATTGATACAACCTTTTCTTCCGATAAGAGGAACGTTGGAAAAACCACTGCAGCTGTATATGATCTCAGCACCCAGTCTGTCTCTATCAAACCAAGTAATACTTTCTGCTGTCAAACCCATCAGGCATTCTGACCATTCCATAGTACTTGTTGAAGTGACAAAGGGGCCCACCTTGGGAATATGGCTATCAAACCATTGGTACAGTAGAGGAGCGCAACATGATACATTTTTCCCTCTCCTATTTTCATTTTTGTAATGCATTGAGTGATACACGTCACCAAGTAATGTGGGCACAGGATTATCCGAGGCAAATATGTGGAAAGCATCCAAATCCATGAAGTCCGGTATATTGGGAAATAGAATAGTGCCATAAATGCAAAGAGCGAGAATAGCAATGAAGACGACCCAACAACCATTCTTGGCATACACTTTGGCTTTCTCTGCCAGAAACTGTAGAGAGAAACCAGGAACTCCATTCAATTTCGTGAATTTCTCCTGCAACTCTGAGGCATCTAGGTGAAGGGCAGCAACTAGCTTAGCAATGTCAGGCTTAGCGTCGGTGCGATAAAATGGCATCCGATCACGGATGGGCACTTCAAGCAATGTTGAGTACTCCTCCAAAGTGGGCGCAAGGATAAAACCTGGAAACGTAAAGCACCTGAGCCGGGGGTCGTAAAACTCCAATAATGCATACAAACTATTCAAAACATGCATTGAGGGTTTGCAAACAATACTGATCAACTTCCCATAAGCCTTCCTGAAATCATCCAGGACCTTCCTATCAGCCATACCAATCAAGCTGGACAGAACACTGACATTTGGAGTGGGCAACTTGTAAGCAACAGTTTTCCTCAAAGCTTCCATGTTGGAGATAAGAAACCAGATCACTAGAATCAAAGGGTGAATATGAACCTGCAGCATAGACACGTGTTAATGAGATGCAAAAATGATAATGTAAATGCAAATGCAAAGTGCAGCAGGAATCAAGTGTGTTGTGCTGAAATTCTGCTCTGATGAGAACATAACACAAATCTAACAAAGAACCTCTGATATCAATGCCACTGATTCAAACTGTCAAGAGAAAACCAGGTGGTCTGAAGGTCAAAGTTTCCTGCATAACCCATCCCTGCTCACAAGTATGGACCCAATCACTGACGAGGTATAGCATTCTATGCGTTCCTCAGCATCACAGACTTTCACGAAATGATGATGCGTTCACCATTTCTAGTTTGGCATCATCACTCCCTGAAGAGGCCTCACTCAACTGAGTCACAAATGATCGGTCCCTAGAGTCGACAACCCTCAAGTCTAATATCCCATCAAGCCCAAAGGGCTGGAAAAGAAATCATCCAAGAGAATCTCGTCTAAGCGTGAATTTCATGGGAAACTAGTACATGCAAAGCATGTACGCCCCCACTACTCTCCACTACTAAAGCTATGTTTTCTCTCAAGCCTGGGTCTGGCTTCTCACTCATCAGAATCAGTCCCCTCCCACAACAGCACAATAATGATATAATATAATGCTGAAAATAAAATGCGGGAAAATAAAATGCGGAATATTAAAGCTAAAGTACAACAGGTATGTACAAAACCCAAAGAGATAAACAAACAAGCGCTAGGATTGACTCGCATAGGGAACCGTCGCAGTCCCCAGCAGAGTCGCCAAATGTCGCTACTGCCAAAAAAGGTGCCGGCAAAGACAGAAGAGTCGCCACCTATCGTTATTTATCTCAAAGGAGGGAAAGGAAACGATTAAGAAAAACCTAGCGAAAAGGGATAAGATCTGTCATCGCAACCAAATCTCGGGTTCGGGTGTCGGTTACGCAAGGGGAAGGTATTAGCACCCCTCACGTCCATTGTACTCAACAAGATCCACGCTTGTTTATTTATCTGACGGGTTGATTATCTATCTATCTAAGAAGGTTTAGGTCAAAAGAAAAGAAAAGGGACTCGACAAAGCGTCGCTTCTCTGGGCCTACGTACTACCTCGTGCAATGGGAAAGTAAGAGTCAACATAGTTCGGCTAACTACGGGTGAAAGGGGAAGGTTTCTTACCAAGACATCGCGTCTTGTGCCTATGTACTCTCAACAGGTATGAGAGATCAGAGCGAACGTAGTTCAGGATAAAACGGAACACATGCTTGTTCACATGTTTTTTTATCCAAGTAAGGTTAAACTACAGTTCCAGCAGTTAGGGACAACACCTGTTTGCGGTAGAACTGAAGCTTAACAGCACTCTTTTCATCTGAAAAGGTTTTCCTGGATTAAAGGGAGCCCCAAGGGGCAAAAAGGAGTTTGATGTTTGTTTTTGTCTTATATCGGAGAATAAATGTTTTTTATGAATGTTTGTAATTCATATTGCGCTAGAGACTATGACCTAGGAGTGAATGCGTCGCATGTCACCCAAAGGGTGCCACACTAAACATCCTGGATACTGAAAGGGAACCCTCCAATAACCATTTCCTGAGTAGCTTAAGGCCCGTAACGTACAATACAAATTAGCCCTTATTAGGTGTTTTACTGTTGTTTTAAGATGAGAAGAGAAAAGGACTCTACAGGGGAAACTATCAAGCATCCTACTGTTGTCATACAATATGGTCCTAATGTTGAGTTTGAAAGGGAATCTATCCTATATGTTATCATGCAAAGGATTCATCCTAAAGTCTATCATCATTCCTTAAACAAGGAAGTGAGAATCCTAAGGGAACATGCCAGAGGGAAGCAAAACAAAGCTATCAAGCAGATGAAATATAAAGCAACTGGATGCACATGTAATGCAACAGTACAAGCAAGGGAGACAAGCTCAACCTTTAATGCAAACATGGGATGCAAACAAAGATGCACAGAGAAAGCACGCAAGCAAAGGGAGGCAAGCTCAACCTTTAAATGCAAACATGTCAAGTATGAAAGGCATATAAACATCCAAGCAAAGGGAGGCAAGCTCAACCTTTAAATGCAAGCAAGAAATGCACAGAGAAAGCACACAAGCAAACAGAGGCAACCCTCAACCTTTAATGCAGTCATGCACCTACACAAGAGTATCTACTCATGCAATTCTATCCTAATTCATCACAACAAGCAGACAATGAAATCAATTCATCAGGAGAGAGATAAACTAGATGAGCAACAAGGAAATCATCCCAAGGCTACATCAGGTTTAGATGTGTGTCAACACAAGAGTCTATCCCAGGATCAACCTCTTTATGGAATGCACATTAGACCTCCCAAAGGGAGGACCAGGCTCTCACAAGAGAGATCCTAAGAATGTAGGACAGATGAGAATGGTGGAACCTAGATGACAATCTAAGGTGTCTGGCTAATGTGTATCAATACAGGAGTCCTCTAAGGCTCAACCTCTTTATGGAATGCACATTATACCTCCCAAAGGGAGGGCCAGGCTCTCACAAGAGAGATCCTCAGATCAATGGACAAAGAGATGATTTAAAGGGTGGAACCTGATGAACAACTAGGGTTTTAGGTTCATTGTGTATCAACACAAGAGTCCTCTAAGGCCCAACCTCTTTATGGAATGCACATTAGACCTCCCAAAGGGAGGACCAGGCTCTCACAAGAGAGATCCTCAGATCAATGGACAAAGATGGAATGATGATGGGAAGCATGGGGAAGACCAAAGGAATCCACCATGGCACTCAACCAATCATCTTAAAGATTGTATCCTCAAGGGTTTTACCATTCATGGTATGCCTTTAGTCCTTCCAAAGGAAGGAATAGGCTTCCACAAAGGAACCCTAAATCATAGGATAGGGAATGGGGAAGGAAAAAATCAATCACCTAAAGCTTCTAAAGAAACCCTAATAGTTAAGCTCTAAAGGAAATCCATCCTAAGGGAGCTAATGACATCATAAAGACTTTAAAACTACCCTACAAAGGTCTCAACCTATGTACTATGGGTTCATGTAATGATTGGGTGACTAAGGACTTCCTAAAGATCACTTAAAGGGCAAAACTAGATGGAGGTTCAAATGGGGAACACCCTAACAACAGCAAGAATGTAAAAATCTATAAAAAATAGGAAAACACTCCTAAAAATTCTAATAAAAATCCTAAGGGATCCTCAAGATGTTAGGAGGCTATGGTCAAAAATTCAGGTCAAGATTCCAAGCCTAAGGGTATGAACAGAATGCAAAAGCCTAATGTATGCTATGGAGGATGCAAAGGGAAAGGGTGCTAAAGATCTATTTCTAACTCTAATCAAATGGAACTTAAAAATCAGGATAAAAAATACCTAAAGGTCACTTAGGGTATCTATAAACAACATACAAAAAATTAGGGATTAATTATAAGCATTGCATAAGAAATAAAATCCTACAAGCTAGCATGCATATTTTCACAATTAAAGAAATGACCAATCAAAGAAAATTCTAATTAAATTGAAAAATGCTTTTAAAAAAAATCCAATAACATATAAAATCATTTAACACATTAAGGAATCATGGGAAAACAATTCAGGAATTATGGATGCATTTCACTATTTTTAATGGATTAAATCAATCATGTAATAAAACAAGAAAAATAAGAAAAAGAAATGAAAAAGATTAAATGTGCGTAGCAAATAGCAATAAAAGCAAGTTAAAACGCCTGGGCCTCACAAAAGGGGGGTGTAAGTATCAACTTTGGGCCCAGTCCAATTCACGTTTGGAAGAAAACTGAGGGATCACCTGTGTTTCAGTCAATGCACCCTCGCGGTACGTCTTAATCCTAACCACTCAATGTTTTAGTAGCCTGATCCAAGGCCTCTCACGCTGCCACATCATAAGAAGAAATCAAACCCTAACTAAAATAAACCACAGCCGTGAGATGAGGGGACTAGGTCAAGGAACTATCAAGATCCTACGATCACGAACGCGTCTGGGCATTTGAACTTGGGAATGGAGGGAACTACACAGACGGTGGCCAGAGAAGACTTCAATCGTCTTCTCCGGTGAGTGTGAACAGTAGCATGCGAAAAAACTTAACCAAACTCATAAATTCTTGTACCAATCGAATCCTCTCCTCACCAGCATCAACAATCTAGGTTTTAAATTCATTTTAACCTTAAGAATCATCTAAACCGATAACTACAAGAAAATGTGTCATGTCAAAATTTGCAATAATCAGTCTCCACCTATCAAGGATCCTAACCACATAAATATCAGATGCTAATCCATCAAGAATTATGAGAAATGTTGAAAGAAAGAAACCTGGTTTCAAGCTTGCACCAAGGTGTGATATGGTGATGATTCTTGCTCCAATTGATTCAGGAAGCTTCAATGGACCTTGATAGAGCTTTCTTGATCTTCAATTCACCTTGAATGCCCTTGATTCTTGAAATTCGATTTCCACTTTCACCTTCACTTCTCTAACCATTTCTAACTATTTTTTGCATCAAAACTCATCATCTTCTCATGGAATCAATCCAGGGTTTATATAGAATCAATCTGGAATGGATTTGAAACCCAATTGTGGCTGGTTTAGCCCAATCCAAAACTTACTTTTATTCACTTTGAAGCTTGTCCATGTGCACGAAAACAGAGCCAAAACTCTTGCTCATTGCTTCAATTGAATTGCTGGTAATGTGGTGAACATGAATGGATGGGATTATCTCCTTGTTTTGGATCAATGGTTGATGTTGATTATGTTTCTTCAATTTTAAAAAACACGAAAAATGGTGTGTTTTTATGGCTCAATTTTCAAATCCATGAATTCCATTGTTCTTGAAATGTGAAGTGTGCTCAAAATATGCACAAATATGTCTTGAAATGGTGCATTATGAATTAATTTGGATTTTTGACTTTTAATGGCCTTTAAAGCTCCTTTTATGAAATTTCTTCAACCAATCTTCAACCCAATCCATATAAATGGATCCTTAGTGTTTGATTGAGCACATATCCCCATTTTGAGAAACTTTCAAGTTGGAGAAATTTGCATTTGAGGTATGCAAAGTGGTGAAATAGACCTATAACCAAAAGTGACTTATAATCCAAGTTTCCCAAAATACCCTTGCCTTGCAAGCTTCATATCTTGAGCTCTATAAATCAAAATGAGGACTTTTAGTACTCTTTGGAAAGCTAAGACTATAAGGAACAAATTTCATGTTTGGGTCAAGATGAGGAGAGACATACTTCTAGCTCAAACATGTCTTAGAAGTTGGTTGACTTTCAAGTACCAAAATCATATTCATCTGATGACCTGTAATTTGTCTGCTTCATAACTTAAGTTCTATAAATCCTATCAAGGACTTCTAGTACTGAAAATAAAGCTAAGAACATGCTCTACAAGTCTCATGTTGATATCAAGATGAGATGAAACTTGTACCTTGAGTTATGTGGTCTTGAAGTTAGGCACTAAAATAGGGGATTTTACACTGTCAATCTTAGAAACCCTAGCTCAATAACTTCTCACACTCTTAAATATTGATGAATTGATCTAGGAACAATCTTCTAGGTGTCTCAACACAACATCCGATGATCACAATTGCTTGGAATTGAGTCTTAATCTCCTCAAGACCCACAGTTGATTTAGGGTTGACCAGGTGAAACCCTAGTTGCACCACCTTTGGTTGTGGCCTCTTATACTGGATATAATGACTTTCCCAAGCTCCATAATGACTCTCAAGACATTTCATGAGCCCTCTCAATGCTTCTGGGCCACCTCCCTGGATTCAAAATCATCTGATGATCTCCCATGACCTTCAAGTTGGGAGCTATGCACACTTGTATCCATCCATTTCCCCAAAGGTTTTGACTTCTTCATGAAGGCTTGTTGAGGATGATAGATTGATTATATCTTCTTGATTGGCTCTATAACCTTTGGTAATCTCCTCTTGATAGGCACATCTCTTGATCCCCTGCACAAATGACCATGCAATGCATATGCTAATGCTACAATGAATGCAATGAAACATGAGCTAGGTAAAGAAAAAGGTTAGGCAAATTTTGGGGTGCAACAGGGTGGTTTTCAACGCTATTCTAGCTATATGCATATATGGAATTGTTTTATTTCCTAACATACCAGACTTTGTTGATATGGATGCTTTTCATATTTTCGCTTCTAAGAATCCTGTACCTACTCTTCTGGGAGACGTGTACCATTCATTACATTACAAAAATGAGAAGAGAAGAGGAAATAATGTTTCTTGTTGTTCACCACTTCTTCACAAATGGTTTATGGAACATCTTCCCCAAATTGGAGCTGTTGTTGATACGTCGGATACATTGGATTGGTCAGAAAGACTCATAGATTTGACATATGAAATATTGTCTGGTTTAATCGAGATCTGCTTGGCATGGAGATCATCTTTAGTTATGGAAACTTTCCTAATGTTCCTCTGATAGGAAGAAAAGGTGGTATCAATTACAATCCTTCTCTTGCTATTGGACAGTTTGGTTACACTTTGAAAGGGCCCCCGAAGGCGGAGGAAATATAGGAATCTCTATAATTCACAGGAGTAGCTGACTGTGATACTTTAGCCAAGTTAAAGGAGGCTTGGGGAAGAGTTCATCGGAGAGGAAAACATTCTTTGGGTAAGGGCGACTGCAGAGCTTATGGACCTTATGTGGATTAGATCTAGGAGATGGTGGAGAGAATGTTGTTACCATTCCCCTTCAGAGAACCTTTGTATCCTTTGGTTATTGAAGAACCTACAATAGTTGATATTCAAAGGTATAATAAGTTGTGGGTCGAAAAAGAAGAATTACGCAAGGAGAATGAAGAGTTGAAAAAACAGGTTAGTCAGTTAAAGAGCGACAAGAATGAAGCAGTCTACTTGGCCAAGATGAAGACAGAAGCCTTGGATAAGATGGGAAAAGAGTTAACTAAAGAGATTCGTCTATGAGAATGAGTTGGTCAAGATTTGAAGAGCACTGGTAATGTTCTTAGAAACAAAAAGAAAGATCTAGATAGGGCGTGCCTGGAGATATCCAAGTTCAATGATCAGTGGAACATTGCGCTAACCGCCAACAAAGGAAGAGAGGATGAGCTTCATAAGCAGATTGACAGACTGAAGACGCAGCTCAGGATCAAGGATGAAAAAGTTTCATTGGAATCATCTCACCGGTATGAGAGTGATCGTAAGTTACAAGAAACCCAGTCAGCGCTAGAAGAGTTCAAGATAAGGATAGAACTGAAGAAACCGAGACTTGAAGATGCCTTCGGGGAAGATTCCTGGGAAGATTATGCTCAAAGTTTGAAGGATGTTATCAGCAAAAGAGGTTTCCTCATACAGGCGTTGGTTGTAAGGCCTGAACACCCAGATACAAAGAATCTATTAGAGGAGTTTCAGGCTCATTACAGTGGCTGAAGAGGGTTATCTGATGTAGTTTTCTTTCAGTTTTCCTCTCTATTATCTTGTATTGAGACCATCACCAGACTTGTTGGATGGAGTCATATGATCATTTCTTGTTGTATATCTTGACATTGTTTTGTGTATGTTGACTTCCGTCCTCATTTTATTTATGAGAAGAGATTTGTGATTCTATGTGTTGTTCTCCTGCTTGCTTTTTGTTCTTGGAACTAGAATCAAGGGGAAATCTTCCTGAATCATATATACATGCTTGCATTTTGCATCATCATTATCATTTTGCATAGCAGGTGTTCTCGGGACTGTTAATCTTATCTCTACATGGTTTTCTCACAGTAGTTTACAGGATAGCAGACCCGACATTCCACAGGTACTCTACATGGGGGAATCGGCAAAGAATCATGGATCAGGTACAACAAGAGTTACAGGAATTCAGAGACCGGATGACATAGTTTATGAACATGATGCAGGGAGTAGTCAATGGGCAGAAACAACTGAGAACTCTAGTCCAACCGCTGATAGCCAGGGTGGATGGCAGTGGTGTCTTACATGGAGGAACTACTGCTAATCCTTCCCCAATTGATGGTAGCATTCCTCAGGCCAATGTAATCCCTACTGTTGTTAATCCTCTGGACGGAGGTCACCAAGCAGGAGTTCATATGACTGGTGCAGGAGGTGGTGTGGGTGCTGCACATGAAGCTACAGGTCCTCACTAGGAAGAAGGCGACCCGGATGATGTATTTTCAATGAGAGACTTGGACATGGATCCCTCTGCAGAGGCTGACAAGAGGTTCAAGATGATTGAAGAGAAAAAGAAGAGCCTCGAGAACCAAAATTTTTTGGGACTTGACATGTCAAATATGGGATTAATACCAGGGGTCAAGATTCCCCCCAAATTCAAAGTGCCAGATTTCGACAAGTTCAAAGGGACGACCTATCCTAGAGTATATCCCATGGCTTATTACTGGAAGATGCCAGCTTATTCCGACGACGAGAAATGGTTGATGCATTTATTTTAGGACAGCTTACCAGGTCCTTCTCTAGAATGGTATATGGGACTGGAAGGGACGCATATCAGGAGGAGGGATTTAGGGGAAGATTTTGCTCGTCATTACCAATATAATAGTGATTTGGCGCCAAACAGAGTACAGTTACAGAACTTATCACAGAGAAACAATGAAGGATTTAAGGAATACGCCCAGAGGTGGCGGGAACTAGCAGCTACAGTTCAACCTCCGATTGTGGAACGAGAACTAATTAACATGTTCGTGGCAACCCTGCCAAAAATATACTATGAGAAGTTAATTGGGAGCATGTCTGGGAGTTTTTCTGACTTGATCATAACAGGGGAAAGAGTGGAAAATGGAATAAAGTTGGGAAAGATACAGAGTGGAGAAGGGTCTACATTAGGAGGAATGAGGAAGACATATGGGAACCCAAAGAAAAGGGAAGGAGATACGAATGTCGTATCAGCCTACAGAAACAGAGACCGAGCACAACATCAACAACAGTACCAGCCTCAAAGTCAGCAACAAATTGCTAGTATAGCCATTCTGGTTGTACCTCAGCAACCTACCATTGCACCTCGCCGTTATCCAGACAGAGGAAGGATGGCCAATAGGCAGTTCGACATGCCTCCCATGCCTTACTCTTAATTACTGCAACATATGCTACAGTTGTAACTTGTTCAAAAAAGGACTTTGGCGCCGCTTACTTGCACACCTCCACCAGGCTATGACGCAAATGCTCGATGTGATTTTCATTCTGGTGCTTCGGGTCATAACATTAATAATTGTAAATCTTTTAAGCATAAAGTGCAAGATCTGCTTGACTCCAAAGCAATCAGTTTTACAAATAAGACCCCGAATGTGAATCAAAATCCTATGTCGAATCACAGGGTGGCCAGAGCTAATGCTGTTATCGAGGGAGAAAGGTTAAATCTGATAACTAGTGTGGAGGAATTGAAAACACCATTGAGTTATGTGAAGGAGAAATTGCTAAAGGGTGGTGTTTTTCCTGGCTGTTTAGAAGACTGTAAGGGATGTGGTACACACCCAGGATGATGTGCTGAGTTGAGGAATCATATTCAAGGTTTGATTAATGAGGGCATTTTGCAATTTGACAGAATCTTCGAGGAAGAAGATATGGAAGAAGTTGATAATGAACAGGATGAAATTGCAACAATTTAATCCCATACCGAACAATCAATATTTCAGTGCCGCTGAGGCCAACTCATGTTATCATTACTACGCCAGGAACGGTACCCTATGAGAGTACCAAGGCCAACCCTTGGAACTATGGGGTAGAAGTATTCTGCAATGGGTACACATAAGAGTTGGTAGAGACGTCAGTTGGGGGATCATTTATTGACAATGTTGTTGGAGCAGGAGGCTTGACTAGGAGCGGTAGAGTGTTCTCCCCGTCGGAGACTAATGTGGAAAGAAATGACAAAGGTAAGGGTAAAGTTGTAGTAGAAGACGATCAGCAGCAAGGGGAGAAAGACTCCTTGGCCAAAGATGTTGATGAATTCATGCGAATCATTCGTAAAAGTGATTAAAAAATCGTAGATCACTTACAGCAAACACCTTCTAAGATCTCGATCTTGTCATTGTTGTTGTGCTCTGAGGCACATAGAAATGCTTTGCTGAGAATTTTGAATACGGCTCATGTTAACGCAGGTAATGGTTTGGGCTTTATAGATTTGGATCTAACTCCCGCTCGAAGAAATCAGAACCATGCTCTACACATATCCATAGAGTGTATGGGGCTATTTTGTCTCATGTGCTAGTTGATACAGGATCATCACTCAATGTGTTGCCCAAGAAAGCATTGATGAAGCTGACACCCAGGGTTTGATTTGTACTCCTAGTGATTTGGTGGTGAGAGCTTTTGATGGGACTAGAAGGTCAGTGTTTGGTGAAGTCACATTGCCGATTCAGGTGGGCCCAGAAATCTTTGACGCAGTCTTCTATATCATGGATATCCAGCCTGCTTATAAATGTACTCGGCCGGCCATGGATACATTCTGCTAGGGCAGTTACCTCGACTTTGCACCAGAAATTGAAATATATGGTGGAGGGGAAGATTGTCATAGTCTGTGAGGAGGAAGATATCATGATCAGTCACCTGTAATCTTTCAAGTACGTAGAAGTGGATGGGGAGATTCATGAGACGCTGTGTTAGGCATTTGAAGCAGTACAGGTTAAGGAAAGGCCTCATGTTGAAGACAAAGTTCTAGAAATTTCGGTGTCCTTGTTTAAAGAAGCTTGTGCCATTATAGAATTTGGTTCTTCGTAGAGGTGGGGTCAAGTTCTCAGTGTTCCTAACAAGCAAGACAAGTTTGGCCTGGGATATAACCCATCTTCTTCTCAGAGTGCTCCGAGGTACAAGGGACCCGTTCAGTTCACCAGTGGTGGTGTTATTTTTTATGGGATTAATGATGTGGGATATGATGAAGAAGATAGCGACTGCGACATGGATGCTTGGATTCGTCCGTGTGTTCCTGGACAGAAGCTATGCAATTGGACTATGGAGGAAATCGTCCAAGTCACTTCTGAAGAGTAATTTCTTTGTTTTTGATTATATGTGGTCCTACGTTCTGCCTAAGACGTAGTGAATTTCCTTTGTAGGGCCCTTTAGTTTATGTTCAAACTTTTTACCATTAATGAAATGTGTTCTTTTTGCATTCAAATATTTTGATCCTTGTTTTTAATTTTATGTTTCTATTTTCAACATCAAAATGGCAATGTGTTTGTGTTTGTTTGCATATCATATTAAGCATAAAACATCAATCATGCAGGTTTCACATCTCAGATACCATTGATTCAGATTCGGCTATGACTCGATATGATTTTGAAAGTCCTATTTTACAAGCTGAAGAAGAGACTGGTGAAGATTGCGACCTACCTGAAGAACTGGCCAGACTTTTGAGACAAGAGGAAAAAGTCATTTTGCCTCATCAATAGGATGTTGAAGTTGTCAATCTGGGCACTGAAGAGGATAGGAAAGAAGTCGGTGTCGGGGCTGCATTGGAAGATGACGTCAAAAGAAGATTGGTGGAAATGCTCCAGGAGTATAGAGATGTCTTCGCTTGGTCGTATGAAGATATGTCAGGGTTGGATACCGATATAGTTATGCACTGTCCACCTCTTCGGGAAGAATGTCCGCCTGTAAAACAAAAGTTGAGAAGGATCAGGCTTGATATGGTAGTCAAGATTAAGGAAGAGGTCTAGAAGCAGTTGAATGTCGGTTTTCTTGCCGTTGCAAATTATCCTCCATAGGTTGCTAATATTGTTCCTGTGCCTAAGAAAGATGGAAAGGTCAGGATGTGCGTCGATTATCCAGATCTAAATAGAGCGAGCCCAAAAGATGATTTCCCGTTTCCCCACATTGATGTTTTAGTTGATAATACTGCTCAATATTCTGTGTTTTCCTTCATGGATGGTTTCTTTGGGTACAACCAAATCAAAATGGCCCCAGAAGACATGGAGAAAACTACTTTTATCACGCCGTGGGGGACCTTTTGCTACAAAGTTATGCCTTTTTGATTTGAAAAATGCAGGGGCAACTTATCAGCGGGCAATGGTGACTCTATTTCATGATATGATTCATCATGAGATCGAAGTGTATGTTGATGACATGATTGCGAAGTCGCAGACGTAGGAGGGTCATCTAGTTAATCTGTTGAAGTTGTTTGAAAGGTTAAGGAAATTCAGGTTGAGGTTGAATCCAAATAAGTGCACTTTCGGAGTGAGATCGGGAAAGTTGTTGGGGTTCATTGTCAGTGAAAGAGGAATCGAGGTAGATCCTGCCAAAATAAAAGCCATATAAGAAATGCCTGAGCCAAAAACAGAAAAAGAGGTTCGTAGTTTTCTGGGGAGATTGAACTACATTGCGAGATTCATATCTCACCTTACAGTCACTTGGGAACCAATATTCAAATTGTTAAAGAAAGATCAAGCAGTCGTATGGAACGAAAATTGTCAAAGGGCATTTGAAAAAATAAAAGAATATTTGCAGGAACCTCTGATACTGATGCCTCCAGTTGTAGGAAGACCTTTGATTATGTATTTAAAGGTTCTTGAGAACTCAATGGGTTGTTTGCTCGGTCAACATGATGAGACAGGCAAAAAAGAGCACGCTATTTACTACTTGAGTAAAAAGTTCACAGAATGTGAGTCCAGATACTCAATGCTAGAAAAGACATGTTGTGCACTCGCTTGGGCAGCGAAATGCCTAAGGCAATACATGCTAAACCATACAACCATGTTGATTTCAAAGATGGATCTGATCAAGTACGTGTTTGAAAAGCAGGCGCTTTCCAGGAGAATTTCTAGATGGTAGATGGTTCTGACAGAGTACGATATTCAATATGTTTCCCAAAAAGCCATTAAGGGGAGTGTTTTGTCAGAATATCTCACAAAACAACCAGTTGAGGATTATCAACCAATGAAGTTTGAGTTTCCCGAAGAAGACATAATGTTTTTAAAGATGAAGAACTGTGACAAGCCTCTACTAGATGAAGGTCTCGAAATTGGCTCTCAGTGGAAATTGGTTTTTGACAGTGATGTTAATTCATATGGGAACGGAATTGGGGCAACCATTACAACTCCTCACGGTTCCCACGTACCGTTTACCACCCGATTATCATTCGCCTGCACCAACAATGAAGCTGAATATGAAGCGTGCATCATGGGTATAGAAGAAGCTATTGATTTAAGAATCAAGAATCTTGATGTCTATGGTGATTCAGCTTTAGTCGTCAATCAGATTAAACGAGTGTGGAAAACCCGTCAACCCAACCTGGTGCCTTATATGAATTATGCAAGAAGATTGTTTCCTTTCTTCGACAGGGTCGAATTTCATCATGTACGGAAGGCTGAGAATCATATGGCGGACGCTTTGGAAACGTTATCATCAATGTATAAAGTGA
The DNA here is from genome assembly GCA_963859935.3 of Lathyrus sativus. Taxonomy (NCBI): domain Eukaryota; kingdom Viridiplantae; phylum Streptophyta; class Magnoliopsida; order Fabales; family Fabaceae; genus Lathyrus; species Lathyrus sativus. The sequence goes on from OZ012739.1 coordinate 259,960,207, forward strand.
ATTACTGGAATAAATCTCCAATGATCACTATCATGCGCCTCGATAGGCCAGCTTTCATATTTGTAGTAGAAGAAGCATCGGATGGGAAACCTTGGTATTTTAATATCATAAATTTCCTCAAGAACCAAAAGTATCTGCCTAGGCCATCGAGTAGAGATAAGAAGACTCTAAGGAGGCTGTCAGGAAACTTTTACTTGAACAAGGATGATGTGTTGTACAAAAGAAACTTCGACCTGGTATTATTGCGTTGTGTGGACGAAAATGAAGCAAGCTCGCTAATGGAAGAGCTCTACGAAGGTTCTTTTGGTACACATGCTGGCGAGCATGCGATGTCCAGAGAGTTGTTGAGAGCAGGGTATTATTGGATGACTATGGAATCTGATTGTTTTAAGTATGCCAGGAAGTGCCATAAATGTCAAATTTATGCTGACAAAATGCATGTGTTGCCAAGTCCTCTGAATGTTTTGACATCTCTTTGGCCCTTTGCAATGTGGGGCATCGACATGATTGGCAAGATTGAACCGACTGCCTCTAATCAGCACTGCTTTATATTGGTGGCAATCGATTATTTCACCAAGTGGGTAGAAGCAGCTTCCTTTGCCAATCTGACCAGACAGACAATTGCTCGGTTTATCAAGAAGGACATCATCTGCCGATATGGAGTGCCAGAACGAATCATTACTAACAATGGTTCGAATTTGAACAATAAGATGATGAAAGAATTGTGCCAGAGTTTCAAGATTGAACACCATAACTCTTCTCTGTACCGTCCGAAGATGAATGGTGCTGTTGAGGCAGCCAATAAGAATATCAAGAAGATTGTACAGAAAATGGTGGTGACGTACAAGGATTGGCATGAGATGTTACCTTTTTCTTTACATGGCTATTGTACTTCAGTGTGTATGTTGACTTGGGAAACTCCTTTCTCGCTGGTGTATGGTATGGAAGCGATCCTACTGTTGGAAGTCGAGATTCCTTCTCTAAGGGAATTGGTTGATGTGAATATTGATGAAGCAGAATGGGTCAAGGCTAGGTTGAATCAACTTAGTCTAATGGATGAGAAAAGATTCGCAGCTATCGCCCATGGCCGGTTGTATCAAAGCAGGATGAAGAAGGCATTTGATCAGAAGGTGCACCCTCGGCATTTTCAGGCAGGTGAATTAGTACTGAAGAAGATCGTCCCTCCACAAACAGATCACAGGGGAAAATGGACTCCCAATTACGAAGGCCCATATGTAGTAAGGAAAGTTTTCTCTGGAGGAGCCTTATTACTATCAACTATGGACGGTGAAGATTTTACGTCCCATGTGAATGCAAACGTAGTCAAAAAATAATTTTCCTAAAAGAGACCCGCTAGACATAAAAAGAAAGGTCCAGGCAAAAATGGGGCATCCCTACGAACTATAAAAAGAATAGGTTCGGGCAAAAATTAGGGATAAAAGAAAAAATAATAAACCCACGAAGTTGACAACCTGAAAAGGTAACTTTGGCAAAAATGGGCATCCCGGTGGATCGAAAACCCACAAGGGCGATTCAGGAAAAAGTTAGGGATTTAAAACCAAACGACTACAGTCTGCGTCTGACCCATGAGCACAGTTGGATTCTTGGAGGTCCCGAAGGTTAATAGGTTAATTCTCTTCAAAAAGCGAAACATTGGCAAAGTATCAAAGTCATACGGGTCATAGTCAAATCGACACATCAAGGTTGTCTGTTTCCATATTGCCGACATTTATATATCTTTTGGATTTGTACTTTTTACGTGATTTCCTCTTTTCAGAAGTTGCATTTGTTGTAATTTGCCTGTTTATAGGCCATTTTAATCAATGAAGTATTTTCCACAAAGAGCTTTCTATTTCTTGTTTGTTTTTGTTGTTTTGTTTGCAAAAAGACGTCTGATATTTTTGATAAAATTTACATAGAAAAACTTTTGGGGCTTTGCTAATCATGATTAAAACGATGATTTATTTGAATGATGTCATGGACGATGACCGAAATAGCCATTGTTGCATATAGGACACGTTGTTTGTTTGTCACTTATAGGATTCACTCCACCAAGAACTGTTTCCAGGTCAGAGGTGTCTCACCAATAGTAGTATGCACTTATCCCCAGCAGGCTAAGATTGAGATCATTCCCCAGCAGTGAGGCAAGTTCAGCATTGTTCCCCGACAGGATCTATATCATTGACTTTTCTCCCCAAGCAGATATCTAAGGCTGATTCCCTAGAAGACTATTTCGGAAATGGTAGACATTTGCAGCAGAATCTAATGATCATTGGTTTTCTTCAAAGTGAAATATTTGGGATAACTCCCCGATGGATGTTATTTTCAATTCCCATCAGATTGGAATTGTCCCCAGAAGAGTTCTATTCCAGAAGGTCGTTCAGGGCGTATCCCTCAAGAAGTTGGCTTGTCATTTATCTCGACACCTTTTCTCGGTGGTGGTCCTTTGCATTTGCATAGCATCCTCCCAAACGTGTAGCATTTCCATTTCGCATGGAGCATTGCGCCATATTCAAACATATGCATGCGAAGCATAAGCCAGGTTTATATCTTTTTGTTGCCAAACATCTCTCCAGCAGATAACAGCATAATTCGTGAGTCTTTGTAGCATCAGACCCCAGTAAGAATCGTCAGTGGATGTCTTAATCTTATCTTTTGCTCCCCAACAGGATTTGCTTGTTTAAGTTTCTCTTTCCCCGGCGGATTTCTCTTTTCCAGGTTGTGAATTGGTTGATTCTACTTCCTGTTTATCCCAAATGCTATTCTGACTCTCGGTTGGTAGTCTGTCATTTTGTGGATGCTATCCCGACTTTTGGTTGGTAGTCTTCTTTTGTTCCCCTGCAGAGTCGTCATCCCGACTTTTTGTTGGTAGTCTCCTTTTGTGGTGATCCTAACTTTTGGTTAGTAGTTGTTGTCCTAACTTTTGGTTGGTAGAGTTTCCTTCATTCCCCGCAGAGTCGTTATCCTGACTTCTGGTTGGTAAGCCTCTTTTTTGGTCCAGTTCGCATTCAGTAGACGTTTTAGCAATTCTAACTTTTGGTTAGTAGCTTTTGTTCCTACTTTTAGTCGATGATCTTTCGTGGTGATCCTAACTCTTGGTTAGTAGCTTTTGTTCCGAATTTTGGTCGATGATATCTAGCTTTTGGTTAGTAGCTTTTATTATGACTTTTGGTCGATGATATCTAAATCTTGGTTAGTAGCTTTTGTTCTGACTTTTGGTCGATGATATCTAACTCTTGGTTAGTAGCTTTTATTCTGACTTTTGGTCGATGATATCTAACTTTTGGTTAGCAGTTTTTGTTCCGACTTTTGGTCGATGATCCTAACTTTTGGTTAGCAGTTTTTGTTCTGACTTTTGGTCGATGTTCCTAACTTTTGGTTAGCGGTTTTTGTTCCTACTTTTGGTCGACGACATCATTTGGGTGGTCCTAACTTTTGGTTAGTAGTCTCTTTCCCGCAACTCTTAGTTATAATTCTCTGGGTGATCCTAACTTTTGGTTAGTAGCTTGTTTCTCGCAACTTTTAGATACAATCCCCTAGAAATTCGAACATTTGGTTGGTAGTCCCAGTTATCACTTTGATCAGTTATTGTTTCGGTCATCCCAACTCTTGATTGGTATTCATTGTTTTTAAGTCCATTTTCGACTAGCAAGCTCAATAGTATACCATCCCGCAGGTTGCAAATTTTTGGGATCTTTTGTATTCAATTGTCTTTTACCTTGAATGTTTGAAAGCGTTTGCTTTTCATACCTTCAGGTCCAAGCCGTTTGAATAGGGGCAGCTGTAGTACCCCAAAATGTTCCAAACCTTTTCTTCTATCTTGGCTTATGTTTCATAGCATCTTGCATTAGCATTTGTGCATAGCATTATTTCTAGACAAGGGACCAAGATGTTTTATTTACTATTCAAGAGAGAAGCTCCATGTTCAAAGCTCAGGCAAGGGTACAACTTCAAGTCCCCAAGTCTTCATTATCATCAGAGTTGGTCTTAAAGCTTCTTGAGGAGAGAAAGTAGGTGTTTGGTTATTTCATCCTATCTTAAGGATGATTAGAGGAACATGTGGCTACCTCCTTGGATGAAACATGGTTCAAGGGCTCAATGTGCACCCTAAGGGTCCTCTATGGGGGTCACATGATTACACAAATCATTTGCAAGAACCTCAGTCAGTGGATAAGGTGTTAGGGTTTTATCAAGTCAACAAAAAGTCAACTGTGGATTTGAAAGAGCTCAAGGCTTGATTCTTGATCATTGAAGCCATGAGAAGTCATCCTAAGTCATCTCAAATGTTACATTGAAGCTATGTCAATGAGATTCAATAGTTCAGAAAGTTGCTAAATTAGGGTTTCAGATGATCCTAAGTGTAAAATCCCCTCTTTTGGTATATAACTTCAATGAAAATTCTCACTATGATGCAAGTCCTATCTCATTTTCCATAAAACATGAGACTTGTTCCTCATCTTTAAAATTTTCTTTTGAGTACAAGAACTATTCCATTGGGTTCATACATCTCAAGCTATGATGTTTACAAGTTGGTGTCACAAAATAAAGAGAATTTAGAGGTACTCAAGGGTAACTCACTTCTAAGGCATTTTTCACATGGAATCAAGCTCTCCCTCATTTTCCATCAAACATGAGCGTTGTTCCTTATTGTCTAAGCTTTCCAAAAAGTGTTAGAACTTATAGTTCCCATGTGTGAAGCTCTAGTTATGATCATCCCAAGTCAAGGTCATTTTTGGAAACCTAGTTTTAGGTCACTCATTTCAAGGACCAAATACATGAACTTCAAGAACTCAAATCAAGTTTCTTGCCACATGAAACTTGTATTCCAAGACCTTAACTCCATTATAACCCCAAATTCTATGGCCTTTGATGATTTGTGAGACAATTAAAGCATTATGAACATGAAAATATGGATTATGGATCTAATGTGATTTTCTTACATTCCAAGTCACCAAATGGGATTCATTTTTGATCCTTTGATACCGTTTCATCATCATATCATGACCACACAAAATCTTACCCAAAATGAGCAAGCATGAATCCATATTTTCAAGCCATTTTTAATTTTCATGCCTTATAAAGGAATTATTCAAAACAATACACAAGGCCATCTCTCTTCTTGCTAACCTCCACATTTCATTTTCTCACACCCTTTTGTACCAATTGCTGACCTATAATGAGAGGCCAAACCTTCCAAACTCGTGTATGCATCATTTTTAAGTTTTTTAGCAAGTTTGTAAAATGAAATAATCACCCATCATGGGCCTGCAAAAACACCACAAAACCTTCATATATAAGGTCGAGAGAAACCCTAACATGGGTATAGAAGCTGGCTGCTGCAGAGAGAGCTCAAATCACTCAAAATTTCTCTAACTTTCTCTCACTTCAAGTTGCCCATTTCCTAGACTTTTTCTTCCATTTTTGGCTTGGTTCTTACTCACTGAAGCATAAGGAGGAGATTGGTGGCTTTGGATTGAAGCTTGCACAACATTTGAAGGACCAATGGAGTTGCTCCGTTAGGTAATTTTTATTCATCTAGAACTCTCATTCTATGCATCAATAAAGCTCCATACTGGTTGCATCTGAAGCCCTACCATGTGTAGGCAATGTTTGATTGCTCGTGGTGTCTAATTGAACTTATTTCAGTTTGTGTGACAAATTTTTGTGGCTTGATTTCACTATGATAGAAGAGGCTTTATGAAAAACTAATGGTAGATTCGTGATCTACGTGAAAAAAACCTTCAAAACCATGTCTTGAGTTTTCATTTTTATCATGTTTTTCAGTCGCCACCGGTGAAGCTCACCGGAGAAGACGATCGGAGCTAGGGCTCCGGCGTCTGAGGTCAAAAGCTGAGGTGGGCAGTGATTAGGCATTGACTGGCTGGTGTGGCACGTTGAAACGTGATGTGGCATGCCACATCCGTTAATGAAATGGTGTGTTTCATTTAGTCTAAGTTGTGTTTGAATTTTAGACAGAGCCTAGCATTTTTTGCTATCCACACACCCTCATTTCCAGCCCAATGCGCGTTTTGAACTACATCTAGTTCAATCTGATTATTGCTATCACACCCCTTTTTCACTCTTTTTCCATTTTATTTTATTTTTATTCAACTTTCAATTTACATTTATTTTAAATAGTTTTAATCATTCTAAAAATCCATAAAAAATACTTTCTGATTAATTGGTGTCTTGAGATATTTTTCACAATTTTTATTTTATTTTTCATTTTATTTTATTATTTTGAATCGATTTAATTTGTGAAGAGGTTTATATGTTTATGCTTATGATTTAGGCTTGATGATTGACATCATTTGAATACCCCCTTTGACCAATTTTCCTCTCACACTTGGGTGTTTGATTGAGGATTATTTGAGGGCTGGTTTGATGCCTTGGTGATCATTTCTTGGTTGTTTTTCATTGGATTTTATTTGACCCTCGATGTATGTTTGATAAGTTAAATACCTTGCCTTGTTTGATACAATTGGTGATGCTTTGATGTCATTCTTGTTATGATATTTTGCACACTGATTTTGGATGGACTCAACTTGAGTTTGGAATTTTATTTGGATTTTATTTGGGCTTGTTTCTAATTTTTGGTTGATGCCTCACAACCTTGTTATTTTAACTATGTGTGTGTGCATGTCTTGACCTAATTTTTGAGGTGTGATCTTGTATGATCCCATGAATGCTTATTGAGTCTTGTTTTCTTTTAATGACATGTTTGAGGTTCTGATCTTCATGATTAAAAGTCCATTGAATGTTTGTTTCATCTCATATGCTTTGTATGATCATGTTTTTCGCTTGTGTTTGACTTGTGAGATGTTTGCATGGACTTTGGTGTTCCAATCTGAGTGTGATCCTTCTTGATCTTGTTTGATAAGTTGGTTTTGAACTTGATGCATATCATTTGAGTTTGCTTCTGACCTTGAGGAATGGATACTTGATCTTGATGTTTTGGTGGCATGTGTCTTACTTTGAGAATGATTTGAATGTTTGAACTTGTTTGAGGTGTTTGGATGTTTTGCTTGGAGTGATTATGAATGAATGCTTGATTTTAATAATCATGATGTAGTTGCTGCCCCACCCTATCTCTCCCCTTATTTCTTTGTTTGTTGTTCAATGTTTGACATTATTCTTCTTAAGATGTTTGAAGCATGTGATCTTGTGTGATTACTTTGTTTGTCTTGGTGTTTTGATCTTCCATCTTGTTGACTTGGATATGACTTGTGTATGTCATTGATTTATGTCGCATGTTTGCATATTCATTGTTATTGAGGTTTGTGATTCTCTCATCTCTTTTCATCTTTCATGACTTGTTTAAATCTTTCTTTCTATTTTCATTTGTGATTGATTAGTGATGTGTTTACTTGTGCTTTCTCACATGATCCCTTAGGACTCCTAGTCCCTCTATTTAAGATGGGAGTAGGAGAGATATTATGCTTTCAATACTTTGTATGATAACATTAGGTAGTACCCTTTTATCCCAAATTTAGGACCACTTTGCATGACAACATTAGGGTCCTCAGTTCCCTTTAGTGTCCTTGTGTCTTCTCTTCTCATCTCAAAATCCTCTAAGACACTTAATAAAGAATGACAAGTATTGTATGCTACGAGCCTTAACTACATGAGAAATGATAAGTGGGGAGGTCTCTCTTCACTTGTCTAGAGTGTTTAGTGTATGCCCTTTGGGCGATATGCAACGCATTCGCTCTTGTGTCATAGTCTTTAGTGCAACATGAGTCTCAAATCAATTCAATCCACTTCTTCTCAAACTCACAAATAAAACTCAAACCTTTTCATCCTTCGGGATTGTTTCAAACTTCATTTTTAAAAGAAAAGAGTACGTTACTTTTCCGTTCTACCGTAAACAGGCATCGTCCCTAACTGCTAGAATAGAGATTTAGCGTCACTCATAAAATATACTTAACCAAGCAGTGGTCTAAGTTTCCCGAACTACGTTTGCTTTAATTTCGCATGCCAAATGAGAATACGTAGGCACAAGGCGGCGATGTCTTGGTGAGCAACCTTCCCCCCATCACCTGTAGTTTCCCGAACTACGTTGACTCTAACTTTCCCATTGTACGAGGGAATACGTTGGCATAGGAAGGCGATGTCCTATCGAGTATGCTCTTTCCGTTCAACCCCTATTTAGCAGTAACTTTTAGATAGTTTTCACTCATAGATTAGACAACAAGCATGGATCCTGTTGAGTACAACGGATGTGAGGGGTGCCTATACCTTCCCCTTGCGTAACCGACTCCCAAACCCAAGATTTGGTTGCGACGACCTTGTCTTTCCCGTTCTCGTAGGTTTTCTTTGATCGTTTCCTTTCCCTCTCTTCGGGATAAATAACGTTCGGTGGCGATTCTTCTATTTGTTTCCGCCGGCCCTTTTTTCATAGTTGCGACAGAACCCATTCAAAAACCAATGCAGAATGATATGCAAATGCAAATGGAAAACCAACCATTCAAGGAAAAAGCAAATTTTGTTTACAAACAGAGTTGAAAACACACGTAACAACGTGCTTTTAAAATCAGATTTTCATTGATAAGTTCAAATCCATTACAATAGATGGCCCTTGCTAACAAGCAAGATCTTTCTTACCACAAAAGCAACTAGTACATAAGATTATAATTTTAAAGAAAGCAGGAAATGGTGAATCAATCGTTCTAACTAGACAATCCTTCTCCTTCTTGAGACCTAGGACGGACTTGATTCTGCCGAATTATCTCCTGTAGTTCTGCATTTTCACGCTTCGCTTTGACTAAAGCATATCTCAGCTTCTCTCTAGGTGTGGGAACCTCAGGCTCCATAGTGATCTCATAGGTACGAGTATAGGACATTGTTAAAGTTATCTCCTTTGTGTTGCACTCCAAATTTTTACCCCTTAGATCCTCATCATCATTGTAGGATCATATTCATTTGATTAAATAACCTTAACCTATTTCAAGTTTATCTTTGTCAAGATGCAGATGAATCAGGGTTCCGTACCATCAAAATCGAGGCTTTGATGGTTTGATCAATCAATGTTTTGGATTGATTCAACTATAAACAAGATCAAGAATACTAAATTGGGTCAAGTATGAATTCAATTTGATGTGGTCACCCGGGAATTGAGAACAGTGCAGTTCAAGATACCCGATTAGGGTTCTCGATCAGGAAAAGTCAAGTGTAGATTGACTTTTGATTTAAAAAGTGTTTCAATGGTGGGATCATGGTCCATTAAGTTCCTATGGCTTAGTAAAGTCTATCCAAAGAGTTTCAAGTCCTCAGAATATCCGGATCATCAACAGTCGACTCGGTAGTCACCGATTGATCGAACGGTTGACCGAAAAGTCAACTCTTCAACCATAAGGAATTTAACTTCAAGATGTGAATCAAAAATGTTCCTTATGTCATATTATACTTTCCCATTAAATTTCATGACCATTGGATCAAGGGTTAAGAAGTAATTGCAAAAATCGGGAATTAGGGTTTCAAAAGGGGCAAGACCATAACTCCTCAACCACACATCCAAATGAAGTGGTTCAAAACTCATTGGAAAGCTCTTTACAAGTCCTACAAAAGCCTCAAAGTGGTCAATGGTCAAAAAATCCATAGATTTGGAGTTATGACAAAATTCATTTCAAGAAGGGAAAATAACATAGAAAAATTTCACTTTTAGGCTTGTTTTTTAACAACTTTGAAGGGCTTTTAAACCTAGTTCCATCTAGAATTTGGAAATCTCAAAAACATGAAAGTTGTATAGCTACTTTAGGGCTTTCTAAATTGTGGTAAAACTCCTCAATAGCATCTGTGAGCAGAAAGTTATGGGTCATGGAAGTTGGGGCTGCCACACTTGAAACACTATGTCAAAATTTCTCAAAATTCAGATTTCCAAAACTTGAGCTATCCTTAACCCTTGGATCATGATACAATATGATAATTAGAGGTTTGGATGAGTGAAAATGCAGTGAGAGATGTGAAGAGAGAGGCAAGTTGCAAGCAACTTGTAATAAAATAATCAAAATGTGTAAGAGGAAAGAGAAACGTTTCCTCCAAGAACTGTTGCAGCTGCAAGACTCATCACTCTAAGCTCTATGCAGTCACTTCATGCATCATTCCACTTGATTTTCTGACCTTCCTTGAGTCAAAGAACTGATGTGTAGAGCTGCCACAAAGATCTTGGCAAGATTCATTCAAATCTCACAATCTCCCTCCAAAAATGGCAAAATCCAAATCTGCCCTCACCTTCATTTTCACTATAAATAGAGGCATTCTCTATGATGTTAGACACACCAGAGCACTCTTAAAAACCAAGAGAAATCACAGCTCTCAACTCTCATTCATTTTCTCAAAAGCTTCATTCTTCAAAAACTTCAAGTTTTCGCCAAAATCTGTCCCAAGCAAAACTCTGCCCAAACACATTTCCACCACTTCTAAGCCACTCCAAACCATTTACACAATATATAAACATTGTGTAGAAGGTGTTCATACACTCAAACCACCCAAAAACATCATTTTCCTAAAAGTCAAACTCCATACCTTAATATGTTGACTTTCATGCACTTTGGAAGCCAAGTCTTTACTTAAGGCATTTCCTACCACCTCAACACTCCCAACACCTTATATATATCATATTTCAAATGTCCAAACTCTCAAAAACCAGCTGGGAGGTTCACAACTCTAACTGTCTTGAAAGATAGTTTGTTGCTTCAAGAGGAAGAAAGCTCCAAATCTTTGCCAAGGAAGAGGATCTCTGGGTTTCTTAGCTTTTTAGCTTGTTCAAGAAAGTCTACAAGAGGTATGTAATGCTCAACCTCTTCATTATTCATGCATTATCATGTTTTACCATTTTGAAGTGCTTGTTGTGAAAATATAGTCATGCTGTCCCATATTGCTTCTTTGTCAAGAACTCATGTTTTATGGCTATGGTATTTGCTTTTGTAAAAGTATATTACCTATGAATGATGTGTTGTTTATATGTTACCAATATTGAGCTTTAATGTTGTGTACAACTTGTTTTGAAGATTTTATCCAAGATTAGCCTTAAGGATCCAAACATTGAAATGTTGTTATGCTTGCCCTAGATTTGTCAATCTTTGTTTATTGGTCATGTTTGAATAATTTGTAAGTTGTTTCATGAGATCCCCCTGCCCCTAGGTCATGTTTGAATTTAGTTTGGCTTGTTGTGATATTTGATGCATTTGCTTTACCATTGCCATGAGTGTTGTGTCAAGATGATGTATGTCTGCCTTGTTGTGTCTCAAATGTTTTAAACTATTGGTTTGTGTTTATATGATCTTGTTTGCCTAGTTGAGCTTGTTGAAATGATAAGAAACTTGAGATTTGTTCATTGAGGCCTGCTGTGAGATTTTGTTTGTTTTGCTGTCAAAAGTTTGGATCAGCATCTCAGTTCTGGTTAGGAGTAGTTTGTGCTTGATTTTAAGTTGTAGAATCACTTGTTAGCATGATTAAAGGATGTATGTTGTACTTGTATGATCAAACTCCCCCTACTTGTTCAAAATTGTTGTCATTCTCCACTTGCATTTTTCAAAACCTCATTGATACCAACAGCATATCATTTTCTGTTCCAACCTGTTTTTACTTGATCTATGTGCATAGAATCTTCATTCTATATATTTTGAGCTTGTATGTGGTGCCAAATCATCCCAACTGCCATAAACTTACCTGCTGCCTGAATGGGTTTTTTTTTTTGTATTTCATGAGCTTCAATATGCCATGTTCTGTTTAATGTTGATTTGAATTAATTTTGAGGCATGAGCTTATCCCTTTGCATATTTGTGGTATGTGTGTATCATTGTCATGACATGATTCTCTTTGTTTTGAAAAATGCCCTGCTGTACCACTATTATGTTTCAAAACAGTTTTTTCATAGCCATCAACATGCCAAGTTCATTTGTGTTTGCATAAGACTGATTTTCTAAGCATGATCCCTTTCATTTTCATAAGTATGATGTGTGTGTGATGATTGCATGACCTATGTCTACTTATTTCCTCATCTCACTTTCAAATTGCACTTTCATAGCCAAAATATGCCATGACTATACCAAACCTTGTTCCAATTGAAAAATGCTTGATTTCTGAGTTGAAACTCCTTCATTTTTATATTTATGATGTGTATGTGCTATGTTTATGACATGAGACCACTTACTTATAGTTAGACCAGCTTGTACCCCTTATGCTGCCAAAACTGTTTTGAAACCATAGTTGTACACTTCATCATGCTATTTGTGTTGATTTGAATCATTCCATGAGCATTAGTACCTCTAGATAGTGTTTAGGATTTGTATGTGCACTAGAACCAAACATCTTTGTGAATGATATGCTTTCTATGCTTGACAACCTGCCTTCCATATGTGTTACAATTGCAACTTGATAGCCAATTTGTGTTATGTGCATTTCATGATCAATCTTAGGTTGTAACATCATCCATAGACATATTTGAGATTAGTGTGTGGTATCTTTTTGATCTCAACCAGTTCCAATCATGTTTTGGTTTCAAATTATGCATTTTCATGCTTAAGTGAGCAGTTGGTATGTGACTTTCATTTATATGTTGTTTGTGGCTAATTTTGAAGTGTAGACACACTTTATAGCATGTTTATGGGTTGTGAGGTCTGCTCAATCTAATTGTGCATGTTTCTTGACTTGGCTTCCAACTTGCATTTTTTCAAATTTCACTTAGCAACACATGACAGTTGTGTTTTGTGTTAGATCTTAGCATGTTGATTTGTTGCTATCTTGTTTCTCATTGGATTCTAATTGTTTTGTTTTAAGTTTCATGTCCTTCTTGTTCTGTTTTGGTTAGAAGTTGATTTCCATCCATGGTTAGCCTTTTGTGTGAATTCTGGGCAGCAGGGCCATTTTGGCCCTGGCCTGCAACTTGCCTATTTGTGTTTCATCATCATTGATTCTCCTCATATCACATTTTAATCTAGCCACATATGCACATGATTATAACTGTTACCTGTTCAAGTCTTAAAAAGTTTGGTTGTTGATTTGAGGTCATGTTTTATTTGTTTTTCACAAGCTCACCAATATGCTGCATCTCACTTCTTTCTTCTTCTTGAGCATTGGTGTTTGATTTGTAAGCATTTGAGAGCATCATCAATAACATGCTTAGAACTCATAGGCCATATGTTTGATTTGAACATTTTCCATCTGTTTTGACAGTTTGCTTCATTATCATGCTATGTTATGCAATTCATGAACGAATTCCTATTCTATTGAGTTGTGCTTGAGCCCTAAGTGTTTAATCCCTCTGTTATGATGTGTATGACTTGTGTGCAATGCCTATTTGATGTGTATGAACTCAGAACTGGTGTGGTTTTTCAAAATGCAAATCATTTGATCTCAATGCATCTTCAATCGTGTTTTTCATTTAAGGCATCATTTCAAATTTTGGTGGTTACCATCATGATCCTCATTAAAAAAAACAGTCATGTTTGACTAAAATTTCATGAAAAAAGATTGAGTTTTGACCAAGTTTGGATTCTTCACGTTTTTGGTTTGTTTGGTTTGTTTTTGGCTCAGAATATCCATCATATCTAGTGTTGTATATTTATGGGGATTGCTTAATACACGGATGTATAGTCACCCCAGTGGTAAGACACTTGCGCGCTTTGTAACCTTTCACATGCCTGACCTGAGTTCGATCCTTGGTGATCAACTCTTTTGGCATTTTTATTTTCAATTGTCATTGATTTATTTTGTGTTATTCCTTCCATTTCATAACATGCACGTGCATTGTGTCTCAGTGGATAGGTGTTGTGTTGGTGAACACAAGGGCGTGGGTTCAATCCCTACACATGCCACTTTTTTCTTTATGTGCTTGTTTCACTTGTTTATTTTATTAAAATCATTGAAACTTCAAAAAATCATAACTTTCTCGTGCCTTATCTTTTTTAATCCGTTCTTTTTGTAACTTTTTCATTGTAATGTCTATTTTCATTTAATGGATTAAAATTCCAAATTGCTTGTTTTTACAATGCCCTTTCGCCTACTTGCTAGTTGGTTCATTCTTAGGTCGTTACCTTGTGTCGTGTTTGAATTTTTCTTTATACCAAGCTCTACTTATCTTGTAAGATTTATTGGTATGTGTTTCCTATGTGTTAGTTAACATGTTAGGTTTATCTTCCTTTGGCTGTCACCATGAAATTATTGTCCTCTTCCTAAAGTTTTGAATTTAACAGTTGTGAACATTTCTTGCGTATTTGATTGTCATCAATGCCTAAATGTTGTTATATTTGTTACATTTGAATTTATAACATGATCATCTTAAAGTTGTGACTTACTTGTATGATTATTGTTTCCATATTTGTTAAGATATTTGATTCTCGGTTGTAACCATTTGTATCTATTTAATCCTTGCCTATTGTGATATGCATGCTTGCTTGGTTGTAACCATATTCCTTATTCTTATTGCTTAATTGTTTTTTGCTTTGTTAAACATTTTTCCCCAAGTGATGGAACTTTTTAGTTCTCATCCAAGTTGCCTCTCCCTCTCCTTCCAAAGAAAAAGTCTCTCCATTGACCCTTGTGTCATGGATAGCTCATTACCCGCTCCATTGACTTTGTGAAGTCATCTTGAACCTTAGTATAAGCCTTTAGACTTTGCTTTAAGTCTAGAAAACCCACCTTTTATTAGGAGTGTTGTTCAACTAGAACCCTAGGATAGAGTTTGTAAACTCTATGTAAGAATCATAGTAATGATTACTTACTCCCCTCTTGAGTGTTGTAACATAGATCTAGAGAGTTTTCTTAAATGCTACACAAACATTGTTATGTTTCTTCCCCTTTGAACCTTGACCATAATCAAGTGTTCTTCAACTCTAGTGAGGTGAACTACGATTGCTTTGATTTTATCCTAGTTAGGATACGTAGGCAGTGGACGCGACGTCTTTGCGAGTAAACTTAGAAACTACCTTTAGGTCTTAACCTACACCTTTTACCCAATCCCAATCCTTAGCAAATACTTAGCAAACTTAGCATGCAAACAAACCAAAGGTTCCTGTAGAGTACTACAGATGTTTAGGATGTGAAATACCTATCCTATGCATAACCAACCCTCGATCCCCGAATCTCTTAGCGTTGTTGTTACATCGCAAAAAGGGTTCTTTCTTTCTTTAGACCTTTCCTTTGGATAAATTAAAGACCAGTTGTGAATTTAAGAATTAAGATTCAAGTTAATCAATAGCTTGATATCACGATTCTCACCGCAACAAAAATGGCGACTTCACTGGGGAGGATGCTTTGCTTAACTCGAGGGTTTAGCCTATTTTGTTTAATTGCTCGCTATATTTGTAAATATTTGCTTAACATGTATATTTGTCAATATATTTGTTTATGTGTTGGGTATTGGGTGCTTTGAATGGTGAGACAGTCTTATACCCGGACCTGAGTACAATTATGATAGGATGGTGGTATATTCAAGGAGGTTTATAGGGAGTTGATTCCCGACCAAGCTAACTTGAGAAACCATCGCTCAGTGTAGGCCATCTTAAAAGTTTAGTATTGTTGATCGAGTATTCGTGAAAACAATGCTACTTTTGACGAAGGAGCCCTTGACACTGTGGACTTTTAGAATACATTCTACCCCACTTTGGCCTTATTAGGACGTAGTGCGATGATTATAAGGAAGTATTTCCAAAATAGTTGATACGCGATACTACACTCAGATGAGATTCTCTTAAGAATATTATCGATTACCAAGTGATTTGGGAAGTTGATAATATCCGAAAGAAGGGTTGATGACTCAGGGAACTCTGTAGAACCTGTTCGGCAGATAGAAAACAATCCATAGTACAAATCCTTGGGGATGGGTAGACCTTGGATTCACGCTCGACCTTTAAACCTAAGCTTGTGTTTGTGTGCATATGTGTGATCTTTGCATTTGCCTGTGTTTGTGCATTTTGCATTCATAAACATCATATCATCATGTTTCATGGAACTCAGACTTTTTTGTTTATAAACATCAGAGGTCGTTATGAATAGTGAAAGAAAGAAAACTTTGAAGTACACTTATAAGGGTTTTAACCTAGATGACTTGAGAAGGTTTAGCACCTTGGTGATAGATCCAGAAGGGTTTCAAAGTAGGTATGGGAAGCTGTTGTTACTGTTAAAGATAAAGATGGATAGTGGACTCCTTTCTAAGCTTCTCCAGTTTTATGATCCGCTTTACCACTGTTTCACATTTCCCGATTATCAGCTAGTGCCCACACTAGAAGAATATTCTCAGTTGGTTGGATTTCCCATTCTTGAAGATTCTCCTTTTCCGATCATGGAGGAGGAACCTAAGGAACAAGATATTGCCAAGGCTACACGTTTAGGATTGATTGATATTAAAAAGAACTTGATTACAAAAGGAGGATTTTTTGGGCTAAAAGCAGAGTTCTTGGTTGAGAAAGCTCAGTATTATGCGGATCATTTAAGCATGGATGCATTCGAGGCTATCTTTGCCTTGCTCGTTTATGGCATCTTCCTGTTCCCTAGCTTCGAGAATTTTGTGGACCTCAATGCCATTAAAATCTTCTTGAAGAAGAATCATGTGCCTACCTTGCTAGCAGATGCATACCATTCTATTCATCTGAGGAACTTTCATAATGGAGGGAAGATTACTTGTTGCGCTCCTTTGTTATACAAATGGTTCACTTCACACTTGCCTAAAGCTAACACTTTTTGGGATCCGAAGAAAGGATGGTGGTCACAAAAGATCATGGCTCTCACTCACTCCAATATTGATTAGTATAGTCGTGACTATGATGGGACAATGATCATTGACAATTGTGGGGATTTCAGTAATGTACCTCTTCTCAGTGCTAATCGAGGAATCAGTTACAATCCAGTCCTCGCCCGTCGACAATTGGGATACCCTCTAAAGGACAAGCCCAATGGCGTTCAGGTAGAGAACATTTTCTTCAAAGAAGAAAAAGATAGTCAAGAGATAAAAGAAAAGATTCTAGAGGCTTGGAAGCATCTGCACAAGAAAGGGAAAAAGGATCTTGGAAGACTCAACTGTGTCTCTTTGGAACATTCCCTTCAATGGGTTCGAAAGAGAGCCATCTCACTAAGGATGCCTTATCCTAAACAAGAGCCTATGGCTTTGAAGGAAGAACGCCCCTTGGTCTTCATGTCTGAAGAAGAAAAGTTGAAGATTGCTTTAGTCAAAGCACGACAAACCGAAGACGCTTGGAAGCACAAATATTAAGTGGTCGTCGAAGAGAATGTAGAGCTCCAGAAACAACTCCAGTTGAAAGACAAAGAAGTACTCTCTTGTAAGAAGAGGAAAGCACAAGAAGAACCTTCTAATCCTTAGTCTACTCCGTGGAAGTTAATTATGGACAAGCTCATTCTTGAGAAGGCTCAGATGGAAAAAGAAATTGAGAAGCTCAACATGAGGCTTCTAGGGGAACCTTCTTAGGATTCATTAGCTGTTGTTTATGTTTAAAACTCTTGTAAGAGGAAACAATATTTTGTAATCCCATTTTGTTGATCAATGAAATGACGACTTCTGATGTTCGTAAATATCTGAGTTCCATGACACCATGCGCACTTGCATTTGCATTTTCTCTAACCATTCAAGGAAATTTAAACTTTTCTTTTTGCAGACAACAGCATGGTGAGAAGAGACATGCTTCCTTTCCCGGATTTGAGGTTCGGCCGTCTTAGGATGTTGGCAAGACTTGTCAGGAACCCTGCCGCCTTCATTTCCAAATATGGAGATCTCCTACCACTTATAAGTGCTCAAGTCAACGAGCCCATGCTGCAGGCTCTAGTCGAGTTTTATTCTCCAACCTACCACTGCTTCGTCTTCCTAGACTTTCAGCTGCTTCCGACAATAGAGGAGTACACTGACTATCTAAAGATTCCATGGACTTTCACGCTTCCTTATGGAAAAACAAAGAGGAGAGATTTGGCTAAAGCCCTACATCTCAAGCAAGAGGATTTACCACCAATGAGAGCAAAGGGAGGATATTACGGAATGGAAGCAGGACCGCTAATGGAGATGGCTGAATATCATTATGAAAATAGAAATCTGGGCATCTTTGAAGCAATTTTGGCATTCCTAATATATGGGTTGTATCTCTTCCCAAGTCGTTCTGACTTCATCAGTGAGGAGGCAATCCGCCTCTTCATCATCAAAAATCCAGTAAACGAGATATTGGTAGATACATATGTGGTCATTCACCGCTTCATCTTGTATGATCTCAGGCAATTTTCATGTTGCCTCGCACTGCTTGACAGGTGGTTTACCTCTCATCTACCCAAGACTCACATCCTTTGGAGGCTTCCCAATAAACGCGCATGGATTTCTAAGCTCATCACTCTCAGGCACTATGACATCACATGGTATGACATCAGCCTTGGTAATCTAGTCATGATTCCCAATTATGGAGAATTCCCCAATGTACCTCTCATTGGGACAAAGGGGGTCATCACGTACAATCCTGTTCTTGCCCAACGTCAGTACGGGTATTCAACTGGGCCAGAGCCCGAGCCGGAACTGCTGAGACCTTGCTTCTGCGAAACTGGTCGCAACCCTGAACTGGAAGCCCGAGCTCAATACGCTCAAAGAGATCCTCACCTCTTGGGTGTAACTCCAATGGAGAACATAAGTTGTTTGACTACCAGAGGGTACTTGCTTTGGTTGAAGGAAATAGCTTTGACCATGTTCTATACTCATGATTATGAGATAACTATGGAACCAGAGGTCCCCACGAATAGGGAAGAGCTGAAATACGCTTTGATCAAAGCACAACGAGAGAATGAAGACCTGTGGGAGATCATCCGCCAGGACCAAGCTCATGTTGAAGACCAAGAAGGAAAAGGATCATCTTGTTAGAATGATCATTGTTTCACCATTTCCTGTTTTCCTTAAAAAGGATTGTAATCCTAATGTTGCATTTACTTTCACTTCTTGTAAAAAAGGTCTTGCTTACTTCAAAATTATCAATGAAAAACACTTTTTTAAGCATGTTGTTCCAACTTTTTTGTTTGTAAACAAAAATTTGCTTTTCCTTGAATGGTTTGTGCATTTGCATTCGCATCTCATCCTGCAATGGTCTTGCATCCGAGTTCCACAGCTCATCCTTTGTTCTTTTTCAGAGATAGAAAGAGAGAAGGACTCACGCTGAATACTCACAAATACAACACTTGATCCAGAGCTCAGAAGAAGATGGCAGATAATGAACAGAGGTTCGACCAAATGGACAACGACATTGAAGGAATCAAGGGTGACGTCAGCCAGATTATGGAAGTTCTCAATATAATCAAGGCAAAGATGGACACACAGTCTACGGTGACCTCCGAAGTCTCCACGACAACCGCCAGCATCGCAGTAGCTCCGGTTACCACTGCAGAATTTCCCTATGGCATGTCTCAGGATTTTGTGCCACCATTCAGCAATATACAGTCTTCAAGTCTTAATCCACTGTTTGATTCAACAATCAGGAATCCCATTTTCATTCAGGCGGGTGGACCAACTACAGTGCGACTTGTCTTCAACAATCAACAACCGATCTTTGACATACCTGACGGTTCTGAAGCCGAAGATGAAAAGCATGAAAAATTGAGGGTAGAGATGGACATCATGGCTAAAAGAATGAGAGCCATTGAAGGAAGCAATGTTTTCAGGTCTGACGCCAAAGACCTGTGCTGGTGTCCGGTTTGGTATTTCCCCAGAAATTCAAGATGCCAGTGTTTGACAAATATGAAGGGACTACTTGTCCCAAGGTACACCTGATCATGTACTGCAGGCGGATGGCTCCGCCTATTGAAAATGACAAACTGTTGGTGTACTGTTTTCACGACAGTCTTAAAGGAGCATCAGCTAAATGGTATCTCAGCCTGGATCAAGCAAAGATCCATGGTTTTCAAGACCTTTCAGATGCCTTCATTCAACAATATAAATACAACATGGACCTAGCTCCAGATCGTCGTCAGCTTCTCAACATGACAAAAAAGAGCACTGAAACCTTCAAGGAATACGCGCAAAGATGGCGTGGGACCGCAGCTCAAGTGGAGCCACCCCTTACTGAGAAGGAATTGGCAGACTGGTTTGTAGATACGGTCAGACCAGAATTCTATGAGCGGCTAATCAGCAGTGTCACGACCAACTTCTCTGACATCGTGGCAGTAGGGGTCATGGTTGAAGCCGGCTTAAGAAGTGGGAAAGTGGCTACTCCAAATACTAATTCAAGCATCAGTGTTGCAAAGAAGCCGGTCAGCAACTTTCAAAAAAAGAAAGAAGGGGATGTAAGTGCGATAACATACGGGAAAAAGGCGCAAAGTTCCAGGAACCATCGCCAGCAGTACCATCCATCGTCATATATAGTAGTTGTGACTCCAGTTTTTCAACAGTCCTCACAGCAGGGTCCCCCGCCTGGGGCATCCAGTAATCAGCAACAGTATCATTCCAGCAATCAACAACAATATCATTCTAACAATCAACAACAGTATCATCAGCCGCAGGGTCAGCAGCCTTAAAACATGGCTCCAAGGGCGAATTACCAGGCGAATCGACCAAAAAAATACAGCCTATTCCTATGAGCTACACTGATTTGTTCCCCATGTTGATAGAAAGAGGTTTATTCAAGACAAGGAAATTGGGTGCTCCACCTAATCCACTTCCATTATACTATAACGCCAATGCTCGCTATTTATTTCACAAGAACGCTCCGGGCCACGACCTTGAAGGATGCTTCGCACTTCAGCACCTAGTCCGAGAGTTAATTGAAAAAAGAATTTTGTCCTTTGAAGACAATCACCCGAACATAAAGAATAACCCTCTACCAAATCATGGTGGAGTAAATGCTATTATTGAAGAAGGTGAAGGGTCAGAAGATAAGACAGTTACTACTATTGATGAGATCATGGTACCATTGGCGGACCTACACAAACGTCTTGCTCAGGCATGGGCACTTAAGACATCTCATGAAGACTGTGAATAATGTATGTTGAACCCAGAAGGTTGTGACATTGTGAAAAAAGACATTCGAGCAATGGTCGAACAAGGGATGATAGAGATTGCTCGCAGGAAGAAAGGGGAAGATGTGGCAGTCATTGAACCCGTGTTTAATATGCCTGAAGAGCCCAGCAAGAAGGTTGTTCTCAGAAATAATAACAACAACAACTACAAAAATGTCCGGCCAGTATTCTGCGACGATGCACCCCTGAAATTTAGGAGAGGGCAAGCCAGGTTTGAACCAAGGGGAGGATCCAAACCTCACCCAAGGGCTGTAACACCAAAGCAGGACCATTCATGGTGTGAAGGAATTTTCAGAGAAAGGAAGTCAGCAAATGTAGCTAACATTGCCGGTGGAAGTAAGATGACCCGGAGTGGTTGCATATACCAACCGCGGACAAACAATGTGGCTCCTCCGCCAGCAATTCCCGTTCCAAAAGCTGTTGTTCCTCCAAAATCCGTTCCAGAGATAGTCGTCACTAAGGAGCCTTTGGTCAAAGGAAAAGAAAGCCTCAAAAATGATGAAGAAGAGTTTTTGAGAATCATCCGACGAAGTGACTACCGGGTGGTGGACCAACTGAATCAGACGCCATCTAAGATATCAGTCATGGCATTACTCTTAAGCTCTCCGGCACATCGCCAGGCTTTTCTCAAAATCATAACACAAGCCCATGTTACCAAAGATATTACAGTGGGGCAATTCGACTCCATTCTAGCAAACATCATGGCCTACAACAGGCTAAGCTTTGATGACAATGATCTGACGGATGAGAAACACAAGCACAATCGTGCTCTGCATGTGTCGATAAAATGCGAAGAAGATATATTGTCTAGGGTTCTTGTTGACACAGGATCCGCGCTCAATGTAATGCCGAAAAGGACACTAGCCAAGCTGGCTTACCAAGGCGCTAACATGAGGCCAACATCTCTCATAGTGAAGGCATTTGATGGGTCTAGAAGAGCTGTGATAGAGGAGGTTGATCTTCCTATCATGATCGGACCGCAAATCTTTGAAGTCACCTTTCAGGTGATGGATATCAATCTGGTCTACAGTTGTTTACTGGGGAGGCCATGGATCCATGCAGCTAGCGCTGTTACTTCTACTCTCCATCAGAAGATGAAGTTTGTTGTGGATGACCAGTTGGTCATTGTTCATGGAGAAGAGGATTTAATGGTGAGCAACTTATCCTCATTTCAGTATATCGAAGCTGACGAAGATTCCCTTGAGACAACCTTTCAAGCACTAGAAATAGCCCACACTGTTCTAGTCGGCGAATCTGACATAACTCGCGGTCCATCCTTCACCTCTGTTCAGAGTATCAAGGCGGCACTGAAAGATGGAGTCCCGTTGGGATGGGGGGAGATCATTGAAGTCAACGCTCGGGCCAAGAACGATCGACAAGGGTTGGGTTACAAACCAACTCTAGAAGGCGAGCCCGAAGAAAGCACCATGAAGAAGAAGTCTTTGAAGGAAATATTTACCAATGGCAGAATACAAGGCAATGCCATCATTCCTGAGGATGAGGATTACAATCTAGATCATCTGATAACTCGGGGAGGAGCAGCTTTGCACAACTGGGAGGCTGTGGAAATTCCCGTCTTTTTACCTTTAGAGTAATTCATTTTGCTTGTTAGCTTTGTGTTTTCTTTAAAATTCCTAGTCTTGCCCAAGGCCTGTGAATTATTTTGTATTGGGCCACTTTGCAATTTGAAAATCCATTAATGAAAAAGTGTTTTTGTTAAAACTCTTGTTTATTTTCTGCGCATCATTTTCACTCTTTTTGTTAAAAGAAAAAATGGCAATCTTTTTTGAAAAAGTAAAAACAACCCTTCAGCTGCATGTCTGTGTGTCTAATTGTTCCCAAAAAATAAAACATGCAGAATACCTCCATCCACCATAGAATCCTATGATCCTTCGGTTCCTTCTACTAGTGGTTCATCCGTCTTTCAAGCTGAAAAAGAGAATGATGAAGAATTAGAAGTCCCAGAAGAGTTGAAGAGGATGGCTGAGTACGAAGAGGTGTATCTCCAACCGTACAAAGAGCAGACTGAGGTCATTAACTTGGGATCAGAAGAAGAAAAAAGAGAAGTCAAGATTGGGGCATCATTGAGGCTAGAGATCAAAAGCAGGCTGATGATCGTGACTTTCTATGTCTAGCAAATCTAACTGCAAGTGCACAGTCTATCGCATAGTAATAATAGATATCGATCCCACAGGGACTCGTAATCAATCTAGTATTATCGGGTGTTATGGTGTTTAGCTAGGTCGGTAAGGTTTTAAGTTGAATAATAGAAAAATAAATGCGTAAACTAAAGGGAACTAAAACTTTTACTTAAGATATGAATTTATGAATCGATATGCAATAATTTTGTTCTTCGGGGATTCGAAAAATTACTGGCGTATTAAGTGTTTTCAAACTTAGTTTAAGAAGAAAATAGTGATCTAAAGACTTTTGTCTCACGATGGTTGTTGACGCTAGTCGCAACTCTAAGGCGGAACGTATGCTGTCGCTATTCCGTTCGGGGTTAAAGTTACTTTTTGAAAATCTCTAAGTTCTAATCCTTTTTAAAGCGCTTTCGCTGTTTTTAAATCGAATGCCTAGTTTTTACTATCTGGTCTTAGCCGCAGCTGTCGCTTGTTGGTTCGTACCTTAGTTAATTTCCCACTTTCGTGGCAAAACTATTTTTAAATAAGTTCTCGCTGTTGAGACGAACGTTTACTTAGAAATTTTAATTAAAAACTAAAACCATAACTGAGTTTTGAAAAGAGAAAGATTACACCAATTATTACCAAATCCCGTCCGAATTATTATTACATATAGATTACGGTAATTTAGCTAGACATGGAAAAAGAAATGATAATGCATAAATAAAAGCAGTAATTTAGAACATACATCATAATGAAAATTGCAATTACGATTAAAATGAAAACCTGGAAATATCCCAATTGGCTTTTGGGCAGATCCTCCACAATGTTGGCAGGATTTTGGTCTTTGTGCCAATTTATCGTACAAGAAAATGGAAAGTACAAAATACCAAAGAATACAGAGAAGAAAAAGAGAAACAAATAAGAATATGAGAACGGTAAGGTTGCTCTGAAGATAAATTGGCAGCACTTCTTTGTCTTGAATGTGGCTCCCTTTTTCAGGTCCCAACCTCTTCCTTTTATAGAGAGAGAGTATCTAATGGTTATTCCTTCAGGGAGTGGGTTTGAGGCAGAAAAGTAGGAGTTAATGGTCACTCTTTTGGTCTTTGAGGGGGAATTTTAGCATGTGACCTCATTCTGCATGTTCTGGGTGCATGACGGTCGTCATGGATGTGTGACGGTCGTCACACGCATGACGAGCGTAACGGCTATGTGACGGTCGTCACATCAGTAGAACTTGTATCTGTTGTTTTTCTCTTGGTTTTTTCATCTGGTTTTCACCTGTATTTTCTCCTTTTCTTCATATTGCTTTGCTTGGACATGTTCTTTGAATACCTGCATAATACTTAGACAAATAGCATGGAATGCCCCGAATTCGGAGTGAAACCAGTCAAATATTAGTTAAAACACATGTCATTTTATATATACAATTTCGCGTTATCAAACTCCCCTAAACTTGAATCTTTACTTGTCCTCAAGTAAAAGTTGGAAAAAGTTAAAAATGTGGCAAACACGCGGCACGCTTCTCCTTTCCGGAAGGTTTTTCAAATCATAAGTTAAGAAGGTCGGGCCTTAAATTGAAACAAAACACATACGGTGGTGACACTGAGTTGTAAGTCTTCGAAGGCCTCCCTTTTATGCAAGCCAGTTCCAGTCATGCTACTGCAGCTTGGCGTCAGGTTCCTTGCAACAAGTTTTACCCGGTTTGTTCTGGCGCAGTCACATTAAGCCCGTTATCCATATACTTTCATGGAAAGTCAACCTGTTAGTGGCTATGATCTCTTTTCTATTTCGATTCTTCTTTGCACATAAGCTTATGCTATTGATTTCCAAAGACTTTATGTACCGTCGGGCTAAATGCTCGGGTGAGGAGCACCTAACTTAGAAGGAACATGTCTTTATACTTAGGCTATATGGCTTTTCTTCTTCATGATTTTTCGTTTTGAATTAGAGATCACACACTTATTTGCATCGGTTTCATTGCTTAGAAGCATTTAGGATGGTGCTGACTGCTTGTATAAACTACTGGGGGCTACGTTTGAGTAGGAGCTTGAAGCTTCGGTACGTGTAGGTAGTGAAACAGACTAGCATAAATTGGAGGTCTAAGGTGTCAGGACGGTAATGGAATTGTTATAACTTTCTTCTCGGGATTTCCATACTTGATTGAACTTTGGCGTGTCCTCGTGATGCTTTGAGGCAAGGGGTTTAAAAATTTCTTTGTATATGTCATATGAAGCGCGGGGAGTTCACGTAACGGAGATATATATATAAGAGCTTATTTGCCGAAAATTAAAATTACTTTAAATTGAGAATTCGAAAGAAAAAGTACAATGGGAAATAACATGAAAAAGGGAAATGAAAAGGGAAATAACTATCCGCTCCCACACTATCTCAATCAGTGTCCTCACTGATTTGAAAGAATGCGGAAGGGAGGAATACAAAGGAAATAAAGAAAAAACAACAAAAATGACAAAAATGAAAAATACTACTATTCCCGTCCTCGTCCTCGATCTCTTCCTCGACCTCTGGCTGGGGCGTCTCGTGCGGCGAGGTTCAGAGCTCCGGTGTGGAATATGTAATCACGGAGGCCGTCGACTCGCACAGTGAGGTGTACCATCTCATCGGCCATGCCGGAATGGATATCGTGCATCATCTGCAAAGATTGCTGAATTTGACCGGTTTGCTCTCTCTGCCATGCTTCAAATTCCTCAGCCCTTCGGTTCTGCTGCTCCATCATAAGCATCATCTGGTTCTGTTGCTCGATGCAGCGGAGGAGGGCCTCGGATGTGTCATCAGTAGCAGGACGGGGGCGGTGGTGCGTGGAAGGGCCTTCGGCAGCAGCTTCTTGTGATGGCTCAGGCTGGTCGGCTCTGTCTAGCTCCTCTTGAATTTCATCCCTGGGCTCTTGGATATTATCCTGTGTTGGGGCAGTGGTGTCGAAGAGCCAGTTGGCTCTGTCCTTTGGATGCATCCGGGTGCGTGAACGCATGATGATGCTCTGGATAGTGCGGCCTCGCACTACAGGATGATATCTCCCATCACGGCGGGCCTTGATGAGGTGGGAGGCGCGGCAGTGGTCAGTGTCCAGAAAGACAGGGGGCATCTGGCGGAGTGTCTGGAGGCGGTCGCCAAGACCGAGGCCTATGGCGATGGATGTGATGATGCCACCGAAATAGAAAGGTTTAGAGCCGCGGTTACAATTGGCTTGAATGTGAGCCAAGAGAAACGGGGTGGCGTTAACCGGCTCTGAAGCGAACACACAGCGGATGAAAAACAGCTCCTTCAAGTTGACCTTATGGTTACTGTCACGAGCAAATATTGTGTTGCTCAACACGCGGTGGAAGTAGCGGATAGCTGGGTTGTGGATATGAGTGGCGTTCAGCGTGTCCCAACTGTCTGGAGTGGTTCCAGTCATTCGGTTCTAGAGAGGGAAGGCCTCTTGGTAGAACTGATCAGAGATGCAGCGGTGAGCATCGTCGCTGTGAGTTAACTGTAGAATGACGGTGATGCGGTCCTGGGGGACCTGATATTCAGTGCCGAACAGACGAAAGCAAGCGGCGCTGTGATGTTGGTTGGTATCGCCGGATGATGTTATGTATGCGAAAGAGCTGAGAAACTCCAGAGTGAGTTGCTCATAGGTGGATTAGGGATTGGTGCAGAGATGCCAGATGCCGGCTCTCTGCAACATCCAAGTGACGCCGTCGAGAATCCCGAGTTCCGTCAGAGAATCCAGGTGAGCATACCGGGTCGATTGAAGCGACCGTTGATGGAATGCTAGGAAGTTGGTCTGCTGCCGTTCTCCAGCCTCTCCTTCTCGGAAGGTGATGTTGCTCAAATCGGGGTTTGCATTGGTTTGTCTGGCCATTTTGGTGATAGAAGTGCAGAGGTTTGAGAATATGGGGTTTCAGAGAATGGTGAGGTAAGGGAATGCAGAGGGTAATATATAAGGGTGAATTAGAGGTTGAAAATGGTGGAGGTTTTATGGGGGATTCGGAGGGTTTTGAGTGGGTTTTAATATTGGGATAGTGGGGAATTAGGGGAGAGGAAGTGGAGAGGGGCGCAACTCTGTTTTAGACAGAATTGGGGTTTTTACTGCATGATGACCGTCAAGGATGTGTGACGGTCGTAACACGCATGACGACCGTCAGGGGAATGTGACGACCGTCACAGCAGCAAAGTCTGCAGAACTGCATAATTTTGCTTGTGGGGCGTTTTAACAGTGGAGAACATGATATTTTGATTTATGATGGACTAATGACAAAATAAAAATTAACAGGAAACATAATTAAGGGAAATACTGAAATGAAAATAACATTAAATCGAAAAATGAGTTTAAGGTAATACAATATCCAAAACGAGGAAACAATTGCAAAATGAACTAATGTAAAACAATGTAAAATGCAGTAAACTTAAATTAAAGCGAAAACTCAAATATCACTCCGTCGGTTTCTTCAAATTGTTGACCTGCTGAATAACGTCATTAAATTGGTCGATAACCAAGTCCATGAAGGTAACGAAATCCATGTGAAGCTGCGTTAATTCATCTTTGATAGTGGTCACTTCCAGCTTGAGGTCGTCTACAGTTCTCAGAACAGTGTCTAGCTTGTCTGTGTTTTGTTCAGGCGTGGGGTCAGGAAAGTTATGGTAGTTAGGAGGGGTCTCAGGATCGATCTCCACTTCGGACTCATAGTCTTGGTAGTACAAATAGTCATGTGCTTCTGAGATTTGATCACTGTCATACATGTAAGCCTGGGGTGTGGAGTGAGGTGATGGAGGTCCCATAGGCTCATCCAATTCATAAAGCCAATTGTCTTTGTTATGGATACTGGTTAGCTCATGGTTGGGCAATGTGAAAAGGTGGACAGGTTGATCAGCTATGAGGTATTCGTAGGCTCCTGGTCCTAAGGTACCTAGAATGCGTCTGTTGAAGCAGAACTGGATGTCCATTGCTCTGAGGTTACCGAAACGAACGGCTTTGTTCAGGTAATACCTCAGGCCAATTTCATGGGCGATCATGGTGATTAGGCCTCCTATTAAAATGGGTGAGTGCGGATCCTGATTGAGGCGTGTAAATGCCGTCATCATAAAAGGGACAGCATTTACAGGGCGGCCTTGTGAAGCACAGAAAAGGATGAACAGCTCGTCCTTTGAGACTGTTGTAATGTTTTCCTCCTTACCAAAGAGGGTATGGGCTAATATCCTATGGAAATAGCAGAAGGCTGGATTGTGTATCTCGTTGTTGTGCATGTCATTCGATTCTGGGTGATAGTTTCCGGTGATGGAACCCCAGAATTGGTCTAATTCGAGATCAATATCCTCTTCAGTGGTGGTAAACACAAAAGGTCCGCTAGGGAAGCCTAGGATGTTAGCTAACGTGGTACGGTTGTATGTTTGGTCCATTCCAAACATTCTAAAGGTTATCAGCTCTTTAGTGGATCCATAGCCATATTCGGGTAAGTAACTTAGGGAGCTAAGAAATTTGAATGTCAGTTCGCGGAAGGTAGCAAATCGGGTCTTTAGAGCAGTTTGCTCCCAGCCTAATTGGTAAATAAGTAATGAATGCTATCCAGGATTGCTAGCTTGTCCATGGTGGGTGTATTGTAGTACAGAGTCGAAGCAAAGTTTCTTTGAGTCAGTGCCTCGAATCTGGCCTGATGAGCTCGTCCTCTAAACACAACAGTCGTAACGTCGATGTTGGCCATACTCGTTAGTCGGATAAAACAGAAGGAAAGTAGAATGACTTTTAAAATCCTGGAAAAAATCACATTCACTCAGATCATATTTTTAAGAAATAAAGAGTGATAAAAGAGAAAAATATAAAATAAATATAAATATTGGAAAATAAGATAATAGAAATTTATAGAAATCATAAGTTAACAAAAAGAATAGTTTTAATAAATTTAGAAGGAAAATATGGAAAAATTTGGGTTGCCTCCCAATCAGCGTTGTCTTTAACGTCAGAAGCCTGACGATAGCTTGGATATAATGTTGTGTTCACTTTGATTATAATGTTTCAAACGCTGTCCGTTTACTATAAACGGTGCGTTGATTTGATTCTTGACTTCAACAGCTCCACTCTTAAGGACTTTGGTGACCTCAAAAGGTCCAGACCATCTAGATTTTAGTTTTCCAGGGAATAGTTTCAATCTGGAGTTGAATAGGAGCACGATGTCTCCCACTCTGAATTGCTTCCGAATTGAACGTTTATCATGCCATTTCTTGGTCCTTTCTTTGTAGATGCGTGCATTCTCGTACGCGTCTAATCTTAGCTCTTCCAATTCATGAAGGTTCAAGATTCGCTTTTCGCCTGCCATAGTGTAGTTGAAGTTTAGTGTCTTAATAGCCCATAAGGCTTTATGCTCTAACTCTACTGGTAGGTGGCATGATTTTCCGTAGACTAGTTTGAAGGGTGTGGTGCCTATCGGTGTCTTAAAGGCGGTCCTATAAGCCCATAAAGCTTCGTTTAGCTTTGAGGACCAATCTTTCCTGGAGGTTGCGACAGTCTTTTCTAAAATTTGCTTTATTTCCCTGTTCGAAACCTCCACTTGTCCACTAGTTTATGGATGATACAGTGTGGCTACGCGGTGTTTGACTTCGTATTTGGAGAGGAGTTTGTCAAAGATTCGCGATATGAAATGCGAACCACCGTCACTAATGACGAGCCTGGGCACACCGAATCTTGGAAAGATTACGTTTTTAAAGAGTTTAACGACTACTCGTGTGTCATTTGTTGGAGCGGCAACGACGTCTATCCATTTTGATACATAGTCGACAGTGACGAATATATATTTATTTCCAAAAGAAGATGGGAAAGGTCCCATGAAGTCGATTCCCCAGATGTCAAAGATTTCTACTTCCAAAATTCCTCTCTGAGGCATTTCATCGCGTCGTGAGATGTTGCCAGTGCGTTGGCACCGGTCGCATTTTAGTACAGCGATATGGACGTCCTTCTAGAGACTGGGCCAAAATAGGCCAGATTGTAGAATTTTAGCGCATGTCTTCGAGGTGCTAGCATGACCACCATATGGTGCTGAATGGCATTAGGTGATGATGTCTTCTATTTCCTCCTCTGGGACACAACGACGATATAAGTTGTCAGCGCCTCGTCTGAAGAGTAGAGGTTCGTCCCAATAGTAGTGCTTTAAGTCATGGAAGAATTTCTTCTTTTGTTGATAAGCCAGGTCCGGTGGAAGCACGCTTACGGCCAGGTAATTAACGATGTCGGCAAACCACGGCAAAGTGGCTTGGGCATAGACAGCTTCCACGGCTTTTTCCAGTTCCGGTTCTTCCGAAGTAGAGTTAGACATATCGCTTTCCAATTTGGCTATCAGACGTTCGTTGGGAAAGTCGTCATTGATAGGCACTGGTTCTTGTTTTATGCCCTCTATACGGGATAAGTGATCTGCAACTACGTTCTCAGTCCCCTTCTTATCTTTAATTTCTAAGTCGAACTCTTGTAATAATAGGATCCATCTCAATAATCTGGGTTTGGCGTCCTTTTTGCTTATTAGGTACCTAATGGCAGCGCGGTCTGTGTATATGATTATTTTGGCTCCTACCAAGTAGGAACGGAATTTGTCAAGAGCGAACACGACTGCTAAGAGTTCCTTTTCTGTTGTGGCGTAGTTCATTTGGGTAGGGTCTAATGTTCTACTGGCGTAGTAGATAGCGTGAAGCTTCTTGTCCTTCCTTTGTCCTAGAACTGCGCCTACGGCGTAATCACTCGCATCGCACATGATTTCGAATGGTAATCGCCAATCTGGGGGTTGCATGATTGGTGCGGTGATAAGTGCTGACTTTAGAGTTTCGAATGCCTCTAAGCATTCTTTGTCGAAGATGAACTAGGCATCTTTCATTAACAAACCTGTAAAAGGTTTTGTGATTTTCGAGAAATCCTTTATGAATCTTCGGTAGAATCCAGCGTGTCCTAAGAAGCTTTGTATTTCTCGTACGGTTTTCGGAGGTTGGAGATCCTTTATGATCTCTATTTTATATTTGTCAACTTCGATCCCCTTTTCAGAGATGATGTGTCCTAAAACAATGCCTTGGCGGACCATGAAATGGCATTTTTCCCAATTAAGGACAAGGTTCACTTTGGCGCATCTTTTGAGTACCATTTCTAAATTCGACAGGCAGCTTTCAAAGCTTTGTCCGCATACAGAGAATTCATCCATGAACACTTCCATGATGTCATCTATGAAATCTGTGAAGATTGCCATCATGCATCTTTGAAAGGTTGCTGGAGCATTGCATAGTCCGAACGGCATTCGACGGTAGGCAAAAGTACCATAAGGACAGGTGAATGTTGTCTTTTCCTGGTCATCGGGGTGAATAGGGATTTGAAAGAATCCCGAATAACCATCTAGATAGCAGAAGTACGAATGTTTCGCTAGTCTTTCCAACATTTGGTCTATGAATGGTAAAGGGAAGTGATCCTTCCGAGTCGCCTTGTTCAGTTTTCTATAGTCGATACACATCCTGTTTCTGTCACAACTCTTAGGGTTATCGATTCACCTTTCGCATTCTTCACTACAGTAACGCCTCCTTTCTTGGGTACTATGTGTACTGGGCTGACCCATTGGCTGTCGGAGATTGGGTATATGATTCCTGCGTCTAGTAGCTTTTTCACCTCGTCTTTGACTACAGTGCTTAGGATCGGGTTTATCCTTCTCTGATGTTCTCTTGAAGTTTTGCAGTCTTCCTCCAGCATGATACGGTGCATACAGATGGAGGGACTTATGCCTTTTAGATCGCTTATATTATAGCCTAACGCAGTTGGGTATCTCCTTAGGACTTCTAATAATCGCTCAGTTTCTGATTGTCCTAAATTAGCGTTTACTATTACTGGTCTTTTGAATTCTGTATCTAGGAATTCGTACCTGAGAGTTTTAGGTAGCTCTTTAAGTTCTAAAGCTGGGTTTTTCGGACCTGGCATGTGATTTGGAGTGAGTGCTAAGATCACGCTCAGACTATCATCTTTGTATGGTGCACGCCAGTTGTCGTCTTCATGAATAGCAGGGATCGGGATTTTCATGATTTCAGAATATGTAATTTCCTCCTTTTCTAATTCTCGTATGCGTTCGTCAATGACATCAACTATATAGCATGTGTCATCGATGGCTGGTGCCTTCAAGAATTTAGTAAGGATGAACTCTCTTTTCTTCTCCTACTTCGAATGTTAGTCGTCCTTTCTTTACGTCTATAATAGCTCCGGCTGTAGCTAGGAACAGTCTTCCTAGGATAATTGGGGTAACAGAGTCCTCTTTGATGTCCATGATTATGAAGTCGGTTGGGATATAGAATTTTCCTATGCATACTGGAACGTTTTCCAGTATACCGACGGGGTATTTGACCGATCGGTCAGCTAATTGTACGGACATTTTAGTTGGTCTTAGTTCTCCCATATTCAGCTTTTTGCATATAGATAAAGGCATGACGCTTATACTGGCTCCTAGATCGCATAGAGCTTTGTCTATAACGAATTTTCCTATGACGCAGGGTATGGAGAAACTACCTGGGTCTTTTAGTTTAGGAGGCATGTGGTTTTGAATGATTGCGCTACATTCGGCAGTAAGTGTCACTGTCTCGTTATCCTCTATTTTCCTTTTATTAGACAAGATTTCTTTAAGAAACTTAGTGTATGACGGCATTTTAGTTATCGCTTCTGTGAAAGGAATAGTGATGTTTAGTTGTTTCAGAAGTTCAACAAATTTCTTAAATTGTCCTGAAGTTTTGGAGTTTATTAATCTTTGAGGATAATGGATAGGTGGTTTATATGGCGCTGGAGGCACATATGAGTTTTCATCTTTGGCGGCCTTCTGCTCGTCACATTCCTTCTTTTCTGTTTCAGACTCCTTTTCGGTTGGTTTATCGGATTTCTGTTGCATTACTAAATCTTCGTTCCTAGGATCTGTTGGGCCTTCCAATTCTTTTCCACTTCTCAATATAACAGTGTTTGCGTGACCTTACGGATTAGGTTCGGGCTGGCCTGGAAATGTTCCAGCTAGGGCAGCTGCAGAGGCTTGTTGTTGAGCCACTTGTGATATCTGCGTTTCGAGCATTTTATTGTAGGTGGCTAAAGCGTCTACTTTTCCGGTCAGCTGTTTAATTTGCTCGCTAGTATGTATGTTTTGATTCAGGAATTCTTTGTTTGTTTGAGCTTGCGTAGCTATGAATTTTTCCATCATCAATTCGAGGTTTGATTTCCTAGGGGCAGTCTGGGCAGCAACGGCTGGTTTCTGATATCCTGGCGGAGCACCTGGTGCTTGCAAGGCATTACCGTTCTTGTAGGAAAAGTTTGGGTGGTTCCTCCATCCTGGGTTATAAGTATTTGTGTAAGGATTTCCTTGAGCGTAATTTACTTGGTCTGGTGGGATTCCGGCCAGCAATGGGCACTCGGGCGCATTATGAGTGGCGATTCCGTATAACTCGCAGTTTGGAGTTATGGCAGCGACGGTTGCAGTTGGGTTAACGGTCAGACTGTCGATTTTCTGTGCTAGAGCATCTACTTTAGCGTTGAACTTTTCAAGGCTGCTGATCTCGTACATCCCACCTTTCGCTGCGGGTTTCTCTGCTGGAATGCGTTCACCTCCCCATTGGCAGTGGTTCTGAGACATGTTTTCGATTAGTTGATAGGCTTCATCGTATGGCTTATCCATAAGTGCACCGCCCGCGGCGGCGTCTACCGTTAATCTGGTGTTATACAGAAGCCCATCATAGAAAGTATGGATCGTCACCCAGTCTTCTAAACCGTGGTGAGGACATGTTCTCATCATATCTTTGAACCTTTCCCACGCTTCGTAGAGAGATTCAGTGTTTTTTTGTCGAAATCCGTTGATTTGGGCTCTAAGCATAGCAGTTTTGCTTGGCAGAAAGTATCTTGCTAAGAAAACGTTCTTCAACTATTCCCACGTCGTAACGGAGTTGGATGGTAAGGATTGTAACCATGTCCACGCTCTATCTCTAAGAGAGAAAGGGAAAAGACGAAGTCTTATTGCGTCTGGAGTTACTCCATTTGCCTTCACTGTGTCTGCGTATTGTACAAACTTCGTTAAGTGTTCATTTGCATCCTCAGTTGCATTTCCTGAGAATTGATTTTGTTGTACAGCTGACAACAATGACAGTTTTAGTTCGAAATCGGTTCGATTGATAGCTGGGGCAGCTATGCTACTTCGAGGCTCCATCTGAGAGGGTGTAGCGTATGCCTTCAGCGGTTTGTTCTGAGGTCCTTCAGCCATCTTTGCTTCTTCAACAGGAGGATGAGCTAGAAGATCAGGAATGTTATGTCTTTGTTGATATTCGACGATGCACCTTCTTAGATGTATGAAGCGCTCTAGTTCGGCGAATGTAGGTTGTAAGATTTCGCCTTGTGAGCGAGTACTTGGCATACAATCGAAGAACGAGTAGAGGGAGAGAGAATTGTTAACCTAGTCTTTACTGTGTAACAAAAGATTACACTATTAACTAAACGGGTCCCCGGCAACAGTGCCAAAAACTTGATCGCGACTTTCTATGTCTAACAAATCTAACTGCAAGTGCACAGTCTATCGCGTAGTAATAATAGATATCGATCCCACAGGGACTCGTAATCAATCTAGTATTATCGGGTGTTACGGTGTTTAGCTAGGTCGGTAAGGTTTTAAGTTGAATAATAGCATAATAAATGTGTAAACTAAAGGGAACTAAAACTTTTACTTAAGATATGAATTTATGAATCGATATGCAATAATTTTGTTCTTCGGGGATTCGACAAATTACTGGCGTATTAAGTGTTTTCAAACTTAGTTTAAGAAGAAAATAGTGATCTAAAGACTTTTGTCTGACGATGGTTGTTGACGCTAGTCGCAACTCTAAGGCGGAACGTATGCTGTCGCTATCCCGTTCGGGGTTAAAGTTACTTTTTGAAAATCTCTATGTTCTAATCCTTTTTAAAGTGCTTTCGCTGTTTTTAAATCGAATGCCTAGTTTTTACTATCTGGTCTTAGCCGCAGCTGTCGCTTGTTGGTTCGTACCTTAGTTAATTTCCCACTGTCGTGGCAAAACTATTTTTAAATAAGTTCTCGCTGTCGCGACGAACGTTTACTTAGAAATTTTAATTAAAAACTAAAACCATAACTGAGTTTTGAAAAGAGAAAGATTACGCCAATTATTATCAAATCCCGTCCGAATTATTATTACATATCGATTACGGTAATTTAGCTAGACATGGAAAAAGAAATGATAATGCATAAATAAAAGCAGTAATTTAGAACATACATCATAATGAAAATTGCAATTACGATTAAAATGAAAACCTGGAAATATCCCAATTGGCTTTTGGGCAGATCCTCCACAATGTTGGCAGGATTCTGGTCTTTGTGCCAATTGATCGTACAAGAAAATGGAAAGTACAAAATACCAAAGAATACAGAGAAGAAAAAGAGAAACAAATAAGAATATGAGAACGGTAAGGTTGCTCTAAAGATAAATTGGCAGCTCTTTGTTGTCTTGAATGCGGCTCCCTTTTTCAGGTCCCAACCTCTTCCTTTTATATATAGAGAGAGAGTATCTAATGGTTATTCCTTCAGGGAGTGGGTTTGAGGCAGAAAAGTAGGAGTTAGTGGTCACTCTTTTGGTTTTTGAGGGGGAATTTTAGCACGTGACCTCATTCTGCATGTTCTGGGTGCATGACGGTCGTCATGGATGTGTGACGGTCGTCACACACATGACGAGCGTAACGGCTATGTGACGGTCGTCACACACATGACGAGCGTAACGGCTATGTGACGGTCGTCACATCAGTAGAACTCGTATCTGTTGTTTTTCTCTTGGTTTTTTCATCTGGTTTTCACCTGTTTTTGCTCCTTTTCTTCATATTGCTTTGCTTGGACATGCTCTTTGAATACTTTCATAATACTTAGACAAATAGCATGGAATACCCCGAATTCGGAGTGAAACCAGTCAAATATTAGTTAAAACACATGTCATTTTATATATACAATTTCGCGTTATCAGCTGATAGCACTCCTCGGAGATTATGTCGACATATTTGCTTGGTCTTATCAACACATGTCAGGGTTGGATACTGACATTGTTATGCACAAGCTCCCCCTGAATCCAGAATGTCCTCCGGTCAAACAAAAACTTCGCAGATCAAGACCAGACATGGCTCTTAAAATCCGAGACGAAGTCAAGAAACAAATTGATGCAGGCATTTTAGCGGTATCCAAATATCCGGAATGGGTGGCAAACATCGTACCAGTACCAAAGAAGGATGGAAAAGTCAGAATGTGTGTTGATTACAGGGATTTAAACAAAGCAAGTCTGGAGGACGATTTCCCTTTACCATATATCGACACTTTGGTGGATAATACAGCTAGCTTCGCAGTGTTCTATTCATGGACGGGTTTTCTGGTTATAATCAGATAAAAATGGATCCAGCTGACATGGAGAAGACAACCTTCATCATACCCTAGGGCACCTATTGTTATAAGGTCATGCGTTTCGGTTTGAAGAATGCAGGGGCAACGTATCAGAGAGCCATGGTTACACTCTTCCATGATATGATGCACAAAGAAATTGAAGTATACGTGGATGATATGATCGCAAAATCTCAAAGCGAAGAAGACCATCTGGATCATCTGTTGAAGCTATTTGAGAGACTCCGAAAGTATCAACTAAGGTTAAATCCAGCAAAATGCACCTTCGGGGTTCGCTCAGGCAAATTACTAGGCTTCATCGTTAGCCAACGAGGAATTGAAGTACACCCCGACAAAGTTAAAGCAATCCAAGAGATGCCTGTTCCTAAAACAGAGAAACGAGTCAGAGGCTTTCTCGGACGTTTGAATTACATCTCCAGATTCATCTCCAATCTAACTCCTACTTGCACGCCGATCTTCAAGTTGTTACGAAAAGATCAGACGGTAGTATGGAACGAAAACTGCCAGGCCGCATTTGAGAAAATCAAGCAGTATTTACAAGAACCTCCAGTGTTGATTCCTCATATACCTGGAAGACCTTTGTTCATGTATATGATAGTATTAGAATATTCAATGGGTTGTGTCTTGGGCCAGAATGATGAGTTGGGAAGGAAGGAACACGCAATCTACTATCTGAGCAAGAAGTTCACCGATTGTGAGAGTCGTTACTCTCCCCTAGAGAAAGCCTGTTGCGCCTTAGCATGGGCCGCCAAGCGTCTGAGACAGTACATGATCTGTCATACCACAATGTTGATTTCTAAGATGGACCCCATCAAGTACATCTTTGAAAAGCCAGCTCAAACCGGAAGATTAGCCAGATGGCATATGCTCTTATCAGAATACGACATTCTGTATGTTGCTCAAAAATCTATCAAGGGAAGTGTCTTATCAGAACATCTCGCAGAGCACCCCATGGAAGATTATCAACCACTCAAGTTTGATTTTCCTGATGAAGTTGTGATGTATATTCAACGCACAAAACCAGAGCCTGCTCCGAAAGAAGGTCCCGAGCCTGGATCCCGCTGGGAAATGATGTTCGACGGAGCGTCAAACAAGAACATACATGGTTTCAGAGCTGTTCTGAAAAATCCAACCGGAGGGTATACTGCCGTCACAGCCCGACTTTGTTTCTCGTGTACGAACAACATAGTCGAGTATGAAGCCTGCATCTTAGGATTGGAAGCTATTATCGATCTTCGCATCAAAATCTTGGAAGTAATCGGTGATTCTGCTTTGGTGATCTGCCAACTCAAAGAAGAATGGGAAACCAGGGATGAAAAGTTGATCCCCTACAAAACTCATATCTTGGAGATGGCTGAATATTTTGATGAAATTACCTTCAAGCATATACCGAGAGCAGAAAATCACATTGCTGATGCATTAGCCATGATGGCATCAATGTGGAAGGTCCAGTTTGTTAATGAGGCGCCTCTGATTCGCGTTGAAAGAAGGACAGTACCTGTATATGTTATGACAATAGATGAAGAAACTGATGAGAAACCGTGGTTCCACGACATTAAAAACTTTCTTCAAAATCAAGAATATCCAGCTGATGCATCCCAAATTGACAAAAGAGCCATACGAAGATTATCGGCTAAATTCTTCATCAGCAATGGTACCTTGTACAAAAGAAACCATGACATGGTTCTACTTCGATGTGTTGACGAAAGAGAGGCGAATCTCATAATGATTGAAGTGCACGAGGGGACATTCGGTACCCATGCCAACGGCCACGCCATGGCTAAGAAAATCTTAAGAGCAGGCTACTTTTGGTTAACTTTGGAGACGGACTGCATACTCTTTGCTCGAAAATGCCATAAATGCCAGGTCTATGCCGACAAAGTGCATGTCCCTCCGCATCCTCTCAATGTGATGACATCACCATGGCCCTTTGCAATATGGGGTATAGACATGATTGGGGCAATAGAGCCAAAAGCTTCTAACGGCCATCGCTTCATCCGTGTCGCAATTGATTACTTCACCAAATGGGTGAAAGCAACGTCATATACGAACGTAACAAAGCAAGTGGTTGCTCGCTTCATCAAAAAGGAAATCATCTGTCGATACGGTATTCCTAACTAGATCATTACTGACAATGGGTCGAATCTAAACAAAAAAATGATGAAGGAACTCTGTGACGATTTCAAGATCAAATATCACAATTCGTCTCCTTACAGACCCAAGATGAATGGCGCAGTTGAAGCTGCAAACAAAAATATCAAGAAAATAGTACAGAAGATGGTCATAACCTATAAGGATTGGCACGAGATGTTACCATTTGCTCTACATGGATACCGAACATCAGTGCGAACTTCAACAGGGGCAACTCCCTTTTCTTTAGTATATGGGATGGACGTTGTGCTACCCATCAAAGTCAAAATACCTTCTTTAAAGATCTTGATGGAAGCGAAGCTTGAGGAAGACGAATGGATAAAAGAAAGGTTTGACTCATTGAACCTCATTGATGAGAAAAGAATGACGACCATGTATCATAGTCAAATCTATCAACAAAGAATGATAAGAGTGTTCAACAACAAGGTTCGTCCCAAAGAGTATAGGGAAGGAAAGCTTGTGCTTAGAAAAATCCTACCAACTCAAAAGGATATGTGTGGCAAGTGGATGCCCAACTACGATGGCCCCTTCGTTGTAAAAACTGTCTTCTCCGGAGGGTCTCTAATTCTTGAGACCATGGATGGCGAATAACTCAAGTACCCTATCAACTCAAATGCAGTGAGAAAGTACTATGCCTAAAGCAGAAAACCTAGAAAGGAGATTCCAGTGCTTCAGCGAGATGGAAGCCCAATGATTAAAAGTTGGCGAACACCGGGGCAAAGTCTTGCGCAAGGTGTTAGAAGAAAGATCAATGTCTGTCATTCTCGTCAGAAGCAGCAAAGCAAGTGAGCTGACAGTTAAAAGGGCCGGATTATTATGGGATTCTGTAACCTTTTCTGTTTGCCATTTTTTCAAATTTATAAAGTTCCCGAGGCTTTGCCCTTTGTAAAGTTCTTGTTTATCAATAAAATCAGATTTTTGGCCAATCATTGTTATGATCTTCTGTTTTTGTTATGCAATTTCATTTATTTGTTAATAAAGATTTTTTGAAAAGCAAAGTGGTTGAAAATTTAAATTTTGTTTTAAAAAGAAAACACAATTCGACAAAACGATTGAAGAACTCTAGAGGTAATCTGATAATATTACGCAGTTCTCAAAGTCGTGAAAGTTTACTGTCA
This sequence comes from Lathyrus sativus, assembly GCA_963859935.3. NCBI lineage: Eukaryota > Viridiplantae > Streptophyta > Magnoliopsida > Fabales > Fabaceae > Lathyrus > Lathyrus sativus. The sequence continues at coordinate 260,000,005 of OZ012739.1, forward strand.
CCTTTGACCAAACTAGATGCGTCCGACAGCAATTCTAGCTCTTAAGCCAAGACTTCTCCTCTGCAGGATTACGAAGATTTTGTCTAAGAAGATTGTTATCTACGCCAGAAGAAAATGTCGCCTAACTTGAAGCAATTGAGACTCAGCGTGACGAGTTCCCTCTGTATTTTCCTTGTTTTGCTTTCCTTTGTTCCTGCGGGTCGGTCTGCATTTTACATACAGCATCATACCAGCATACGCATTTGTTTGCATTTGGTTTTGGTCTTTGTTTGTGTGGCTATCGCCTTTGAGATCCTTTGGTCGTTACCTCTATCTTTGATCCTTTACAACAAGTTTTGCTTCAAAGTTGACATCCTAGGATTACCTATCTTCTCTAGGAAGCTAGTGGTGACTAGTAATATCCAATTTACACAGATGGGTGGTTGTTACCAATGTTTATCTCTGATTTGGTCGTCACTAGTCCCCTCTAAGCCCAGTAGTTACTGGCATTGCTTGAAAACAAATCGTTATTAGTCGGTTGTTACCAATTCCCCTAGCCAAAGTCCTGTGTTTCATCAATATTGCTTGGATTTCCTAATTGTAATTGGAACTTCGATTTGGTCGTTACCATCCTCCCCAGGAAGTCTAGTGGTATTTAGCACTTTTTGGGAACCGAACTTTGAGTTGGTCATCACCATTATCCCCAGTAAGTCTAGTGAAGACTAACACTGCTTGGAACTGTTTGTTGTTCTGGTCGTCACCAATTTTCCCAATGAAGCTTTTGCTTTTCCAGTCAAGTATCGGAGAACTAGTGGATACTAGCTTCCCGACACGTCCGGTCTTGTTTCTAACCCTTCCTGAAGATCCCGTTTGAACTCTTCGTTATAGGAAATTTCTCATCTGGTTATCCCCAGTGAGAATCTTATCTCCGTTCCGTCCTTTCCCCGGTGAACTTTTGCTTCCCCAGTGGATCTATTCCCCAACAAAGTTTTCCCCAGTGGGTTTCTTCCCCAGTGTGGTTTGCGTTTCTTTTCTTTCGCCTCCCTAGTAAAGAATTGTCTTCTTCCCCGGTGGGCTTCCTCATCTGGTTATCCCCAGTGAGATCTGTATCTCCTTTCCCCAGTAAAGATATGTTTTCCCTGGTGAAATTTGTATCCCCTGTGTGAAAGATCCCCTTGAACGGCATCTTTGGTCATGTTTGAACTATCTTGCTTACTTTTCCTTGAATCTTTCCCCAGTATGTTGGGTCCCCATGAGTAGTTACTCGTTGTCCTGTCGTTCTTTTATATTTGCTTGTGTGTCCGCATCTGTCTTGCATTCAAGCATCATAAAACATCAGTTAGATTCATGGCATATTCGCATTTGTCCTTTTGCATAACATCGGATCTAAGGGACAAAATTTCTGGTTCGCTATATTTAAATACCATTCACTACGATTCCATGAGGATTGTCATCTCTCATTGTCATCTAGTGAAGATATTTAAATAGGGGCATCTGTTGCACCCCAAATTTTGACCCCTTAGATCCTCATCATCATTGTAGGATCATATTCATTTGATTAACTAACATTAACCTATTTCAAGTTTATCTTTGTCAAGATGCACATGAATCAGGGTTCCGTACCGTCAAGATCGAGGCTTCGATGGTTTGATCAATCAATATTTTGGATTGATTCAACTATAAACAAGATCTAGAATACTACATTGGATCAAGTATGAATTCAATTTGAGGTGGTCACCCGGGAATTGAGAACAGTGCAGTTCAAGATACCCGATTAGGGTTCTCGATTAGGAAAAGTCAATTGTAGTTTGACTTTTGATTTAAAAAGTGTTTCAATGGTGGGATCATGGTCCATTAAGTTCCTGTGGCTTAATAAAGTCTATCCAAAGAGTTTCAAGTCCTCAGAATATCCGGATCATCAACAGTCGACTCGGTAGTCACCGATTGATCGAACGGTTGACCGAAAAGTCAACTCTTCAACCATAAGGAATTTAACTTCAAGATGTGAATCAAAAATGTTCCTTATGTTATATTACACTTTCCCATAAAATTTCAAGACCATTGGACCAAGGGTTAAGAAGTAATTGCAAAAATCGGGAATTAGGGTTTCAAAAGGGGCAAGACCATAACTCCTCAACCACACATCCAAATGAAGTGGTTCAAAGCTCATTAGAAACCTCTCGACAAGTCCTGCAAAATCCTAAAAGTGGTCCATGATCAAAAAATGCATATATTTGGAGTTATGGCAAAATTCATTTCAAGAAGGGAAAATAACTTAGAAAATTTTCACTTTTAGGCTTGTTTTTTAACAACTTTGAAGGGCTTTTCAACCTAGTTCCGTCTAGAATTTGGAAATCTCAAAAACATGAAAGTTTTAGAGCTACTTGAGGGCTTTCTAAATTATGGTAAAACTCCTCAATAGCATTTGTGAGCAGAAAGTTATGGGTCATGGAAGTTGGGGCTACCACACTTGAAACCACTATGTCAAAATTTCTCAAAATTCAGATTTCCACAACTTGAGCTATCCTTAACCCTTGGATCATGATTCAATCTGATAATTAGAGGTGTGGATGAGTGAAAGTGTGGGAAAATGAGAGATGTGAAGAGAGAGGCAAGTTGCAAGCAAGTTGTAATAAAATAATCAAAATGTGTAAGAGGAAAGAGAAACTTTTCCTTTAAGAACTGCTGCAGCTGCAAGACTCATCACTCTAAGCTCTATGTAGTCACTTCATGCATCATTCCACTTGATTTTATGACCTTCCTTAAGCCAAAGAACTGATGTGTAAAGCTGCCACAAAGATCTTGGCAAGATTCATTCAAATTTCACAATCTCCCTCCAAAAATGGCAAAATCCAAATCTGCCCTCACCTTCATTTTCACTATAAATAGAGGGATTCTCTATGATGTTAGACACACCAGAGTACTCTTAAAAACCAATAGAAATCACAGCTCTCAACTCTCATTCATTTTCTCAAAAGCTTCATTCTTCAAAAACTTCAAGTTTTCACCAAAATCTGTCCCAAGCAAAACTCTGCCCAAACTCATTTCCACCACTTCCAAGCCACTCAAAACCATTTACACAATTTATAAACATTATGTAGAAGGTGTTCATACACTCAAACCACCCAAAAACATCATTTTCCTAAAAGTCAAACTTCATACCTTAATATGTTGACTTTCATGCACTTTGGAAGTCAAGTCTTTACTTAAGGCATTTCCTACCACCTCAACACTCCCAACACCTTATATATATCATATTTCAATTGTCCAAACTCTCAAAAACCAGCTGGGAGGTTCACAACTCTAACTGTCTTGAAAGATAGTTTGTTGCTTCAAGAGGAAGAAATCTCCAAATCTTTGCCAAGGAAGAGGATCTTTGGGTTTCTTAGCTTTTTAGGTAGTTCAAGAAAGTCTACAAAAGGTATGTAATGCTCAACATCTTCATTATTCATACATTGTCATGTTTTACCATTTTGAAGTGCTTGTTGTGAAAATATAGTCATGTTGTCCCATATTGCTTCTTTGTCAAGAACTCATGTTTTATGGCTATGGTATTTGCTTTTGTCAAAGTATATTATCTATGAAATATGTGTTGTTGATATGTTACCAATATTGAGCTTTGATGTTGTGTACAACTTGTTTTGAATATTTTATCCAAGATTAGCCTTAAGGATCCAAACATTGAAATGTTGTTGTGTTTGCCCTAGATTTGTCAATCTTTGTTTATTGGTCATGTTTGAATAACTTGTAAGTTGTTTCATGAGATCCCCCTGCCCCTAGGTCATGTTTGAATTTAGTTTAGCTTGTTGTGATATTTGATGCATTTGTCTTACCATTGTCATGAGTCTTGTGTCAAGATGATGCATGTCTGCCATATTGTGTCTCAAATGTTTTAAACTATTGGTTTGTGTTTATATGATCTTGTTTGCCTAGTTGAGCTTGTTGAAATGATAAGAAACTTGAGATTTGTTCATTGAGGCCTGCTGTGAGATTTTGTTTGTTTTGCTGTCAAAAGTTTGGATCAGCATCTCAGTTCTTGTTTGGAGTAGTTTGTGCTTGACTTTAAGTTGTAGAATCACTTGTTAGCATGATTAAAGGATGTATGTTGTACTTGTATGATCAAACTCCCCCTACTTGTTCAAAACTGTTTTGTCATTCTCCACTTGCATTTTTTAAAACCTCATTGATACCAACAGCATATCATATTCTGTTCCAACCTGGTTTTACTTGATCTATGTGCATAGAATCTTCATTCTATATATTTTGAGCTTGTATGAGGTGCCAAATCATCCCAACTGCCATAAACTTACCTGCTGCCTGAATGGGTTTTTTTTTTTTTTGTATTTCATGAACTTCAATATGCCATGTTCTGTTTAATGTTGATTTGAATTAATTTTGAGGCATGAGCTTATCCCTTTGCATATTTGTGGTATGTGTGTATCATTGTCATGACATGATTCTCGTTGTTTTGAAAAATGCCCTGCTGTACCACTATTATGTTTCAAAACAGCTTTTTCATAGCCATCAACATGCCAAGTTCAGTTCTGTTTGCATAAGCCTGAGTTTCTAAGTATGATGTGTGTGTGATGATTGCATGACCTATGTCTACTTATTTCCTCATCTCACTTTCAAATTGCACTTTCATAGCCAAAATATGCCATGACTATACCAAATCTTGTTCCAATTGAAAAATGCTTGATTTCTGAGTTGAAACTCATTCATTTTTATATTTATGATGTGTATGTGTTATGTTTATGACATAAGACCACTTACTTATAGCTAGACCAGCTTGTACCCCTAATGCTGCCAAAACTGTTTTGAAACCACATCTTGTTCCAATTGAAAAATGCTTGATTTCTGAGTTGAAACTCATTCATTTTTATATTTATGATGTGTATGTGCTATGTTTATGACATGAGACCACTTACTTATAGCTAAACCAGCTTGTACCCCTTATGCTGCCAAAAATGTTTTGAAACCACAGTTGTACACTTCATCATGCTATTTGTGTTGATTTGAATCATTCCATGAGCATTAGTACCTCTAGATAGTGTTTAGGATTTGTATGTGCACTAGAACCAAACATCTTTGTGAATGATATGCTTTCTCTGCTTGACAGCCTGCCTTCCATATGTGTTACAATTGCAACTTGATAGCCAATTTGTGTTATGTGCATTTCATGATCAATCTTAGGTCGTAACATCAATTTGTGTGTGGTATCTTTTTGATCTCAACCTGTTCCAATCATGTTTTGGTTCCAAATTATGCATTTTCATGCTTAAGTGAGCAGTTGGTATGTGACTTTTATTTCTATGCTGTTTGTGGCTAATTTTGAAGTGTAGACACACTTTATAGCATGTTTATGGGTTGTGTGTGAGGTCTGCTCAATCTAATTGTACATTTTTCTTGACTTGGCTTCCAACTTGCATTTTTTCAAATTTCACTTAGCAACACATGACAGTTATGTTTTGTGTTAGATCTTAGCATGTTGATTTGTTGCTATCTTGTTTCTCATTGGATTCTAATTGTTTTGTTTGAAGTTTCATGTCTTTCTTGTTTTGTTTTGGTTAGAAGTTGATTTCCATCCATGGTTAGCCTTTTGTATGAATTCTGTGCAGCAGGGCCACTTTGGCCCTAGCCTGCAGCTTGCCTATTTGTTTTCATCATCATTGATTCTCCTCATATCACATTTTGATCTAGCCACATATGCACATGATTGTAACTGTTACCTGTTCAAGTCTTAAACAGTTTGGTTGTTGATTTGAAGTCATGTTTTATTTGTTTTTCACAAGCTCACCAATATGATGCATCTCACTTCTTTCTTCTGCTTGAGCATTGGTGTTTGATTTGTTAGCATTTGAGAGCATCATCAATAACATGCTTAGAACTCATAGGCCATATGTTTAATTTGAACATTTTCCATCTGTTTTGACAGTTTGCTTCATTATCATGCTATGTTATGCAATTCATGAACCAATTCCTATTCTATTAAGTTGTGCTTGAGCCCTAAGTGTTTAATCCCTCTGTTATGATGTGTATGACTTGTGTGCAATGCATATTTGATGTGTATGAACTCAGAACTGGTATGGTTTTTCAAAATGCAACTCATTTGATCTCAATGCATCTTCAATCATGTTTTTCATTTAAGGCGTCATTTCAAATTTTGGTAGTTACCATCATGATCCTCATTAAAAAACAGTCATGTTTGACTAAAATTTCATGAAAAAAGATTGAGTTTTGACCAAGTTTGGATTCTTCACGTTTTTGGTTTGTTTGGTTTGTTTTTGGCTCAGAATATCCATCATATCTAGTGTTATCTATTTATGGGGGTGGCTAAATACACGGATGTATAACCACCCCAGTGGTAAGACACTTGCGCGCTTTGTAACCTTTCACATGCCTGACCTGAGTTCGATCCTTGGTGATCAACTCTTTTGGCATTTTTATTTTCAATTGTCATTGATTTATTTTCTGTTATTCCTTCCATTTCCTAACATGCGCGCGCATTGTGTCTCAGTGGATAGGTGTTGTGTTGGTGAACACAAGGGTGTGGGTTCAATCCCTACCCATGCCACTTTTTTCTTTATGTGCTTGTTTCACTAGTTTATTTTATTAAAATCATTGAAACTTCAAAAAATCATAACTTTCTCGTGCCTTATCTTTTTTAATCCGTTCTTTTTGTAACTTTTTCATTGTAATGTCTATTTTCATTTAATGGATTAAAATTCCAAATTTCTTGTTTTTACAATGCCCTTTCTCCTACTTGCTAGTTGGTTCATTCTTAGGTCGTTACCTTGTGTCGTGTTTGAATTTCTCTTTATACCAAGCTCTACTTATCTTGCAAGATTTATTGGTATGTGTTTCCTATGTGTTAGATAACATGTTAGGTTTATCTTCCTTTGGTTGTCACCATGAAATTATTGTCCTCTTCCTAAAGTTTTGAATTTAACCGTTGTGAACATTTCTTGCGTATTTGGTTGTCATCAATGCCTAAATGTTATTATATTTGTTACATTTGAATTTATAACATTATCATCTTAAAGTTGTGACTTACTTGCATGATTATTGTTTCCATATTTGTTAAGATATTTGATTCTCGGTTGTAACCATTCGTATCTATTTAATCCTTGCCTATTGTGATATGCATGCTTGCTTTGTTGTAACCATATTCCTTATTCTTCTTGCTTAATTGTTTTTTGCTTTGTTAAACATTTTTCCCCAAGTGATGGAACTTTTTAGTTCTCATCCAAGTTGCATCTCCCTCTCCTTCCAAAGGAAAAGTCTCTCCATTGACCCTTGTGTCATGGATAGCTCATTACCCGCTCCCTTGACTTTTTGAAGTCATCTTGAACCTTAGTATAAGCCTTTAGACTTTGCTTTAAGTCTAGAAAACCCACCTTTTATTAGGAGTGTTCTTCAACTAGAACCCTAGGATAGAGTTTGTAAACTCTATGCAAGAATCATAGTAATGATTACTTACTCCCCTCTTGAGTGTTGTAACATAGATCTAAAGAGTTTTCTTAAACTCTACACAAACATTGTTATGTTTGTTCCCCTTTGAACCTTGATCATAATCAAGTGTTCTTCAACCCTAGTGACGTGAACTACGATTGCTCTGATTCTATCCTAGTTAGGATACGTAGGCAGAGGACGCGACGTCTTTGCGAGCAAACTTAGAAACTACCTTTAGGTCTTAACCTACATCTTTTACCCAATCCCAATGCTTAGCAAATACTTAGCAAACTTAGCATGCAAAGCAACAAAAGGTTCCTGTAGAGTACTACAGATGTTTAGGATGTGAAATACCTACTCTATGCATAACCAACCCCCGATCCCCGAAACTCTTAAAGTTGTTGTTACATCGCGAAAAGGGTTCTTTCTTTCTTTAGACCTTTCCTTTGGATAAATTAAAGATCGGTTGTGAATTTAAGAATTAAGATTCAAGTTAATCAATAGCCTGATATCACGATTCTCACCGCAACAAAAATGGCGACTTCACTGGGGAGGATGCTTTGCTTAACTCGAGGGTTTAGCGTATTTTGTTTAATTGCTCGCTATATTTGTAAATATTTGCTTAACATGTATATTTGTCAATATATTTGTTTGTGTGTTGGGTATTGGGTGCTTTGAGTGGTGAGACGGTCCTATACCTGGACCTGAGTGCAATTATGATAGGATGGTGGTATATTCAAGGAGGCTTATAGGGAGTTGATTCCCGACCAAGCTAACTTGAGAAACCACCACTCAGTGTAGGCCCTCTTGAAAGTTTAGTATTGTTGATCGAGTATTCGTTAAAACAATGCTACTTTTGACGAAGGAGCCCTTGACACTGTGGACTTTTAGAATACATTCTACCCCATTTTGGCCTTATTAGGACATAGTGCGATGACTATAAGGAAGTATTTCCGAAATAGTTGATACGCGATACTACACTCAGACGAGATTCTCTTGAGAATATTATTGATTACCAAGTGATTTAGGAAGTTGATAATAACCGAAAGAAGGGTTGATGACTCTGGGAATTCTGTAGAACCCGTTCGGCAGATACAAAACAATCCATAGTACAAATCCTTGGGGATGGGTACACCTTGGATTCACGCTCGACCTTTAAACCTAAGCTTGTGTTTGTGTGCATATGTGTGATCTTTGCATTTTCCTGTGTTTGTGCATTTTGCATTCATAAACATCATATCATCATGTTTCATGGAACTCAGACTTTTTTGTTTGTAAACATCAGAGGTCGTTATGAATAGTGAAAGAAAGAAAACTTTGAAGTACACTTATAAGGGTTTTAACCTAGATGACTTAAGAAGGTTGAGCACCTTGGTGACAGATCCAGAGGGATTTCAAAGCAGGTATGGGAAGTTGTTGTTACTGTTAAAGATAAAGATGGATAGTGGACTCCTTTCTATGTTTCTCCAGTTTTATGATCCGCTTTACCACTGGTTCACATTTCCCGATTATCAGCTAGTGCCCACACTAGAAGAATATTCTCAGTTGGTTGGATTGCCCATTCTTGAAGATTCTCCTTTTCCGATCATGGAGGAGGATCCTAAGGAACAAGATATTGTCAAGGCTACACGTTTAGGATTGGTTGATATTAAAAAGAACTTGATTACAAAAGGAGGATTTTTTGGGCTAAAAGCAGAATTCTTGGTTGAGAAAGCTCAGTATTATGCGGATCATTTAAGCATGGATGCATTCGAGGCTATCTTTGCCTTGCTCGTTTATTGCATCTTCCTGTTTCCTAGCTTCGAGAATTTTGTGGACCTCAATGCCATTAAAATCTTCTTGAAGAAGAATCTTGTGCCTACCTTGCTAGCAGATGCATACCATTCTGTTCATCTAAGGAACTTTCATAATGGAGGGATGATTACTTGTTGCGCTCCCTTGTTATACGAATGGTTCACTTCACACTTGCCTAAAGCTAACGCTTTTTGGGATCCGAAGAAAGGATGGTGGTCACAAAAGATCATGGCTCTCACTTACTCCGATATTGATTGGTATAGTCGTGACTATGATGGGACAATGATCATTGACAATTGTGGGGATTTCGGTAATGTACCTCTTCTCAGTGTTAATGGAGGAATCAGTTACAATCCAGTCCTCGCCCGTCGACAATTGGGATACCCTCTACAGGACAAGCCCAATGGCATTCAGGTAGAGAACATTTTCTTCAAAGAAGAAAAAGATAGTCAAGAGCTAAAAGAAAAGATTCTAGAGGCTTGGAAGCATCTGCACAAGAAAGGGAAAAAGGATCTTGGAAGACTCAATTGTGTCTCTTTGGAACCTTACTGTCGCTACTGCGAAAATCGGCGCCGGCTGACAGAAGAGTCGCCACCGTGCGTTATTTATCCCAACGGAGGGAAAGGAAACGCTCGAAGTAAGCCTCGCAAAAAACGGGAAAAGGTATGGTCATCGCAACCAAAACCTGGGTTCGGGAGTCGGTTACGCAAGGGGAAGGTATTAGCACCCCTCACGTCCGTCGTACTCGACGGGATCCACGCTTGCTTGGGTTGTCTAAAGGATGCAAAAACAATCTATCTACGGCTGCTAAATCTACACAGAAGGGAAGTGACTCGATAGAGCGTCGCGCTCTATGCCTACGTATTCTCAAGAGAGAAATTCAGAGTCAACGTAGTTCGGGACTACGGGGAAAATTGGCTCGCCAAGACTTCACGTCTTGTGCCTACGTACTTCCACACTGCATGGAAGATCAGAGCTTTACGTAGTTCAGGCTAACTACGGCTAAACAGGGTATTCTCACACAGCAGTGAGAAATCAAACTGGTTTCAAAGGTCGGGAACTTAGGGGAAAAACTATGGTCTGGTCTCAAATGCACTCGGGCAAGAGAGAAAAAGGGTAACATCAGTCGTCAGCGGGAAAGTCTCGATCGCACAGCAGCGAGAGAACCAAAGGTTAATTGTTAGTGTGCTTGCTAGGATATCGCATCCTATGCCTACATATCCTCATCTGGTACGAGGAATCAGAGCAGCTGTAGTTCGGCTACTTTCGGGACCACAGCTCAAATCTCGTTTTATTAACATTCTAAAAAATGATTACAATGATTGAATACTGAAAATAACCCCTAGGAAATACTATCCTATCCTATCCTGGAAAAAATCGAATGGAAAATAGTCCCCTAACAAGTGGACTTCTAAACTATCCCTAAAATAAAACTCTATGAAGAAAATACACTCTAAAAAAATATTAAATCTACCTTAATATTTTTTACTATTTTTTCTCTTTTTCAAATATTTTTTTTTCTATTTTTCATTTCTTCCTCTTTCTTCCATATTTTTCTATATTTTTTCTCTATATTTTCCGCCATCTTTTTCTTTTTCATATTCTCTTTCTCACTATTTTTCAAATATTCCTTTTTTATATTTCTTTTCTTTTGCAATTTTCTTTTTCTATTTCTTTTTTCTTTTTCAAGATTTCTTTCTATATTTCTTTTTATATATTTTCCTCATTCTTTTTCTTTTTCTTTTCAAGATATTCTTTCTATATTTCTTTTTCCTTTTTTCAATATATTTTTTCCATATCTTTTTTTTCTTTTTAAAATCTCAAAACAAAAGAAATAATAAAGGAATGAAAAATACAAAAAAAAGGGGGGGGGGAGAACTGCTACAGGGGGTATGCAAGCAGAAAAAATAACTCTGAACTGGGCCCAACCCAAAGTACTAGTTCAACAAAAACAAACAAAAGGGGGAGGTGCAACGTGGAGATGGGGTGGTCCACCAAGCCATCTCGTTGGGCCCAGGTCTCCACGGTCCACCCAGGAGAGGAAAAAAACTGAGGGGTGTGTTGCCAAAAACGGGGGGGTGAAAAAACGATGGGCCTCGTGGCCCCAAGCCCAAACCCAGTCTCATCTCTCCATTCTCTCCTTTCTCTCTCCCTGTCCCACAGAAACCCTAGTTCTGTCTATCTCTCCTCCTTTCCGCCGCCGACCAAACACTTCCTACTTCTCCCTCCGTCCATCCTTTTGCTATCCTTGTTTCTCCCTTAATCCAATCTCGTAAACTCCGTTTCCACCTACAACCACAATGAAACACTACAACCACCAAACCAAATCTGCCCTTGGATGCTCTTGAAGAGGACATCAACGAAGAACAAGAAATTGGAGAGAGTGAGATCTTGAGGCGTTACCGGAGAAGCTTGAAGAGCTCGCTGAATGGACGAATCTGGGGAAAAACTGGATGAAGGATGAAATTAACGAAGATCTTTCGAAGTTACTGTTGTTGAATGATGAGGAGATATGAACTCTGGTGACGATCTGAAGACGATGATGCTCGTGCGAGATGGAGGATTTGAAGTTCTTGGAGATTTCTGGGATGACGAGTTATGGAGCGATTCTGGAGAAACGACGTTCTTGCGAAGAAGTTTTTGGAGATGATGAAATATTCTTGCATGTTCTTGTTGCTGAACGATGAAGATCCATCGTGTTTCTGACGATTTCCAGGTGATATGATGAAGAACCTTGAAGGTGTTCTTGAGTGTTCTTTGCTGATGAGTGTTCTTCTCGTTGATGATGTTGATCAGAAAGAAGATGAAGACGAAGATTGATGATTATTGATAATTCTTGATGATGAGTGTTGAACATTGAAGCTGATCTTGAAGGATCTGTTGACGTTTTCTGGAGAGTTGTAGGAGGACTGATGAACGCGCTGATGAGTTCTCTAGTGATTTCTGGTGATTGCTTGAAGATCTGGGAGTTTTCTGGAGATTTGTTCTTGAGGATGAACATGATGATGAAGGTTGATCGGAGGGGATGAAGATTGAAGGAAATCTGGGCTGGAGATGATGAAGATTAGAGGAGAAGAGATGAAGTTCTGGGTTTTTTGTATTTCCGGTGACCGGTACGGCGGAGGGAGGAGGTTAGGACTGCCGGCGGCGGGTAGTTGCGGTGGTTGCATGGCCGCCGGCCATGCAACCGGTGAGGACCATGTGCGGACGCGTGGCACTGGTTAGTGGAGGAGGACGGTGCATGCGCGCCACGTGGCGTGGGCGTGGCAGAGAGAGGGAGAGAGGAATTGTGATGTGTCTGTGTGTGAAGTGTGATATGTGGCCAGCCTCTAGGTGCAACACGTGGATCAGACCATTTATAGGACTTGACCAATTTCTGGACCTGGTGAATGGGCCTTACGTGGATTTGGATAATGAGGCCCACAAGACTAATACTGATCAATGAAATGCATAATGATGGATTAAATGAACTGATTAATGGATTAAGACTAATGAAGTGGATTAAAAGCTGAATTAAAAGACCAAATGGACTAAACCAAATACTGAATGGACTAATGAATGAATTAAAAAGGTTAAACTGGATTAAAAAGCTGATGACAATTAAGGACCTAATTAACACTGAACGAAAATTAAATGGACTACTAATACAAATTAAAAAGATTAATAGACTCAATTAAAATCTAACACTTAAACCTAATCAATCTAATATCCTAAAAACTGATTAATATCCATTAAGCTAATATTCCAAAAAACTAATTAACAGTTACTAAACTATTTAATATCTATTTAACAAATATTAATAAAACTAAACTATTATATTCTAAAAAGAGATTCTATTAATTTCCATATAGAGAAAATCTATTATTAATAAAAGAAAAATCTATATTAAACATTTAAAAGCTATTAAAAAAATCTATTATATTCTAAAAATATTCTATATTATCCTAAAATGATTAAAAAATCTAATAAAACCCTAATAAAATCTAATAAAAATCCAGAAAAAAACACAATAATTCTCAGAGGAACAAAAATAGCACCGAACGACAAATAACACTACGAGAGCGCACCAAAATAGCCGGTAAAAAAAATAGACACTGAAATATCCCTAAAAACAACAGCGCGAGCTGAAAACACCGGGAATAGCACAAATTCCCAAAAATACAATTCTACCTATCTAAACTGATTAAAAACACATGAAACGCGAGACGAGAGCTGTGATCCCGATAAAATCAAAACAAATGAAAAATGCACTATATGCGATATGCAGATGCGAATGCGGTCATGCGTCGAAACATAGGACCAAATACGGGACCCGGTTGGTCAAATTTTAGGGTGCAACAGCTGCCCCTATTCAAGCGGCTTGGACCTGAATGGTTGAAGAGCGCTCATCCTTCAAACATTCAAAGGTAGATGACGGTTGAATACCAATGAAACCCTGAAATTTGCCAACCGCGGGAATATACTACAAAACTGCTTGAGGAATAAAATCTAGAACCGAACCCAGCCGTCACGGCAACAAACTGATCAATCATCTGGTAAAGAACTCCTGATTTTAACACCCGTTACTCGCGTGATACCACTGATAACAAAACTGAGGGTTGCAACAAAACATCTGATCTTCTCACATCGTCTACTGATAGACAGGAAGAGAAATATACTCACATCGTCCGAAGATAGACGGAAAGACACCCAAAATCCCGAAGGAAAAAAATTCGATACTCACATCGTCCAATGATAGACGGGAAGACACCCATAATCCCGAAAAAAATCAATACTCACATCGTCTAAGGATAGACGGGAAGACACCCTTAATCCCGAAGGAAAAAAATTCAATACTCACATCGTCTAAGGATAGACGGGAAGACACCCTTAATCCCGAAGGAAAAAAATTCAATACTCACATCAACTAAGGATAGACGGGAAGACACCCTTAATCCCGAAGGAAAAAAATTCAATACTCACATCGTCTAAGGATAGACGGGAAGACACCCTTAATCCCGAAGGAAAAAAATTCAATACTCACATCGTCTAAGGATAGACGGGAAGACACCCAAAATCCATACTCACATCGTCTAAAGATAGACGGCAAGACACCCATAATCCCGAAGGAAAAAAAATCAATACTCACATCGTCTAAGGATAGATGGAAAGACACCCAAAATCCAATACTCACATCGTCTAATGATAGACGGGAAGACACCCATAATCCACGAAGGAAAAAAATTCAATACTCACATCGTCTAAGGATAGACGGAAAGACACCCAAAATCCAATACTCACATCGTCTAAGGATAGACGGGAAGACACCCATAATCCCGAAGGAAAAAAAATTCGATACTCACATCGCCTAATGATAGACAGGAAGACACCCATAATCCCGAAAAAAATCAATACTCACATCGTCTAAGGATAGACGGGAAGACACCCTTAATCCCGAAGGAAAAAAATTCAATACTCACATCGTCTAAGGATAGACGGGAAGACACCCTTAATCCCGAAGGAAAAAAATTCAATACTCACATCGTCTAAGGATAGACGGGAAGACACCCTTAATCCCGAAGGAAAAAAATTTAATACTCACATCGTCTAAGGATAGACGGGAAGACACCCTTAATCCCGAAGGAAAAAAATTCAATACTCACATCGTCTAAGGATAGACAGGAAGACACCCTTAATCCCGAAGGAAAAAAATTCAATACTCACATCGTCTAAGGATAGACGGGAAGACACCCAAAATCCATACTCACATCGTCTAAAGATAGACGGCAAGACACCCATAATCCCGAAGGAAAAAATTCAATACTCACATCGTCTAAGGATAGACGCAAAGACACCCAAAATCCAATACTCACATCGTCTAATGATAGACGGGAAGACACCCATAATCCACGAAGGAAAAAAATTCAATACTCACATCGTCTAAGGATAGACGGAAAGACACCCAAAATCCAATACTCACATCGTCTAAGGATAGACGGGAAGACACCCATAATCCCGAAGGAAAAAAAATTCGATACTCACATCGCCTAATGATAGACGGGAAGACACCCATAATCCACGAAGGAAAAAAAATTCAATACTCACATCGTCTAAGGATAGACGTGAAGACACCCTGATCGAATACTCACATCGTCTAAGGATAGACGGGAAGACACCCATAATCCCGAAGGAAAAAATTCGATATTCACATCGTCTAATGATAGACGGGAAGACACCCATAATCCCGAAGGAAAAAAAAAATTCGATACTCACATCGTCTAAGGATAGACGGAAAGACACCCATAATCCTGAAGGAAAAAAATGCAATACTCACATCGTCTAAGGATAGACGGGAAGACACCCTTAATCCACGAAGGAAAAAATTTGATACTCACATCGTCTAAGGGTAGACGGGAAGACACCCATAATCCAATACTCACATCGTCTAAGGATAGACGGGAAGACACCCATAATCCCGAAGGGAAAAAAAATTCGATACTCACATCGTCTAATGATAGACGGGAAGACACCCATGCGCACTTCAATACCATCCATCAAATTTCATAATCCTTTCGTCTACGGGACTGATGGAAAGAACAATATCCTTGAAGGGGCCACATCATCAGTAAGGACCGACGGGAAGAAAACCACCTTCAAATAGCCCTGTCGTTAATAAGAATCGACAATCAGGAAAACCCTCTTGAAATGTCATCTCATCCAATACACAGAAAGAAAACCACTATCCGAAAGATCGCTTTGGACCCCCTCAACAATCAAAGATAGCCGGTGAAGACTCGTTGGGGAAACATACCATCTGTATGAACTGACGATAAGAAGCCTGCTGATAAAAACCCCCAAAACTTCACATCGTCTACTGATAGACGGAAAGAACACCACTTAGAGAAACCCCATCTTGAAACCCCACTGAAAAAATCACCTGAAACTTCACATCGTCTACTGATAGACGGAAAGAAAACCATATGCTAGAGAACCCTATCTTGAAACCCCACTGGAAAATTAACCGAAACTTCACATCGTCTACTGATAGACGGAAAGAAAACCATATTCAAACTCAAGACGTCTAATGATAGACGGAGAAATCCACTATTTGGAGGGACACATCGTCAAAAATGTATTGACGGGAAGAAAAGTCTGTCGATACCAGATGACTGATTGATCAAAGCATAACTGTTGTATGATCTGAGATTCGAATACACTGCTAAACTGTCTGAACACTGCTGCTGGATAAATGCCCCTGAACTGATCACAGCTTAATTCACGCGCCATATGAGGCTGATAGAAAACCAGGCTTATGCTTCATATGCATATGCATATGCTTGAATCTTTCTACGACGTAATGCTCCATTCAGGATGGAAATGCCATGCATTTTGAAAATGAAATGCAAGTATGATGCAGATATGATGATGCATGCCATATGCTAATGCAGGCTCGAGCTGCTGGAGAAAGTCGGGTACAGAAAACCACTTCAGCAAAATAAATGCTGAAGACGAAGCCACTCCGCTAGGGATAACCCGAATATCACAGAATCATTCCAACAAAATAAATGCTGGACGAGTGAACTCAACTCCGCTGGGGGAAATTGGGAACTTAACCGAACACCTCATCGAAGTAACACTCTGCTGGGGAATATAACTCTGCTGGAGAATAGCAGATGTGCCAAGTATGATTGGACTTCTCTGGGGATAGCTCACCCGTGCCATTGAAAAACTGGACTTTGCTGGAGAAAATAGCCGAAGTATTCCTGCGTACTGACGAAGCTCGGATCTGGAAACTGATGTGCCAACACGGATGGGCCTCACAGTGATCGCCAACATGGATTTGGACCTTTAGGCTATCTGTGACGGGTCAGGTACAACTGATGTTGGAAAACATTCTGCCTGAATACACAGTTTTCTTGTTGAAGATGTAAGAGCACAGATTGTGTCTTAGTAATATCTCTATGTTTTGATGATAACATTAATGATAATTTGTATACAAGAATTATACTCTCTAAATTTGTTTTAAACTGTTTTCTACAGGCACAAAAGATTTTAATCTTAAAGAGCAAATTTGATGTGAACAATAAATTCTGAATGGCTCAAGAGCATCTGAAGATTAGAAGAATCTGAAGTATAAGAGCTTAGTCATCAAGATTCTGAAGATACAACACGCTGCATATATTATCAAGAATCTGAATGAAAGAAGACTCTGAGTGAAGAGACTCTGAATGAGAGAAGACTCTGATCTGAGTGAAGACTCTGATCTAAGAGCATGTTATGCTTCAAGCACACAGCTGCACCAGACTCTGATTCATCAACATCTGAAGAACATCTTATGCTCTGAAGTCTCCAGAAGATTCTGAAGACTGAAGACTCTGATGTTGATTGTTGATCTGAACCATCTGAAGAATTATTTGAAGAAGATTATTTTAATATATCCGTTGGAATATGCCAGCAAATCTTTCCTTAATTGGGATAGACAAAATTCTCTGCAAGAAGATTATTCCTCTGATACATTCCTTATATGGTATAATCACAGCTCAGCAGACAATTGCTACACCCACATTTTGTGCGCCGTCTCTCTGCTGCAATAGTACAAAGGACAGTACTATTTGATATTGGAAATATCTTCTCTAACGGTAAAATATTCTCTCCAATATTCAAGTGGCTATATAAAGGATATCATAGCTCATTCTTCAAGTGACGAAAATTATTGCAAGAACTCTCTCACGCGAAAAACTCTCAAGCTCTCATATTCTTTGCTGTTCATACATTTGTTCTAAACTTAGAGAAATAACACAGTTGTGTTTATAGCTTTCATAGAAGCAAATTTATTACTCTTACATTGTATTACATTAATTTGTAAAGGAAGTTTTCCTTAAGAGGATCTAGGTTAGATCAGTAGCTCTTGAGAAGACTAAGAACAGTTGTTCTTAGGTGTTGCTATTTGTAATCAGTTGATTTGAATAGTGGATTAAGTCCTTGTTGAGAAAGGCAAATCACTCTTGAAAAGGGTGGACTGGAGTAGTTGAGTTCAACGAACCAGGATAAAAATACTTGAGTTTTTATCTTTGATTATTTTCTGTCATACTTATTCAACCCCCCCCCCCTTCTAAGTATTTTCTCACCTTCAGTTGGCATCAGAGCTCCGGTTCTGAGTGTGCATTCACTTAATCGTGACAGATAAAGATCCAGTGAGAAGAATACTCTGTTATTTATTTGGTTGCTAATATGGGTGATATTCCTGCATCAAGCAACAAATATGAAGGAGACAGAATCAGCACCAAACCTCCAATGTTTGATGGAGAAAAATTTGATTATTGGAAAGATAGACTTGAAAGTTTTTTCTTGGGGTATGATGCTGATCTCTGGGATTTAGTCATTGATGGATATGAACATCCTACTAAGGATGGCAAAAAGATTGATAGAAAATCAATGACTGAGGAGCAGAAGAAAGAATTCAAGAATCATCACAAAGCCAGAACCATACTTCTTAATGCAATCTCTCATACAGAGTATGAGAAGATTACCAACAGAGACACTGCTCATGATATGTTTGAGTCTCTCAAAATGACTCATGAGGGAAATTCTCAGGTGAAAGAAACAAAGGCTCTGGCGCTGATACAGAAGTATGAAGCGTTCAAAATGGAAGAATCTGAGAACATTGAGACTATGTTTTCCAGATTTCAGATTCTAACAGCTGGGTTGAAAGTTCTGGACAAGGGCTACTCAACATCTGATCATGTCAAGAAGATCATCAGAAGTCTTCCTACCAGATGGAGACCTATGGTGACTGCATTGAAGCTGGCCAAGGATCTGAACAAAATCTCATTAGAAGAACTCATTAGTTCTTTGAGAAGTCATGAGATTGAGCTGGAGGAAGATGAATCCCAGAAGAAAGATAAAGGTAAATCCTTAGCTTTTAAATCTAACAAATCTGTTAAAGCTTTGCAGGTAAATGAAGAAAGCTCTGAGGAATCTTCTTCTGAAGAAGAAGATGAACTATCCATGCTGTCCAGAAGGATCAACAAACTCTGGAAGCACAAAGGGAAGAAGTTCAACAACTTCAAAAGATCTGATCAAAAGAGAGAATCTTCTGGACACAGAAGATCTGGCAAGAAAGAGGTCACTTGCTTTGAATGTAAAGAACCTGGACACTACAAGAGTGAATGTCCCAAACTTCAAAAGGAAAAACCCAAAAGGAAGTTTGATAAAAAGAAAAAGGTTCTGATGGCTACATGGGATGACTCAGATGAATCTGAATCATCTTCTGAATCTGAGGAAGAATGTGCAAATGTTGCGCTGATGGCCAACACAAATGATCAAGATGAAGGAACGTCATCATCTGAATCTGAGTCAGAATCAGACTCTGACTCTGAAGAGGTATTTTCTGAACTCTCCAGAGCTGAACTTGTTGAAAGTTTATCTGACATGTTGGAAAGCTACAGCAAGATTAAACTCAAATACAAGAAGCTGAAAAGCAATCTTGAATCTGAGATTGATCTTCTGAGAACAGAACTTGTTGAGCAGAAAGAAATAAATTTAAAACTCAAAAATGATTTAGAAACAACTCAACAAGAATCTGATACTGAAACAGAGTCAAGTGAAAATATTTTAGAAAAATATGACTCTAGTTTTAAAAGATTCCTCACTAAAAGCATAGACAGAAGCAAAATGGCTTCTATGATCTATGGTGTTAGTGGGAACAACAGAAGAGGCATTGGATGTGAATCCTCCTCTGGAAGCAATCCAAAGTCTGTTGATAAACTCTTCATCAAGAAGACTCCTCTGTATTCTCATTTTAAGTTTGGTCATCTGAATGATATTAAACATACAAGCTCTGAAAAGAGTACTTATGTGTTTAAGCCAAGGGCTAGCCAGAATAAACACTATGTTGAAAAACAGAAGTTTAGGCAAAACCACAGAACATCTAACCCCAAAGGACCCAAGAAGATCTGGGTACCTAAAAGTAAAATTATACCTGTTGCAGATGTTCTTAGCAGCAAAATCCAGACACCAATCATGGTACCTGGACTCTGGATGCTCACGACATATGACGGGCGAAAGGTCTATGTTCCAAAGCCTGGAACTTAGATCTGGAGGGGACGTGAAATTTGGAGGGAACCAGAAGGGCAAGATCATTGGCTCTGGTACAATAGGTAATGGTAACCTACCCTCTATTTCTAATGTTCTGTTAGTTGAAGGATTGAAACATAATCTATTGTCCATAAGTCAATTAAGTGACAATGGTTATGATATCATCTTTAATCAAAAATGTTGCAAAGCTGTATGTCAAAAGAATGGTTCAATCCTGTTCAGTGGAAAGAGGAAAAACAACATTTACAAAATTAACCTTTCAGAACTTAAAGTTCAAAATGTAAAATGCCTTTTATCTGTGAATGATGAGCAATGGGTCTGGCATAGAAGATTGGGACATATTAATATGAGACGTATATCTCAGATTAATAAACTCAATCTGGTCAGAGGACTCCCTAATCTGAAGTTCAATTCAGATGCTCTGTGTGGCGCATGTCAAAAGGGTAAATTTTCAAAATCTCATTTTAAACCAAAAAATGTTGTTTCCACTTCTAGACCATTGGAATTACTTCATATTGATCTGTTTGGACCAGTAAAAACTGCATCCATCAGAGGCAAGAAGTATGGGTTAGTCATTGTAGATGACTACAGCAGATGGACATGGGTAAAGTTTCTAAAACACAAGGATGAGTCTCATTCTGTGTTCATTGACTTCTGCAATCAAGTCCAGACTGAAAAAGAATGCAAAATTATTAAAGTCAGAAGTGATCATGGTGGTGAATTTGAAAACAAATATTTTGAAAAATATTTTTCTGAAAAAGGAATTGCACATGATTTCTCCTGTCCTAGAACTCCACAACAAAATGGAGTTGTAGAGAGGAAAAATAGAACATTGCAAGAAATGGCCAGAACCATGATCAACGAGACAAATCTGGCAAAATACTTTTGGGCAGAAGCAATAAATACAGCATGTTATATTCAGAACAGAGTGTCTGTAAGACCTCTTCTGGAAAAGACTCCCTATGAATTGTGGAGAAACAGAAAGCCCAACATTGCTTATTTTCATCCATTTGGATGTATTTGTTATATGCTTAACACTAAAGATCATCTGAACAAGTTTGATTCCAAAGCACAGAAGTGTTTCATGCTTGGTTATTCTGAACGCTCTAAAGGCTACAGAGTATTCAATACTGAAACACAGATTGTGGAAGAATCTATTCATGTTAGATTTGATGATAAGCTTGGCTCTGAAAAGCCAAAGCAAGTTGAAAGTTCTGCAGATAGAGAAGTTATTCTCACAGACTCTGAAGGCTCAGAGGCAGACAAGACTGAAGACAAAGACTCTGAAGCAAATCCAGATGCTACGCCTCTAACTTCCCAACTTGACAATCTGCATATTTCTGAAAGACCAACAGTCAGAGGATCTTCTTCCAGAATGAAAGCTTCTCATCCAGAGGATGTGATAATTGGAAAGAAAGATGATCCAATAAGGACAAGAGCATTTCTCAGAACTTCTGAATCTTCCTTCTGTGGCTTAGTGTCAATTATAGAACCAACATCTGTTGATGAGGCTCTGGAAGATAATGAATGGATTTTAGCTATGCAAGAGGAGCTGAATCAATTCACAAGGAATGAAGTCTGGGATCTGGTTCCAAGACCTAAAGGGTTCAATGTCATTGGAACAAAATGGGTTTTCAGAAATAAACTTAATGAGAAAGGAGAAGTTGAAAGGAACAAAGCAAGACTGGTTGCTCAAGGCTACAGTCAACAAGAAGGCATAGACTACACAGAAACATATGCTCCTGTTGCAAGGTTAGAGTCTATACGCTTGCTTATTTCATTTGCTGCACAACATAACATCACTCTTTATCAGATGGATGTTAAAAGTGCTTTTCTTAATGGAATTATAGAAGAGGAAGTGTATGTCCACCAACCTCCTGGTTTTGAAAATGAAAATTTTCCAGATCATGTTTACAAACTGAAAAAATCTCTTTATGGACTAAAACAAGCTCCCAGAGCTTGGTATGAGAGGTTGAGTAATTTTCTTCTGAAGAAAAATTTCATCAGAGGAAAAGTGGATACCACACTATTTTGTAAAACCATTAAGAAAGATTTGTTGATTTGTCAAATTTATGTAGATGATATTATTTTTGGATCAACAAATATTATGCTTGGAAAGGAGTTTGCTAAATGTATGCAGGAAGAATTTAAGATGAGCATGATGGGAGAACTGAGATTCTTTCTGGGAATCCAAGTAAATCAGACTCCAGAGTGCACCTACATACATCAGACCAAGTATGTTAAAGAGCTTCTGAAGAAGTTTAACATGCTGGATAGCAAAATGGCAAAGACTCCAATGCATCCTACAAGCACTCTAGGTAAGGAAGAGGTAAGTAAGAAGGTAGATCAGAAACTCTACAGAGGTATGATAGGATCTCTTCTTTATTTGACTGCTTCTAGACCAGACATTCTGTTTAGTGTTTGTTTATGTGCTAGATTCCAATCAGATCCTAGAGAATCACACTTAACTGCTGTTAAGAGGATTCTAAGGTATCTGAAAGGTACTGCTAATGTTGGTTTGTGTTACAGAAGATCTGACGAATATTCACTAGTTGGATTCTGTGATGCTGACTATGCTGGAGATAGAGTTGAGCGCAAAAGTACTTCTGGAAGCTGTCAGTTTCTTGGAAGTCATCTGATCTCGTGGTACAGCAAGAAGCAACCAACAATTGCACTATCAACCACAGAGGCAGAATACATTGCTGCTGCTGGATGTTCCACTCAGATGCTCTGGATGAAGAGTCAACTAGAAGATTATCAAATCTATGAGAGTAATCTTTCTATCTTCTGTGATAATACTTCTGCTATATGTTTATCCAAAAATCCAATTTTACACTCTAAGGCCAAACATATAGAGATTAAACATCATTTCATCAGAGACTATGTTCAGAAGGGTGTAATAAATTTAGCCTTTGTTGATACAGATCATCAATGGGCAGATATTTTCACAAAACCCCTTGCTGAAGATAGGTTTAAGTTTATTCTGAAAAATATTTGTATGGATTTTTGTCCAGAGTAATATTTCTCAGAGTCAACTTCTCAGATGCTAAGTGTTTAACACTCTGAAGTATTTCATCTGTTTTGCTTGTTTAATTTATTTGTGAATTATTTTTTTGTGTGAAACTCTATACTGACCATCTCAGAGGATCTGAAAGTTGAAAACGTTTCATTTCTTAAGAGTTATAGAATCACATGCAAGCAAACACGTGTCACTCAGAATCTGAAAAGATGGAGTACACCTACTGATTATGACGTTTAAGGTATTGCTTTGAAAATCTCAATCTGTCTTGATTTTCCCCCAAATGTCATATCATAATTAAAAATGATTACTTTTCATTTAATGCAAACGTGCGTATGTGTCCTATGTGTGTCTGTTGTGTTTCCCATGCTTGCTTTATTTGTCTATTTAAACCACTCTCATAACACATTCACACTTTTCACTTTCTCAAACACATATGCGCTTTTGTCTGTTGTTCTCTCTCTTTTCAAACCCTAAAAGAACTCAGAAACCTTCATCTTCTTCATCATCGTCAACAATGGCATCTACTTCAAAAGCTGTTACTACCAAAGATGCTACCACTGTCATAGAACCAGTACGCACTCTCCTAACTCCTGTTGATTCACTAGAAGTACTGTGTGAAAGTTTCGTGGATTTAGAAGATCTTGCTGAAAATGGGTTTGATCTGATTTCTTCAATCAAAGCACAAGGCTGGGACGGTTACTTTGACAGGCTTATGGGTCCTGTGTATCCAAAGTTAGTGAAGGAGTTCTGGATCCATTCTTTTGCTACTCCAAAGTTCATTCACTCCTCTGTGCTGGGGAAAAAGATTGTTATCACTGAAAATCTGATAAGGAAACTCATAGGTTTTAAGGCAACTGATGGAGTAACCTCTCTGTCTTCTGCGCGTGAAGACCTGAAAGATTATTGTCAAGAAATCTGCACTACTGGTGAACCTTGTAAGAAGGTTAAGTTCTTGAAACCCACTTACAAGATATGGGCTAAGATTTTCATGAACACCATCTTTCACAGACCCTCTTCAAACTCTTCTGATTATGTTAATGCTGAACAACTTTACTTCATGTATTGTTTACACCAAAACATTCAGATTGATCTTCCATATCTGTTGTTTAATCATCTGGTATCTCACGTCAAGGAAACAAGGGAAACAGCCAGAGATAAATCTGGAAAAGTCAGAACATGGATTCCTATGGGAAGGCTGATTTCAGATATTCTGATAGAAAACCAACTTGTGGCGCATCTGCAAGAGGCTGGGTTGACAGAAGATCTGACGTATATCATTGGCTCTGAAATAACCGGTTTAACTCTGAGAAGGATGAAACTGGTTGATGATTTATCTGAGAAACCAAGGAAAACTAACTCTGAAGAAGTTAGGGGAAGAAGGATTCCTGTTGAGGATTTTCCTTTATTCACCTCAGATGAACCTAGAGAACTTATTGCTGAGTATGTTGCTCGCTGCATAAGAGATGGTGTTGAGATTCCTGCCAATCTTGTGCAGAAGGAAGGCCAAGTTCTTCCTGATTTAACAAGGGAAAGAAGACGTAAGAGAAAAGCTGATAGTGAAGGTCATCAGAAGAAAAGGAAGCATTCAGATGCTGAAAAGAAGAAGAAAAGGAAGAAGCTGAAGAAGGTTCAACCAAATCCTCCTGCAGCAACTTTTGAAGAAATTAGAGATACTCTGAAACAGGTATTTAACACTGATTCTAATCCTGTTCATCATTCTGCTACCCCCACACCATCTGACTCACCCCTTATATTTAAAAGATCTAGACCATCTGAGACTCATACACCACAACCAACAAACATTCAAACAAACATTCCTCAACAAACTCAACAAACAACACCACAACCACAAAACACTATCCCAGAATATACCATTCCAGAGGATGTTCACCCTGAACACTCTGACCAACCTGAAAATCTCATTAATCCTAATGAGATATTAGATATCACACCTTTAAACCAGTCTGTCATTTTATCTTCAACTTCTGAAAAATCTAACCACTCTGATACATCATCTGATGATGAATCATCTGGTTACATTAATGAATGCTTGAATGATCTCAAACAACCTCGTTCTGAGAGTGTTTGGAAACAGCTGTTTAAATCTCCAACTTCTGAACATCCACCTTCTCCACAAAATTCCCCAACTCAAACTCTCACTCCACAACCTATTGAAATTCAAAACACTCCACAACCAACAGAAACCCAACAAACATCTGAACCACAAAACAACCAACCAACATCTGAACATCCATCTTCACAACCTCAACCTTCTGAACCACAAACATCTGAACATCCATCTTCACAACCTAAACCTTCTGAACAAACACCACAAACACAACCAACCCAACCCAGAATCCCTGATGAAGCAGAATTGGGATCAAGTGTTTATACTCTGTTAAGAGATTTTGATAAGGATAATATCTCAGACTTTGCTGACATTATGGATGTTTGCATGACTACTATGGACAAAGAGGCTGCTAACGCTGTTTGGAAGAAATATCTTTACAGACTGAATAGGGAGGCTTTGAAAATCAGGACTCAATGTCTTAGATTGTCAAAAGTAAGGCTTGCTGCTTATCAAAAACGGATTAAGAGAAACCCTCCTCCTATTCTTCTTCTAGAAGCTCCTCCACCTCCAGAAATTCCTGCACCTGATGTTACTAAGATTGTTTCAGAATCTATTGTTTCAGAATCTGCTATTTCAGAATCTACAGATCTTCAGAAGGATGTCAAAGAACTTAAGGATTTTATGGTTGATCAAAAGAAAACAAATGAAGAAATGAAATCTTGGATGGCTAAGCAAGATGAAAATTCAGAAAGGATTACAGCACTGCTGCAACTCATTGCTTCTCAACAAGCCTCATCTGCTAAACCTACTTGATGTTTTGCACAAGCTTTTCATGTTTTGCTTTGTTTTGATTTTCTTCTGATATGTTTTGTTTGTTTTTATCTGAATCTGAATGTTCTCTTGACTTAATGACAATGATCTTTTTGCTTATCTGGATATGTGTTTCTTCTGCATCTTTACTGTCTTTTAAAATTCTTTTTGATTATGACAAAAAGGGGGAGAAACAAAATAGAATCTGATTGTTCAAATCTATAAGCAATTATCTGAACTAAGTCAGACATGTTACTAACATTCTTTGAATCTAACCAGACTCTGACAAATTTCATTGAAGTTTTTCCTGAGATCTATCTTTTCAGAACCTGATCAAAAATAGCTAAATCTGAGTAGACCAGACTCTGATATCTAACCTTGAGTACTATGATCTAAAAGATAACTCAAGACAGGAAATGGCAAGATAAACAACTAGATGTTCTGAAGTTGTTCATCTGGCATCAAGCTTTAATATGGCATCAAGCTTTGACTCTAGAAGTCAAACATATGTCAACCAGGCTTCAATCAGGATGTTAACCAGGATTCAATCAGGCTCTGAATCTGAAATGTAATCAGGCTCTGAATCTGAAATGTACTCAACCAGAAAGGGAAGTATCTAATTCCATTAGAGTATTCATTTCAGGGGGAGATTGTTAATCTCAGGGGGAGTAATTTTAATTCATATTTTTATTGAACAAATCTCTCATGTTTTGTCATCATCAAAAAGGGGGAGATTGTAAGAGCACAGATTGTGTCTTAGTAATATCTCTATGTTTTGATGATAACATTAATGATAATTTGTATACAAGAATTATACTCTCTAAATTTGTTTTAAACTGTTTTCTACAGGCACAAAAGATTTTAATCTTAAAGAGCAAATTTGATGTGAACAATAAATTCTGAATGGCTCAAGAGCATCTGAAGATTAGAAGAATCTGAAGTATAAGAGCTTAGTCATCAAGATTCTGAAGATACAACACGCTGCATATATTATCAAGAATCTGAATGAAAGAAGACTCTGAGTGAAGAGACTCTGAATGAGAGAAGACTCTGATCTGAGTGAAGACTCTGATCTAAGAGCATGTTACGCTTCAAGCACACAGCTGCACCAGACTCTGATTCATCAACATCTGAAGAACATCTTATGCTCTGAAGTCTCCAGAAGATTCTGAAGACTGAAGACTCTGATGTTGATTGTTGATCTGAACCATCTGAAGAATTATTTGAAGAAGATTATTTTAATATATCCGTTGGAATATGCCAGCAAATCTTTCCTTAATTGGGATAGACAAAATTCTCTGCAAGAAGATTATTCCTCTGATACATTCCTTATATGGTATAATCACAGCTCAGCAGACAATTGCTACACCCACATTTTGTGCGCCGTCTCTCTGCTGCAATAGTACAAAGGACAGTACTATTTGATATTGGAAATATCTTCTCTAACGGTAAAATATTCTCTCCAATATTCAAGTGGCTATATAAAGGATATCATAGCTCATTCTTCAAGTGACGAAAATTATTGCAAGAACTCTCTCACGCGAAAAACTCTCAAGCTCTCATATTCTTTGCTGTTCATACATTTGTTCTAAACTTAGAGAAATAACACAGTTGTGTTTATAGCTTTCATAGAAGCAAATTTATTACTCTTACATTGTATTACATTAATTTGTAAAGGAAGTTTTCCTTAAGAGGATCTAGGTTAGATCAGTAGCTCTTGAGAAGACTAAGAACAGTTGTTCTTAGGTGTTGCTATTTGTAATCAGTTGATTTGAATAGTGGATTAAGTCCTTGTTGAGAAAGGCAAATCACTCTTGAAAAGGGTGGACTGGAGTAGTTGAGTTCAACGAACCAGGATAAAAATACTTGAGTTTTTATCTTTGATTATTTTCTGTCATACTTATTCAACCCCCCCCCCCCCCCCTTCTAAGTATTTTCTCACCTTCAGAAGAATAGTAACATGACTTCCCGACATTCGCCTCGCTCTTGAAAATTGGA
This sequence comes from Lathyrus sativus, assembly GCA_963859935.3. Lineage (NCBI taxonomy): Eukaryota > Viridiplantae > Streptophyta > Magnoliopsida > Fabales > Fabaceae > Lathyrus > Lathyrus sativus. Next base: position 260,028,207 of record OZ012739.1, read on the forward strand.
TGAATCTGCTCGAATAGCCCTGAATAACCCTGATGATACGGAGAAGAACAATCCTTTCGCTTCTGATATGCCCCAGCCTGCGGGACCTCTGTGGGGATAGTCCTCGAGAGGAAATCTGCAAATCTGTTCCCTGATGGTCTGATATGAAATGCCCCAGCATTCTGAACTTCGGAGAGATACTTCAAATGCTCCTCGAATAAAGAACAACCTCTGCGCTCTTAAGATGGCATGCCCCTGACTGCAATGACTTTGCCCCTGATTATCTGATTCAGAGTAGTCCCCCTGACCACGACATATTTACCGAATCTTCACCTGATTGCCCCAGTGTAACTGACTTTGAATGGCTGACCTGACTGGGGATCACGATAATAGCTTGCCCCTGCTCTCGGACCATTCGGGCGCTCAGTATTCTATCCTGACCATACTTTTCGTTGTAGGAAACTTTTCTGCTGTCAAGCGCTTACTCGCGAGTAAAACAAGTTATTCTGCGTAAAAGATATACTAATGCAACACATATGACAGCTTTGACATCCAATCTGTTCACTGGGAAAAGGAAAAACAGTTTATGGCAAATAATGCACAAAACATTTATCAACATCAGTACCAACATGGTAAGAGGAACCCTTTTAGGAGTCAGAATCGACGTGACCTTTACCGAAGTATGCTTTTGAAATAACCTGCTTCAATTAGGACTTTCGAAGGTTGTAACGTGGTCAGGTTCACGGTTTTGAAGGAAAGGACAAAGGCTCAAAGCTTATTTTAACCCACCCATTCTCCTTGATGTTCTCCCATCCTACGTTCAGCTAATTCGACTTTAGCGCTCACCTCTCAGAGATTGAAAGATAGGAGTGATAGTTCGAGAAACTTTTGGATTTTGGGGTGACAGCCACTCACCTTTCGTCTTTGACACTTGAGGTCACACGACTCGTATTTCATTTGAGGATTTTTCCATCCTTTCATCTTTTTTCTTATCCCTAACTTTTTCCTGGACTGACTCCTTTTGAGTTTCTTTTGATTCTTTTAAGTCCAGCGGGATGCCCTCATTTTTTCCTAAGTCATTTGTTTTGAAGTTTTGACCTAGCGGGCTTTTGATTCTCTTTTTTTTTGTTCTTTCCGAACAAGTCGTGTGACACTGGTTGTCTGACTCTTTGGGGAATGATGATGACTGTCTCACTCTTGATTTAACCATTGTGGTTTTTTAGGCACGACCTCTAAAGGTGTGATTGATCCTCGAACGGACACTCCTTTTGCAGCTTGAACGCTCTACCAAATTAGCTAACACCTACCCTGCCCCAGGTTAAGATTGAGGGTTTTTCATTCACAGAAAGAAACGCCTACTACAAGGCTCAAAGGGGTTGACAAGGGATTATCTTCCTTATATCTCCGGTGTTTAGGGATTTGAAACAATGCCTGTACATCATCAGCAGGTTTTATTTCAAAAGCATACAATATCAGAAGTCGTATGTCGTTCATTTTCGTCATCCTCCCCAGATTCCTCTTAACCAGGCGTTGGACATTTGTAAAAACAATTAGCGAACCAGATGGATTCAATCAAAACATGCATATTTATTTCATTATCATCAATTGAATGAAAACAACAAGTTTTACGAACAAGATTGCAATTTAAACAGGAAAGAAACTACAAACGTAAAGAAATGGCAAGATAAAACAAAGAAAAATGCCAGCTTCCGAGAACCGGGCTTTCACATCTGTCCTGCTGCTGAACCAGCTATCTTCACAATCAGTTATTAGAGGCAGCCTGCCACTGTTCTGATCTACTTTTAACGGCCCAACCAAATTATAGAGCCCCTCCTCCTCATTCAGATGATTTGGGCCCTTCCTGTCCGAAGTTGATTGCTGCACTATCAAGTAGGTCCTGCACTTTGTGCTTGAAGGCCAGACAATCTTCAATGTTGTGCCCCTGTGCTCCTGAATGGAAATCACAGCACTCCTTGATATCATACCCTGCTGGAGGCGTACCTGCTAGCGGGGCTAACTTCCTCTTCTCAACCAACTGCAATCGTAGCAACACCTGAAGAAGTTCGGCATACGGCATCGGAGGCACCTTAAATACCCTCACCGGCCTCTGATTTTGAGATTTTCGCTGATTGGGATGCTGCTGCCTCTGCCACTGTTGAGATCGTTGCTGTTGTTGCTGGTATCGGGTTGACTGTTGAACAACCTTCGTAGCAAATACAACATTGGTTTCTTGACTTTCACCGCACTGATTAAGACACTCATTATGCTTAGCCATTTTCTTTCTCAGATCTGCCCCAGGAATAGGCAACAGTTGCGGGCATGGAGATTCTGACACCATAGAGTCCAGGATACGTTTCTGACCTACTGCAGCTCTAGAAACATCCATCATCTTAGCATCGACTGGGATAGGAGCAATACGTACAGCTACACCGCTCGGCGTGAATTCAATATCCTTCGAGTCAATCAGGTCTTGAACATTGTGCTTAAAAGCATGACAACTCTCGATGTCGTGTCCGAGTGCCCCAGAATGAAACTCACATTGCTTACTGGTATCGTACCCGTGAGGAAGCGCTCCTGTGGGTGGGTCCAACGTTCTCTTCTCAACCTTTTTGAACCTCAATAAAGTCTGCAAGAGCTCAGCATATGTTGTAGGCGGCGCCTTAAATATTCTCTTTGGCTTCCCTTCCTGGATCCTCCGTTGAGCCGGATGCACCCTCTGTTGCTGTTGCTCAGGTTCCACAGGCACAGATGGCACGAGCTTCTTCACTGCGGCTTCGAATAGCTGATCATCCTCTTTCCTAAGCACATTCTTGACAACTTCCATGATCAAGCTCATTTGGGTCTTCAGCTGACTATTTTCCTCTTTGAGGATCTTCTGCTCCAGACGCATCTCTTGCATGTCTCTCATCATCTTCCCTAGCTGGCTTCGGACTTCAACCAATTCAACCTGATTCTGTTCCATATCTCTGAAGGAATTCCTGCAACAAACTGGACGATGAGGAAATAAGACCCACGGTTCTGATGTACCTGTTAAACGATAATGCAGTGCAGAAAGCAAACACATATTCAAGACAAGACAAGGAGAAACTCAAACTACAAGCACACGGACGAACATCTCCCACACATGTATAACCAGCAAAAGCAGCACGTAAGCACAAATGAGTACGAATACAATGACCCCAACCAACAATCCTGGTGGTGGTCGGCAAACACTAGTACACAAAAGCTAAACGGGTTAGGCAACAATAACAGATGCGACACCCGGCACGGAAACCTCTAGAAACTTCTCCCATATTCCCATGAACTCTCCGATTGACATTCTTCAGAATACACACTTCCCAAGGAGTCTTCCATGACATTAACTGACGAACCCACACAACTGGATGACGGATAATCGTTAATCTGAACATGACCCTGGGGCGCGATGAAAATCCGGTTAGAGTCTAACAGATCCTGAATCTGGCTTCTAAGCACTTTACAATCATTTGTTGAATGCCCCTGTGCCCCAACATAGTACTCACAGCGAGCGTTGGCATCAAAACCTGGAGGATACGGTGGAATCACCGGCTTAGTCTCTTTTGGCACTATCAATCCACTTCTGACCAGATCTAGCAACAACTGACTGTACGGCACCGGTAGCTGAGTAAACTGCCTTTCAGGTTTCCTTGGTCTTCGTTGGGCGTGCTGACGCGATCGACGACAGGATGACCGTTGAATTGAAGTGTCTGAAAACCGATCCTGAGATGCTAGAGATTCTGAGACGACGTCATTTCCTTCTTCCCACTCTTCTTGAGAACTGACAACTGACTCATTCTTGTCAACTGGGACGTAAGGAGCATCTCGAAGCTTTCCACTCTTGAGTCCTCTCTCAACAAGCTCTCCCATTCTCATCAGGCCCACAAAGTTGGTACAACTGAACAATTTGTCATAATAATGACCTTTCAGAGTGCCCAAGAAGATGTCAACCATTTCTCTTTCCTGAAGTGATGGTTGAACACTAGCAGCCAATTCTTTCCATCTTTGCAAATACCCTCTGAATGATTCATTTTCCGCCCGAGATAATTCTTGCAGATGTACGAGACTAGGAGCCATATCCAGGTTGTAATCGTACTGCTTCATGAAAGCTCTGGCTAAATCCACCCATGATCGAATCTGATTACTCCCTAATTGCACATACCACCTCAAGGATGCCCCAGTCAGACTATACTGAAAGCAATGGATCATCAATTGGTCATTTCGCACAAACGCAGTCATTCTTCGACAGAACATCATCAAATGCAGCTTCGGACAGCTATCTCCCGTGTACTTCTCAAATTTCAGCACTTTGAACTTATAAGGCAACACCAGGTCAGGAACCAAACACATGTCTACAGCATTCAGGTTGACAGCATCTTTAACTTTCAAAGCTTCAACTTTCTCTTCCAACGCTCGGAACCTTCTTGCACCTTCAAGAGCTCTTGAGTTTACAGTCCTGGCTACCGGGATATCTCTGCGTGGATTCCTCTCAGGGAAAACGGCACCTTGATTGATAACAGGAGAAAGACGTTCATTTCGAGCAACAAACTGCTCATGTCGATCTCGGTTCTCAACAGTAGGCTGTACAACTTGGTCTGCAGTCAGGTTGTTCGCTTGCGGGAAGTCTTCCATAGAATCATACCGAGGACTGGACGTCATAGTAAACCCTGTCAAGGTGTTAGGAGACTGGAAATTGCCTTCAGACATAGCTACCAATTACCTGTAACTGAATACCCTGCTTGATTATGAAATCTGCTCCAGTCTGCTCCAACCCCTTGGTCGTCCTCTGACAATCAACAGTTGCTCAATCCAAACTCCGAGTACTCACCTTCAGGAAACAAAGGCTGGATCAGAACTCTGGCTAACTGGAGAAATGCTATGCAATATGATGCGAAGATGCCTATGCAAATGCAATGCGATGCAACAAACACGGGATCACAACCCCCACACAATCTAAATACTACTGCACTGCTGACGGAGTACGTTTGCTCTGAAGAGAAGACCAAAATAACGGGTAGGTTGGAAGTCAAGTTTCCTGCAAAAAAAAACCCCCACTCACAGGTATGGACCTATATCTGACAAGGTACGGCATCCTATGCGGTCGTCAGCGTCACAGACTTTCAAAACTGACGATACGATTCCCAGAAAGAGTGGCATCATCAAGTCTTGAAGAGGCCTCACTTAGCTAACTTCCAAATGATCGGTTCCCAGAGTCGACAATCCAACTAACCAGCAACCCGAGCCACCCAAAGGGCGGGACAAGAGGCCAACCAGAAGAACCTCGTCTGAGTGTAGATTTCGCGGGACACTAGGACATGCAAAGCATGTGCGCGCCCACTAATCTCTACTCTAAGTCTAAGGTGCACTCAAGCCCAGGTCCGGCTTATCTCTCAATCATGGAGCACCCGTCACACCCCAACAGCACAATAGCAACAGATAATATCAATAAATAAGCCCCAATAGACACGCAAACAAGTGCTAGGATTGACTCTCTCTTAGGGGACGTTGGATCCCACATGCATAAGGAACTATCGTAGTCCTTAGCAGCCAGGGGACGTTGGGTCCCCAGCAGAGTCGCCAGCTGTCGCTACTGCGAAAATCGGCGCCGGCTAACAGAAGAGTCGCCACCGTGCGTTATTTATCCCAACGGAGGGAAAGGAAACGCTCGAAGTAAACCTCGCAAAAAACGGGAAAAGGTATGGTCATCGCAACCAAAACCTGGGTTCGGGAGTCGGTTACGCAAGGGGAAGGTATTAGCACCCCTCACGTCCGTCGTACTCGACGGGATCCACGCTTGCTTGGGTTGTCTAAAGGATGCAAAAACAATCTATCTACGGCTGCTAAATCTACACAGAAGGGAAGTGACTCGATAGAGCGTCGCGCTCTATGCCTACGTATTCTCAAGAGAGAAAGTCAGAGTCAACGTAGTTCGGGACTACGGGGAAAATTGGCTCGCCAAGACTTCGCGTCTTGTGCCTACGTACTTCCACACTGCATGGAAGATCAGAGCTTTACGTAGTTCAGGCTAACTACGGCTAAACAGGGTATTCTCACACAGCAGTGAGAAATCAAACTGGTTTCAAAGGTCGGGAACTTAGGGGAAAAACTATGGTCTGGTCTCAAATGCACTCGGGCAAGAGAGAAAAGGGTAACATCAGTCGTCAGCGGGAAAGTCTCGATCGCACAGCAGCGAGAGAACCAAAGGTTAATTGTTAGTGTGCTCGCTAGGATATCGCATCCTATGCCTACATATCCTCGTCTGGTACGAGGAATCAGAGCAGCTGTAGTTCGGCTACTTTCGGGACCACAGCTCAAATCTCGTTTTATTAACATTCTAAAAAATGATTACAATGATTGAATACTAAAAATAACCCCTAGGAAATACTATCATATCCTATCCTGGAAAAAATCGAATGGAAAATAGTCCCCTAACAAGTGGACTTCTAAACTATCCCTAAAATAAAACTCTATGAAGAAAATACACTCTAAAAACATATTAAATCTACCTTAATATTTTTTACTATTTTTTCTCTTTTTCAAATATTTTTTTTTCTATTTTTCATTTCTTCCTCTTTCTTCCATATTTTTCTATATTTTTTCTCTATATTTTCCGCCATCTTTTTCTTTTTCATATTCTCTTTCTCACTATTTTTCAAATATTCCTTTTTTATATTTCTTTTCTTTTGCAATTTTCTTTTTCTATTTCTTTTTTCTTTTTCAAGATTTCTTTCTATATTTCTTTTTATATATTTTCCTCATTCTTTTTCTTTTTCTTTTCAAGATATTCTTTCTATATTTCTTTTTCCTTTTTTCAATATATTTTTTCCATATCTTTTTTCTCTTTTTAAAATCTCAAAACAAAAGAAATAATAAAGGAATGAAAAATACAAAAAAAAGGGGGGGGGGGGAGAACTGCTACAGGGGGTATGCAAGCAGAAAAAATAACTCTGAACTGGGCCCAGCCCAAAGTACTAGTTCAGCAAAAACAAACAAAAGGGGGAGGTGCAACGTGGAGATGGGGTGGTCCACCAAGCCATCTCGTTGGGCCCAGGTCTCCACGGTCCACCCAGGAGAGGAAAAAAAACTGAGAGGTGTGTTGCCAAAAACGGGGGGGGTGAAAAAACGATGGGCCTCGTGGCCCCAAGCCCAAACCCAGTCTCATCTCTCCATTCTCTCCTTTCTCTCTCCCTGTCCCACAGAAACCCTAGTTCTGTCTATCTCTCCTCCTTTCCGCCGCCGACCAAACACTTCCTACTTCTCCCTCCGTCCATCCTTCTGCTATCCTTGTTTCTCCCTTAATCCAATCTCGTAAACTCCGTTTCCACCTACAACCACAATGAAACACTACAACCACCAAACCAAATCTGCCCTCGGATGCTCTTGAAGAGGACATCAACGAAGAACAAGAAATTGGAGAGAGTGAGATCTTGAGGCGTTACCGAAGAAGCTTGAAGAGCTCGCTGAATGGACGAATCTGGGGAAAAACTGGATGAAGGATGAAATTAACGAAGATCTTTCGAAGTTACTGTTGTTGAATGATGAGGAGATATGAACTCTGGTGACGATCTGAAGACGATGATGCTCGTGCGAGATGGAGGATTTGAAGTTCTTGGAGATTTCTGGGATGATGAGTTGTGGAGCGATTCTGGAGAAACGACGTTCTTGCGAAGAAGTTTCTAGAGATGATGAAATATTCTTGCATGTTCTTGTTGCTAAACGATGAAGATCCGTCGTGTTTCTGACGATTTCCAGGTGATATGATGAAGAACCTTGAAGGTGTTCTTGAGTGTTCTTCGCTGATGAGTGTTCTTCTCGTTGATGATGTTGATCAGAAAGAAGATGAAGACGAAGATTGATGATTATTGATGATTCTTGATGATGAGTGTTGAACATTGAAGCCGATCTTGAAGGATCTGTTGACGTTTTCTGGAGAGTTGTAGGAGGACTGATGAATGCGCTGATGAGTTCTCTAGTGATTTCTGGTGATTGCTTGAAGATCTGGGAGTTTTCTGGAGATTTGTTCTTGAGGATGAACATGATGATGAAGGTTGATCGGAGGGGATGAAGATTGAAGGAAATCTGGGCTGGAGATGATGAAGATTAGAGGAGAAGAGATGAAGTTATGGGTTTTTTGTATTTCCGGTGACCGGTACGGCGGAGGGAGGAGGTTAGGGCTGCCGGCGGCGGGTAGTTGCGGTGGTTGCATGGCCGCCGGCCATGCAACCGGTGAGGACCATGTGCGGACGCGTGGCACTGGTTAGTGGAGGAGGACGGTGCGTGCGCGCCACGTGTCGTGGGCGTGGCAGAGAGAGGGAGAGAGGAATTGTGATGTGTCTGTGTGTGAAGTGTGATATGTGGCCAGCCTCTGGGTGCAACACGTGGATCAGACCATTTATAGGACTTGACCAATTTCTGGACCTGGTGAATGGGCCTTACGTGGATTTGGATAATGAGGCCCACAAGACTAATACTGATCAATGAAATGCATAATGATGGATTAAATGAACTGATTAATGGATTAAGACTAATGAAGTGGATTAAAAGCTGAATTAAAAGACCAAATGGACTAAACCAAATACTGAATGGACTAATGAATGAATTAAAAAGGTTAAACTGGATTAAAAAGCTGATGACAATTAAGGACCTAATTAACACTGAACGAAAATTAAATGGACTACTAATACAAATTAAAAAGATTAATAGACTCAATTAAAATCTAACACTTAAACCTAATCAATCTAATATCCTAAAAACTGATTAATATCCATTAAGCTAATATTCCAAAAAACTAATTAACAGTTACTAAACTATTTAATATCTATTTAACAAATATTAATAAAACTAAACTATTATATTCTAAAAAGAGATTCTATTAATTTCCATATAGAGAAAATCTATTATTAATAAAAGAAAAATCTATATTAAACATTTAAAAGCTATTAAAAAAATCTATTATATTCTAAAAATATTCTATATTATCCTAAAATGATTAAAAAATCTAATAAAACCCTAATAAAATCTAATAAAAATCCAGAAAAAACACAATAATTCTCAGAGGAACAAAAATAGCACCGAACGGCAAATAACACTGCGAGAGCGCACCAAAATAGCCGGTAAAAAAAATAGACACTGAAATATCCCTAAAAACAACAGCGCGAGCTGAAAACACCGGGAATAGCACAAATTCCCAAAAATACAATTCTACCTATCTAAACTGATTAAAAACACCTGAAACGCGAGACGAGAGATGTGATCCCGATAAAATCAAAACAAATGAAAAATGCACTATATGCGATATGCAGATGCGAATACGGTCATGCGTCGAAACATAGGACCAAATACGGGACCCGGTTGGTCAAATTTTAGGGTGCAACACTTACCTCCAATGGGTTCGAAAGAGAGCCATCTCACTAAGGATGCCTTATCCTAAACAAGAGCCTATGGCTTTGAAGGAAGAATGCCCCTTGGTCTTCATGTCTGAAGAAGAAAAGTTAAAGATTGCTTTAGTCAAAGCGCGACAAACCGAAGATGCTTGAAAGCAAAAATATCAAGTGGTCGTCAAAGAGAATGCAGAGCTCCAGAAACAACTCCAGTTGAAAGACGAAGAAGTACTCTCTTGTAAGAAGAGGAAAGCACAAGAAGAACCTTCTAATCCTCAGTCTACTCCGTGGAAGTTAATTGTGGACAAGCTCATTCTTGAGAAGGCTCAGATGGAAAAAGAAATCGAGAAGCTCAACATGAGGCTGCTAGGGGAACCTTCTTAGGATTCATTAGTTGTTGTTTATGTTTAAATCTCTTGTAAGAGGAAACAATATTTTGTAATCCCATTTTGTTGATCAATGAAATGACGACTTCTGATGTTCGTAAATATCTGAGTTCCTTGACACCATGCGCACTTGCATTTGCATTTTTTTCTAACCATTCAAGGAAATTCAAACTTTTCTTTTTCCAGACAACAACGTGGTGAGAAGAGACATGCTTCCTTTCCCAGATTTGAGGTTGGGCCGTCTTAGGATGTTGGCAAGACTTGTCAGGAACCATGCCGCCTTCATTGCCAAATATGGAGATCTCCTACCACTTATAAGTGCTCAAGTCAACAAGCCCATGCTGCAGGCTCTGGTCGAGTTTTATTTTCCAACCTACCACTGCTTCGTCTTCCCAGACTTTCAGCTGCTTCTGACAATAGAGGAGTACACTGACTATCTGAAGATTCCATGGACTTTCACGCTTCCTTACGAAAAACCAAAGAGGAGAGATTTGGCTAAAGCCCTACATCTCAAGCAAGAGGATTTACCACCAATGAGAGCAAAGGAAGGATATTACGAAATGGAAGCAGGACCGCTAATGGAGATGGCCGAATATCATTATGAAAATAGAAATCTGGGCATCTTTGAAGCAATTTTGGCATTCCTAATATATGGGTTGTATCTCTTCCCAAGCCGTTATGACTTCATCAGTGAGGAGGCAATCCGACTCTTCATCATCAAAAATCCAGTAAACGAGATATTGGCAGATACATATGTGGTCATTCACCGCTTCATCTTGTATGATCTCGGGCAATTTTCATGCTGCCTCACACTGCTTGACAGGTGGTTTATTGCTCATCTACCCAGGACTCACATCCTTTGGATGCTTCCCGACAAAAGCGCATGGATTTCTAAGCTTATCACTCTCAGGCACTATGACATCACATGGTATGACATCAGCCTTGGTAATCTAGTCATGATTCCCAGTTATGGAGAATTCCCCAATGTACCTCTCATTGGGACGAAGGGGGTCATCACCTACAATCCTGTTCTTGCCCAGCGTCTTACGGGTATTCAACCGGGCCGGAGCCCGAGCCGGAACTGCTGAGACCTTGCTTCTGCGAAACTGGTCGCAACCCTGATTTGGAAGCCCGAGCTCAATACGCTCAAAGAGATCCGCACCTCTTGGGTGTAACTCCAATGGAGAACATAAGTTGTTTGACTACCAGAGGTTACTTGCTTTGGTCGAAGGAAATAACTTTGACCATGTTCTATACTCATGATTGTGAGATAACCATGGAACCAGAGGTCCCCACGACCAGGGAAGAGCTGAAATACGCTTTGATCAAAGCACAACGAGAGAATGAAGACCTGTGGGAGATCATTCGCCAGTACCAAGCTCATGTTGAAGACCAAGAAGGAGAAGGATCATCTTGTTAGAATGATCATTGTTTCACCATTTCCTGTTTTCCCTAAAAAGGATTGTAATCCTAATGTTGCATTTACTTTCACTTCTTGTAAAAAAAGGTCTTGCTTTTTAGCAAGAGCCATCTATTGTAATAGACTTCACAATTATCAATGAAAAACGCTTTTTTAAGCATGTTGTTCCAACTTTTTTGTTTGTAAACAAAATTTTGCTTTTCCTTGAATGGTTTGTGCATTTGCATTCGCATCTCATCCTGCATTGGTCTTGCATCCGAGTTCCGCAGCTCATCCTTTGTTCTTGTTCAGAGAGAGAAAGAGAGAAGGAGTCACGCTGAATACTCACAAATACAACACTCGATCCAGAGCTCAGAAGAAGATGGCAGATGATGAACAGAGGTTCGACCAAATGGACAACGACATTGAAGGAATCAAGGGTGACGTCATCCAGATTATGGAAGTTCTTAATATAATCAAGGCAAAGATGGACACACAGTCTACGGTGATCTCCGAAGTCGCCACGACAATGGCCAACGTCACAGTAGCTCCGGTTACCACTGCAGAATTTCCCTATGGCATGTCTTGGGATTTTGTGCCACCATTCAGCAATATACAGTCTTCAAGTCTTAATCCACTGTTTGATTCAACAATCAGGAATCCCATTTTCACTCAGGCGGGTGGACCAACTACAGTGCGACCTGTCTTCAACAATCAACAACCGATCTTTGATATACCTGACGGTTCTGAAGCCGAAGATGAAAAGCACAAAAAATTGAGGGTAGAGATGGACATCATGGCTAAAAGAATGAGAGCCATCGAAGGAAGCAATGTTTTCGGGTCTGACGCCAAAGACCTGTGCTGGTGTCCGGTTTGGTATTTCCCCAGAAATTCAAGATGCCAGTGTTTGACAAATATGAAGGGACTACTTGTCCCAAGGTACACCTGATCATGCACTGCAGGCGGATGGCTCCGCATATTGAAAATGACAAACTCTTGGTGCACTGTTTTCAGGACAGTCTTAAAGGAGCATCAGCTAAATGGTATCTCAGCCTGGATCAAGCAAAGATCCATGGTTTTCAAGACCTTTCAGATGCCTTCATTCAACAATATAAATACAACATGGACCTAGCTCCAGACCGTCGTCATCTTCTCAACATGACAAAAAAGAGCACTGAAACCTTCAAGGAATACGCACAAAGATGGCGCGGGACCGCAGCTCAAGTGGAGCCACCCCTTACTGAGAAGGAATTGGCAGAGTGGTTTGTAGATACAGTCAGACCAGAATTCTATGAGCGGCTAATCAGCAGTGTCGCGACCAACTTCTCTGACATCGTGGCAGTATGGGTCAAGGTTGAAGCCGACTTAAAAAGTGGGAAAGTGGCTACTCCAAATACTAATTCAAGCACCAGTGTTGTAAAGAAGTCGGTCAACAACTTTCACAAAAAGAAAGAAGGGGATGTAAGTGCGATAACATACGGGAAAAAGGCGCAAAGTTCCAGGAACCATCGCCAGCAGTACCATCCATCGTCATATGTAGCAGTTGTGACTCCAGGTTTTCAACAGTTCTCATAGCAGGGTCCCCCGCCTAGAGCATCCAGTAATCAGCAACAATATCATTCCAGCAATCAACAACAATATCATTCTAACAATCAACAACAGTATCATCAGCCGCAGGGTCAGCAGCCTCAAAACAGGGCTCCAAGGGCGAATTACCAGGCGAATCGACCAAAAAATACAGCCTATTCCTATGAGCTACACTGATTTGTTCCCCATGTTGATAGAAAGAGGTTTGGTCAAGACAAGGAAATTGGGTGTTCCACCTAATCCACTTCCATTCTACTATAACGTCAATGCTCGCTGTTTATTTCACGAGAACGCTCCAGGCCACGACCTTGAAGGATGTTTCGCGCTCCAGCACCTAGTCCGAGAGTTAATTGAAAAAAGAATTCAATCCTTTGAAGACAATCACCCGAACATAAAGAATAACCCTCTACCAAATCATGGTGGAGTAAATGCTATTACTGAAGAAGGTGAAGGGTCAGAAGATAAGACAGTTACTACTATTGATGAGATCAAGGTACCATTGGCGGACCTACACAAACGTCTTGCTCAGGCATGGGCACTTAAGACATCTCATGAAGACTACTAACAATGCATGCTGAACCTAGAAGGTTGTGACATTGTGAAAAAAGACATTCGAGCAATGATCGAACAAGGGATGATAGAGATTGCTCGCATGAAGAAAGGGGAAGATGTGGCAGTCATTGAACCCGTGTTTAATATGCCTGAAGAGCCCAGCAAGAAGGCTGTTTTCAGAAATAATAACAACAACAACAACAAAAAAGTCTGGCCAGTATTCCGCGACGATGCACCCCCGAAATTTGGGAGAGGGCAAGCCAGGTTTGAACCAAGGGGAGGATCCAAACCTCACCCAAGGGCTGTAACACCAAAGCAGGACCATTCATGGTGTGAAGGAATTTTCAGAGAAAGAAAGCCAGCAAATGTAGCTAACATTGTCGGTGGGAGTAAGATGACCCGGAGTAGTCGCATATACCAACCACAGACAAACAATGTGGCTCCTCCGCCAGCAATTCCCGTTCCAAAAGTTGTTGTTCCTCCAAAATCCGTTCCAGAGATAGTCGTCACTAAGGAGCCTTTGGTCAAAGGAAAATAAAGCCTCAAAAATGATGAAGAAGAGTTTTTGAGAATCATCCGATGAAGTGACTACCGGGTGGTGGACCAACTGAATCAGACGCCGTCTAAGATATCAGTCATGGCATTACTCTTAAGCTCTCCGGCGCATCGCCAGGCTTTGCACAAAATCTTAACACAAGCCCATGTTACCAAAGATATTACAGTGAGGCAATTTGACTCAATTGTAGCAAACATCACGGCCTGCAACACGCTAAGCTTTGATGACAATGATCTGACAGCTGAGAAATGCAAGCACAATCGTGCTCTGCATGTGTCGATCAAATGAGAAGAATATACATTGTCCAGGGTTCTTGTTGACACAGGATCTGCACTCAATGTAATGCCGAAAAGGACACTAGCCAAGCTGGCTTACCAAGGCGCTAACATGAGGCCAACATCTCTCATAGTGAAGGCATTTGATGGGTCTAGAAGAGCTGTGATAAGGGAGGTTGATCTTCCTATCATGATCAGACCGCAAATCTTTGAAGTCACCTTTCAGGTGATGGATATCAATCCGGTCTACAGTTGTTTACTGGGGAGGCCATGGATCCACACAGCTGGCGCTGTTACTTCTACTCTCCATCAGAAGATGAAGTTTGTTGTGGATGACCAGTTGGTCATTGTTCATGGAGAAGAGGATTTAATGGTGAGCAACTTGTCCTCATTTCGGTATATCGAAGCTGACGAAGATTCCCTTGAGACAGCCTTTCAAGCACTAGAAATAGCCCACGATGTTCTAGTCGACAAATCTGACATAACTCGCGGTCCATCCTTCACCTCTGTTCAGAGTATCAAGGCGGCACTGAAAGCTGGAGTCTCGTTGGGATGGGGGGAGATCATTGAAGTCAACGCTCGGGCCAAGAACGATCGACAAGGGTTGGGTTACAAACCAACTCTAGAAGGCGAGCCCGAAGAAAGCACCATGAAGAAGAAGTCTTTGAAGGAAATATTTACCAGTGGTGGAATACAAGTCAATGCCATCATTGCTGAGGATGAGGATTTCAATCTAGATCATCTGATAACTCGGGGAGGAGCAGCTTTGCACAACTGGGAGGCTGTGGAAATTCCTGTCTTTTTACCTTTAGAGTAATTCATTTTGCTTATTAGCTTTATGTTTTCTTTAAAATTCCCGGTATTGCCCAAGGCCTGCGAATTATTTTGTATTGGGCCACTTTGCAATTTGAAAATCCATTAATGAAAAAGTGTTTTTGTTAAAACTCTTGTTTATTTTCTGCGCATCATTTTCACTCTTTTTGTTAAAAGAAAAAATGGCAATTTTTTTTGAAAAAGTAAAAACAACCCTTCATCTGCATGTCTGTGTGTGTGTGTGTCTAATTGTTCCCAAAAAATAAAACATACAGAATACCTCCATCCACCACGGAATCCTATGATCCTTCGGTTCCTTCTACTAGTGGTTCATTTGTCTTTCAAGCTGAAGAAGAGAATGATGAAGAATTAGAAGTCCCAGAAGAGTTGAAGAGGATGGTTGAGTATGAAGAGGTGTATCTCCAACCGTACAAAGAGCAGACTGGGGTCTTTAACTTGGGATCAGAAGAAGAAAAAAGAGAAGTCAGGATTAGGGAATCATTGAGGCCAGAGATCAAAAGCAGGCTGATAGCACTCCTCGGAGATTATGTCGACATATTTGCTTGGTCTTATCAAGACATGACAGGGTTGGATATTGACATTGTTATGCACAAGCTCCCCCTGAAGCCAGAATGTCCTCCGGTCAAACAAAAAATTCGCAGATCAAGACCAGACATGGCTCTTAAAATCTGAGACGAAGTCAAGAAACAAATTGATGCAGGCTTTTTAGCAGTATCTAAATATCCGAAATGGGTGGCAAACATCGTACTAGTACCAAAGAAGGATGGCAAAGTCAGAATGTGTGTCGATTACAGGGATTTAAACAAAGCAAGTCCGGAGGATGATTTCCCTCTACCACATATCGATACTTTGGTGGATAATACAGCTAGCTTCGCAGTGTTCTCATTCATGGATGGGTTTTCTGGTTATAATCAGATAAAAATGGATCCAGCTGACATGGAGAAGACAACCTTCATCACACCCTGGGGCACCTATTGTTATAAGGCCATGCCTTTCGGTTTGAAGAATGTAGGGGCAACGTATTAGAGAGCCATGGTTACACTCTTCCACGATATGATGCACAAAGAAATTGAAGTATACGTGGATGATATGATCGCAAAATCTCAAAGCAAAGAAGACCATCTAGATCATTTGTTGAAGCTATTTGAGAGACTCTGAAAGTATCAACTAAGGTTAAATCCAGCGAAATGCACCTTCGGGGTTCGCTCAGGAAAATTACTAGGCTTCATCGTTAGTCAACGAGGAATTGAAGTAGACCCCGACAAAGTTAAAGCAATCCAAGAGATGCCTGCTCCTAAAACAGAGAAACAAGTCAGAGGCTTTCTCGGACGTTTGAATTACATCTCCAGATTCATCTCTAATCTAACTCCTACTTGCACGCCGATCTTCAAGTTGTTATGAAAAGATCAGACGGTAGTATGGAACGAAAACTGCCAGGCCGCATTTGAGAAAATCAAGCAGTATTTACAAGAACCTCCAGTGTTGATTCCTCCTATACCTGGAAGACCTTTTTTCATGTATATGACAGTACTAGAAGATTCAATGGGTTGTGTCTTGGGCCAGACTGATGAGTCGGGAAGGAAGGAACACACAATCTACTATCTGAGCAAGAAGTTCACCGATTGTGAGAGTCGTTACTCTCCCCTAGAGAAAGCCTGTTGCGCCTTAGCATGGGCCGCCAAGCGTCTGAGACAGTACATGATCTGTCATACCACAATGATGATTTCTAAGATGGACCCCATCAAGTACATCTTTGAAAAGCCAGCTCAAACCGGAAGATTGGCCAGATGGCATATGCTCTTATCAGAATGCGACATTCAGTATGTTGCTCAAAAATCTATCAAGGGAAGTGTCTTGTCAGAACATCTCGCAGAGCATCCCATGGAAGATTATCAACCACTCAAGTTTGATTTTCGTGATGAAGATGTGATGTATATTCAACGCACAAAACAAGAGCCTTGTCCGGAAGAAGGTCCCGAGCCTGGATCCCGCTGGGAAATGATGTTCAACGGAGCGTCAAACAAGAACGGACATGGTGTCAGAGCTGTTCTGAAAAATCCAACCGGAGGGTATACTGCCGTCACAGCCTGACTTTATTTCTCGTGTACGAACAACATAGCCGAGTATGAAGCCTGCATCTTAGGATTGGAAGCTGCTATTGATCTTCGCATCAAAATCTTGGAAGTAATCGGTGATTCTGCTTTGGTGATCTACCAACTCAAAGAAGAATGGGAAACCAGGGATGAAAAGTTGATCCCCTACAAAACTCATATCTTGGAGATGGCTGAATATTTTGATGAAATTACCTTCAAGCATGTACCGAGAGCGGAAAATCACATTGATGATGCATTAGCCATGATGGCATCAATGTGGAAGGTCCAGTTTGTTAATGAGGCGCCTCTGATTCGCGTTGAAAGAAGGACAGTACCTGCATATGTTATGACAATAGACGAAGAAACTGATGAGAAACCGTGGTTCCACGACATTAAAAACTTTCTTCAAAATCAAGAATATCCAGCTGATGCATCCCGAATTGACAAAAGAGCCATACGAAGATTATCGGCTAAATTCTTCATCAGCAATGGTACCTTATACAAAAGAAACCATGACATGTTTCTACTTCGATATGTCGATGAAAGAGAGGCGAATCTCATAATGACTGAAGTGCACGAGGGGGCATTCGGTACCCATGCCAACGGCCACGCCATGGCTAAGAAAATCTTAAGAGCAGGCTACTTTTGGTTAACTTTGGAGACAGACTGCATACTCTTTGCTCGAAAATGCCATAAATGCCAGGTCTATGCCAACAAAGTGCATGTCCCTCCGCATCCTCTCAATGTGATGACATCACCATGGCCCTTTGCAATGTGGGGCATAGACATGATTGGGGCAATAGAGCCAAAAGCTTCCAACGGCCATCGCTTCATCCTTGTCGCAATTGATTACTTCACCAAATGGGTGGAAGCAACGTCGTATACGAACGTGACAAAGCAAGTGGTTGCTCGCTTCATCAAAAAGGAAATCATATGTCGATACGGTATTCCTAACAAGATCATTACTGAAAATGGGTCGAATCTAAACAACAAAACGAAGAAGGAAATCTGTGACGATTTCAAGATCAAACATCATAATTTGTCTCCTTACAGACCCAAGATGAATGGCGCAGTTGAAGCTGTAAACAAAAATATCAAGAAAACAGTACAAAAGATGGTCATAACCTACAAGGATTGACACGAGATGTTACCATTTGCTCTACATGGATACCGAACATCAGTGCGAACTTCAACAGGGGAAACTCCTTTTTCCTTAGTATATGGGATGGACGTTGTGCTACCCATCAAAGTCAAAATACCTTCTTTAAAGATCTTGATGGAAGCAAAGTTTGAGGAAGACGAATGGATAAAAGAAAGGTTCGACTCATTGAACCTCATTGATGAGAAAAGAATGACGGCCATGTATCATAGTCAAATCTATCAACAAATAATGATAAGAGCGTTCAACAAGAAGGTTTGTCCCAAAGAGTATAGGGAAGGAGAGCTTGTGCTTAGAAAAATCCTACCAACTCAAAAGGATATGCGCGGCAAGTGGATGCCCAACTACGATGGCCCCTTCGTTGTAAAAACTGTCTTCTCCGGAGGGTCTCTAATTCTTGAGACCATGGATGGCGAACAACTCAAGTACCCTATCAACTCAGATGCAGTGAGAAAGTACTATGCCTAAAGCAGAAAACCTAGAAAGGAGATTCCAGTGCTTCAGCAAGATGGAAGCCCAATGATTAAAAGCTGGCGAACGCCGGGGCAAAGTCTTGCGCAAGGTGTTAGAAGAAAGATCAACGTCTGTCATTCTCGTCAGAAGCAGCAAAGTAAGTGAACTGACAGTTAAAAGGACCGGATTATTATGGGATTCTGTAACCTTTTATGTTTGCCATTTTTTCAAATGTATAAAGTTCCCGAGGCTTTGCCCTTTGTAAAGTTCTTGTCTATCAATAAAATCAGATTTTTGGCTAATCATTATTATGATCTTCTATTTTTGTTATGCAATTTCACTTATTTGTTAATAAAGATTTTTTGAAAAGCAAAGTGGTTGAAAGTTTAAATTGTTTTAAAAAGAAAACACAATTCAACAAAACGATTGAAGAACTCTAGAGGTAATCTGATAATATTATGCAGTTCTCAAAGTCGTGAAAGTTTGTTGTCACCTTTGACCAAACTAGATGCGTCCGACAGCAATTCCAGCTCTTAAGCTAAGACTTCTCCTCTGCAGGATTATGAAGATTTTGTCTAGGAAGATTGTTATCTACGCCAGAAGAAAATGTCGCCTAACTTGAAGCAATTGAGACTCAGCGTGACGAGTTCCCTCTATGTTTTCCTTGTTTTGCTTTCCTTTGTTCCTACGGGTCGGTCTGCATTTTACATACAGCATCATACCAGCATACGCATTTGTTTGCATTTGGTTTTGGTGTTTGTTTGTGTGGTTGTCGCCTTTGATATCCTTTGGTCGTTACCTCTATCTTTGATCCTTTACAACAAGTTTCACTTCAAAGTTGACATCCTGGGATTACCTATCTTCTCTGGGAAGCTGGTGGTGACTAGTAATATCCAATTTACACAGATGGGTGGTTGTTACCAATGTTCATCTCTGACTTGGTCGTCACCAATAATCTTTGAAGGTCTAGTAATCACTAGCATTTGTTCAGAACCAATTATGTTTGGTGTCTAGATTTGGTCGTCACCAGCAACTTTCCAAACCAATTTGTCACTGATTCGGTTATAAGGCCAACCAATCATTATTAGAGTCCATTTAATTCGGTTTTCACCAATCTTTGCTAAAATCTAGTAGTTACTAGTATGGCCTTATAAAACCAATGGTCATTGGTATTTGAGTTGGTCGTTACCAAAATTCCTTAAAAATCCAATAATTATTGGCATCGCTTGGAACCAGTTGTTATTGGTACCTTTTTGATTTGGTTATTACCGATTTTTCTGAATCTAGTAGTTACTAGTATCGCCTTCAAATCCAATTGTTATTGGTACCTCTTGATTCGGTTATTACCAATCATTCTGAATCTAGTAGTTACTAGTATTACCTTCAAATCCAATTGTTATTGATACCTCTTGATTCGGTTATTACCAATCTTTCTAAGTCTAGTGGTCACTAGCATCATTTGGAAAATCTAGTTTTTACTAGCATCATCCGGAACCAGTTGTTATTGGTGTACCTTTGATTTGGTCGTCACCAGTTGGCCTAAGTCCAATGGTTATTGGCACCGCTTAAATCAGATTGTTATCATCACTTTGGTCGGGTTGTTACCAAACTCTCTGAAAATCCAATGGTTATTGGTCTCCTTGGACTCGGTCGTTACCAATCCTCCCAGTTAAATCTAGTGGTTACTAGCATTATCCATTATCAATTGTTATTGGTATATCCTGATTTGGTCATCACGAGTCCCCTTTAAGCCCAGTAGTTACTGGCATTGCTTGAAAACTAATCGTTATTAGCCGGTTGTTACCAATTCCCCTAGCCAAAGTCCTGTGTTTCATCAATATTGCTTGGATTTCCCAATTGTAATTGGAACTTCGATTTGGTCGTCACCATCCTCCCCAGGAAGTCTAGTGGTATTTAGCACTTTTTGGGAACCGAACTTTGAGTTGGTCGTCACCATTATCCCCAGTAAGTCTAGTGAAGACTAACACTGCTTGGAGTTGTTTGTTGTTCTGGTCGTCACCAATTTTCCCATTGAAGCTTTTGCTTTTCCAGTCAAGTATCGGAGAACTAGTGGATACTAGCTTCCCCGGCACGTCCGGTCTTGTTTCTAACCCTTTCTGAAGATCCCGTTTAAACTCTTCGTTATAGGAAATTTCTCATCTGGTTATCCCCAGTGAGAATCGTGTCTCTGTTCCGTCCTTTCCCCGGTGAAGTTTTGCTTCCCCAGTGGATCTATTCCCCAACAAAGTTTTCCCCAGTGGGTTTCTTCCCCAGTGTGGTTTGCATTTCTTTTCTTTCGCCTCCCCAGTGAAGAATTGTCTTCTTCCCCGGTGGGCTTCCTCATCTGTTTATCCCCAGTGAGATCTGTATCTCCTTTCCCCAGTAAAGATGTGTTTTCCCTGGTGAAATTTGTATCCCCTGTGTGAAAGATCCCCTTGAACGGCATCTTTGGTCATGTTTGAACTATCTTTCTTACTTTGCCTTGAATCTTTCCCCAGTATGTTGGGTCCCCATGAGTAGTTACTCGTTGTCTTGTCGTTCTTTTATATTTGCTCATGTGTCCGCATTTGTCTTGCATTCAAGCATCATAAAACATCAGTTAGATTCATGGCATATTCGCATTTATCCTTTTGCATACCATCGGATCTTAGGGACAAAATTTCTGGTTTGCTATATTTAAATACCTTTCACTATGATTCCATGAGGATTGTCATCTCTCATTGCCATCTAGTGAAGATATTTAAATAGGGGCATCTGTTGCACCCCAAATTTTGACCCCTTAGATCCTCATCATCATTTTAGGATCATATTCATTTGATTAACTAACCTTAACCTATTTCAAGTTTAACTTTGTCAAGATGCAGATGAATCAGGGTTCTGTACCGTCAAAATCGAGGCTTCGATGGTTTGATCAATCAATGTTTTGGATTGATTCAACTATAAACAAGATCAAGAATACTACCTTGGGTCAAGTATGAATTCAATTTGAGGTGGTCACCCGGGAATTGAGAACAGTGCAGTTCAAGATACCCGATTAGGGTTCTCGATCAGGAAAAGTCAACTGTAGTTTGAATTTTGATTTAAAAAGTGTTTCAATGGTGGGATCATGGTCCATTAAGTTCCTATGGCTTATTAAAGTCTATCCAAAGAGTTTCAAGTCCTGAGAATATCTAGATCATCAACAGTCGACTCGGTAGTCACCGGTTGATCGAACGGTTGATCGAAAAGTCAACTCTTCAACCATAAGGAATTTAACTTCAAGATGTGAATTAAAAATGTTCCTTATGTCATATTACACTTTCCCATAAAACTTCATGACCATTGGATCAAGGGTTACGAAGTAATTGCAAAAATCGGGAATTAGGGTTTCAAAAGGGGCAAGACCATAACTCCTCAACCACACATCCAAATGAAGTGGTTCAAAGCTCATTGGAAAGCTCTTGACAAGTCCTACAAAAGCCTCAAAGTGTTCCATGATCAAAAAATGCATATATTTGGAGTTATGACAAAATTCATTTCAAGAAAGGAAAATAACTTAGAAAAATTTCACTTTTAGGCTTGTTTTTTAACAACTTTGAAGGGGTTTTCAACCTAGTTCCATCTAGAATTTGGAAATCTCAAAAGCATGAAAGTTGTAGAGCTACTTGAGGGATTTATAAATTATGGTAAAACTCCTCAGTAGCATTTGTGAGCAGAAAGTTATGGGTCATGGAAGTTGGGGCTGCCACACTTGAAACCACTATGTCAAAATTTCTCAAAATTCAGATTTCCACAACTTCAGCTATCCTTAACCCTTGGATAATGATTCAATCTGATAATTAGAGGTGTGGATGAGTGAAAATGCAGAAAAATGAGAGATGTGAAGAGAGAGGCAAGTTGCAAGCAAGTTGTAATAAAATAATCAAAATGTGTAAGAGGAAAGAGAAACTTTTCCTCCAAGAACTGCTGCAGCTACAAGACTCATCACTCTAAGCTCTATGTAGTCACTTCATGCATCATTCCACTTGATTTTCTGACCTTCCTTGAGCCAAAGAACTGATGTGTAGAGCTGCCACAAAGATCTTGGCAAGATTCATTCAAATTTCACAATCTCCCTCCAAAAATGGCAAAATCCAAATCTGCCCTCACCTTCATTTTCACTATAAATAGAGGGATTCTCTATGATGTTAGACACACCAGAGTACTCTTAAAAACCAATAGAAATCACAGCTCTCAACTCTCATTCATTTCTCAAAAGCTTCATTCTTCAAAAACTTCAAGTTTTCACCAAAATCTATCCCAAGCAAAACTCTGCCCAAACTCATTTCCACCACTTCCAAGCCACTCAAAACCATTTACACAATCTATAAACATTGTGTAGAAGGTGTTCATACCCTCAAACTACCTAAAAACATCATTTTCCTAAAATTTAAACTTCATACCTTAATATGTTGACTTTCATGCACTTTGGAAGCCAAGTCTTTACTTAAGGCATTTTCTACCACCTCAACACTCCCAACACCTTATATATATATATATATATATATATATATATATATATATATATATATATATATATATATATATATATATATATATATATATATATATATATATATATATATATATATATATATATATATATATATATATATATATATATATATATATATATATATATATATATATATATATATATATATATATATATATATATATATATATATATATATATATATATATATATATATATATATATATATATATATCATATTTCAACTGTCCAAACTCTCAAAAACCAGCTGGGAGGTTCACAACTCTAACTGTCTTGAAAGATAGTTTGCTACTTCAAGAGGAAGAAAGCTCCAAATCTTTGCCAAGGAAGAGGATCTCTGGGTTTCTTAGCTTTTTAGCTAGTTAAAGAAAGTCTACAAGAGGTATGTAATGCTCAACATCTTCATTATTCATACATTGTCATGTTTTACCATTTTGAAGTGCTTGTTGTGAAAATATAGTCATGTTGTCCCATATTGCTTCTTTGTCAAGAACTCATGTGTTATGGCTATGGTATTTGCTTTTGTCAAAGTATATTATCTATGAATGATGTGTTGTTGATATGTTACCAATATTGAGCTTTGATGTTGTGTACAACTTGTTTTGAATATTTTATCCAAGATTAGCCTTAAGGATCCAAACATTGAAATGTTGTTGTGCTTGCCCTAGATTTGTCAATCTTTGTTTATTGGTCATGTTTGAATAACTTGTAAGTTGTTTCATGAGAT
Organism: Lathyrus sativus; assembly: GCA_963859935.3. Classification (NCBI taxonomy): domain Eukaryota; kingdom Viridiplantae; phylum Streptophyta; class Magnoliopsida; order Fabales; family Fabaceae; genus Lathyrus; species Lathyrus sativus. Next base: position 260,052,136 of record OZ012739.1, read on the forward strand.
CCCCCTTCCCCTAGGTCATGTTTGAATTTAGTTTGGCTTGTTGTGATATTTTATGCATTTTCTTTTCCATTGCCATGAGTCTTGTGTCAAGATGATGTATGTCTGCCATGTTGTGTCTCAAATGTTTTAGACTATTGGTTTGTGTTTATATGATCTTGTTTTCCTAGTTGAGCTTGTTGAAATGATAAGAAACTTGAGATTTGTTCATTGAGGCCTGCTGTGAGATTTTGTTTATTTTGCTGTCAAAAGTTTGGATCAGCATCTCAGTTCTGGTTTGGAGTAATTTGTGCTTGATTTTAAGTTGTAGAATCACTTCTTAGCATGATTAAAGGATGTATGTTGTACTTGTATGATCAAACTCCCCCTACTTGTTCAAAACTGTTTTGTCATTCTCCACTTGCATTTTTCAAAACCTCATTGATACCAACAACATATCATTTTCTGTTCCAACCTGTTTTTACTTGATCTATGTGCATAGAATCTTCATTCTATATATTTTGAGCTTGTATGTGGTGCCAAATTATCCCAACTGCCATAAACTTACCTGCTGCCTGAATGAGTTGTTTTTTTTTTGTATTTCATGAGCTTCAATATGCCATGTTCTGTTTAATTTTGATTTGAATTGACTTTGAGGCATGAGCTTATCCCTTTGCATATTTGTGGTATGTGTGTATCATTGTCATGACATGATTCTCTTTGTTTTGAAAAATGCCATACTGTACCACTATTCTGTTTCAAAACAGCTTTTTCATAGCCATCAACATGCCAAGTTCATTTCTGTTTGCATAAGCCTGAGTTTCTAAGCATGATCCCTTTCATTTTCATAAGTATGATGTATGTGTGATGATTGCATGACCTATGTCTACTTATTTCCTCATCTCACTTTAAAATTGCACTTTCATAGCCAAAATATGCCATGACTATACCAAATCTTGTTACAATTGAAAAATGCTTGATTTCTGAGTTAAAACTCATTCATTTTTATATTTATGATGTGTATGTGCTATGTTTATGACATGAGACCACTTACTTATAGCTAGACCAGCTTGTACCCCTTATGCTGCCAAAACTGTTTTGAAACCACAGTTGTACACTTCATCATGCTATTTGTGCTGATTTGAATCATTCCAAGAGCATAGTACCTCTAGATAATGTTTAGGATTTGTATGTGCACTAGAACCAAACATCTTTGTGAATGATATGCTTTCTCTGCTTGACAGCCTGCCTTCCATATGTGTTACAATTGCAACTTGATAGCCAATTTGTTTTATGTGCATTTCAGGATCAATCTTAGGTTGTAACATCATCCATAGACATATTTGAGATTTGTGTGTGGTATCTTTTTTATCTCAACCTGTTCCAATCATGTTTTGGTTTCAAATTATGCATTTTCATGCTTAAGTGAGCAGTTGGTATGTGACTTTCATTTCTATGCTGTTTGTGGCTAATTTTGAAGTGTAGACACACTTTATAGCATGTTTATGGGTTGTGTGTAAGGTATGCTCAATCTAATTGTACCTTTTTCTTGACTTGGCTTCCAACTTGCATTTTTTCAAATTTCACTTAGCAACACATGACAGTTGTGTTTTTTGTTAGATCTTAGCATGTTGATTTGTTGCTATCTTGTTTCTCATTGGATTCTAATTGTTTTGTTTGAAGTTTCATGTCCTTCTTGTTCTGTTTTGGTTAGAAGTTGATTTCCATCCATGGTTAGCCTTTTATGTGAATTCTGGGCAGCAGGGCCACTATGGCCCTAGCCTGCAGCTTGCCTATTTGTTTTCATCATCATTGATTCTCCTCATATCACATTTTGATCTAGCCACATATGCACATGATTGTAACTGTTACCTGTTCAAGTCTTAAACAGTTTGGTTGTTGATTTGAGGTCATGTTTTATTTGTTTTTCACAAGCTCACCAATATGTTGCATCTCACTTCTTTCTTCTGCTTGAGCATTGGTGTTTGATTTGTAAGCATTTGAGAGCATCATCAATAACATGCTTAGAACTCATAGGCCATATGTTTGATTTGAACATTTTCCATCTGTTTTGACAATTTGCTTCATTATCATGCTATGTTATGTAACTCATGAACCAATTCCTATTCTATTGAGTTGTGCTTGAGCCCTAAGTGTTTAATCCCTCTGTTATGATGTGTATGACTTGTGTGCAATGCCTATTTGATGTGTATGAACTCAGAACTGGTGTGGTTTTTCAAAATGCAACTCATTTGATCTCAATGCATCTTCAATCATGTTTTTCATTTAAGGCATCATTTTAAATTTTGGTGGTTACCATCATGATCCTCATTAAAAAACAGTCATGTTTGACTAAAATTTCATGAAAAAAGATTGAGTTTTGACCAAGTTTGGATTCTTCACGTTTTTGGTTTGTTTGGTTTGTTTTTGGCTTAGAATATCCATCATATCTAGTGTTATCTATTTATGGGGGTGGCTAAATACACGAATGTATAGCCACCCCAGTGGTAAGACACTTGCGCGCTTTGTAACCTTTCACATGCCTGACCTGAGTTCGATCCTTGGTGATCAACTCTTTTGGCATTTTTATTCTCAATTGTCATTGATTTATTTTATGCTATTCCTTCCATTTCCTAACATGCGCGCACATTGTGTCTCAGTGGATAGGTGTTGTGTTGGTGAACACAAGGGCATGGGTTCAATCCCTACCCATGCCACTTTTTTCTTTATGTGCTTGTTTCACTTGTTTATTTTATTAAAATCATTGAAACTTAAAAAAATCATAACTTTCTCGTGCCTTATCTTTTTCAATCCGTTCTTTTTGTAACTTTTTCATTGTAATGTCTATTTTCATTTAATGGATTAAAATTCAAAATTTCTTGTTTTTACAATGCCCTTTCACCTACTTGCTAGTTGGTTCATTCTTAGGTCGTTACCTTGTGTCGTGTTTGAATTTTTCTTTATACCAAACTCTACTTATCTTGTAAGATTTATTGGTATGTGTTTTCTATGTGTTAGTTAACATGTTAGGTTTATCTTCCTTTGGTTGTCACCATGAAATTATTGTCCTCTTCCTAAAGTTTTGAATTTAACCGTTGTGAACATTTCTTGCGTATTTGGTTGTCATCAATCCTTAAATGTTGTTATATTTGTTACATTTAAATTTATACATTATCATCTTAAAGTTGTGACTTACTTGCATGATTATTGTTTCCATCTTTGTTAAGATATTTGATTCTCGGTTGTAACCATTCGTATCTATTTAATCCTTGCCTATTGTAATATGCATGCTTGCTTGGTTGTAACCATATTCCTTATTCTTCTTACTTAATTGTTTTTTGCTTTGTTAAACATTTTTTCCCAAGTGATGGAACTTTTTAGTTCTCATCCAAGTTGCCTTTCCCTCTCCTTCCAAAGGAAAAGTCTCTCCATTGACCCTTGTGTCATGGATAGCTCATTACCCGCTCCCTTGACTTTGTGAAGTCATCGTGAACCTTAGTATAAGCCTTTAGACTTTGCTTTAAGTCTAGAAAACCCACCTTTTATTAGGAGTGTTCTTCAACTAGAACCCTAGGATAGAGTTTGTAAACTCTATGTAAGAATCATAGTAATGATTACTTACTCCCCTCTTGAGTGTTGTAACATAGATCTAGAGAGTTTTCTTAAACTCTACACAAACATTGTTATGTTTGTTCCCCTTTGAACCTTGATCATAATCAAGTGTTCTTCAACCCTAGTGAGGTGAACTACGATTTCTCTGATTCTATCCTAGTTAGGATACGTAGGCAGAGGACGCGACGTATTTGCGAGCAAACTTAGAAACTACCTTTAGGTCTTAACCTACACCTTTTACCCAATCCCAATCCTTAGCAAACTTAGCATGCAAACAAACAAAAGGTTCCTGTAGAGTACTACAGATGTTTAGGATGTGAAATACCTACCCTATGCATAACCAACCCCCGATCCTTGAATCTCTTAGCGTTGTTGTTACATCGCGAAAAGGGTTCTTTCTTTCTTTAGACCTTTCCTTTGGATAAATTAAAGACCGGTTGTGAATTTAAGATTTAAGATTCAAGTTAATAAATAGCTTGATATCACGATTCTCAGTGCAACACTTTGACCAAAGTAGATAGGCTCTTATGGTTATATAGCTCACGTTTTCATCTAGGGTTTCCCCTTGTAGAAGAGGGTGAAGCCAAGCAAAGCTAGCCTGAGTCTCCAATTCTTCATTACTGCCTTTTTCACAGAAATAGGCTCTTAGCAAATCCGGCTCCGGTTCTGGCCCTGTTGAATATCCATGCTGGTAGCGAGCAAGGATTGGGTTATAGTTGATTACTCCTCTAGTACCAATGAAGGGTACATTCGGGAAGTCTCTGCAACTTGGGATCATAATGACACCGCTGATCTTGGTATCATACCAGTTGATATTGTAGTGTTTGAGAGTTATTAATTTTTCAACCCATGCTTCTTTGTTGGGAAGATTCCAAAGAACCTGAGTGATGGGCAAATGAGAGATAAACCACTTGCTAAGCAAAGATGTACAGCATGAGAACTGTCCAAGATCGTAAAATTTTCGGCGGTGGATGACGATATATGTATCTGCTAGCAGAGTGCTTACAGGATTCTTAATGACGAAGAGTCGGATGGCCTCATCACTGATGAATTCGTCACAGCATGGGAAGAGGTACAAGCCATAGATAAAGAATGCCATGATTGCCTCAAAGATACCCAAATTTCTATTGTCGTAATGAAATTCAGCCATCTCCATGAATGGTCTTACTTCCATTCCATAGAAACCGCTCCTAGTTACTAATTCAGCAGGCAGTTCAGTTGGCATGATGTGTAGCGCCTTAGCAAGATCTCTCCTTCTTGGTTTTCTAAGTTTTGAAGGTGAAAGGAATCCTCAATAAGCAGTGTACTCTTCTATTGTTGGGAGCAACTGGAAATCTGGGAAGATGAAGTCGTGATACACTGGATTGTAGAACTCGACGAGTGCTTGCAACATGTCCTCGTTGATTCGAGTGTTGAGTAATGGCAGAAGATCTCCATACTTTGCAATGAAAGCGGTTGGGTTCCTGACAAGGCCTGCTAGGATCCTGAGATTACCCAATCTTAGGTTCAGAATCAGAAACCTGCTTCTGTGTTCCATACTAATGTCTGCAAAGAGAAAAAAATTGAATTTCCTTGAATGGTTAGTATAATGCAAGGATGTAATGCAAATGAAAACTGGTTTTACAAAACTCAGAAGATCAATTGTCCCAAACCCTTATTTCATTCATTGTTGGAAAAAGTTGCAACTTTTGAGACACAATACAAGAAGCCCACTTTACATCAAGAAACTAAGTTCCATAGTCTAAACTAAAAACTTCAAACGCGAGGCCTCTTCAACTTCTTCAGAATTGCATTCTCCATCACCAATTTATCTACTATTCCTTTCCAGGATCCAGAGGTTGGAGGGATATTTGAGTATTCGTGATTGCTTTGAGTTGGCTTGATACTAGAGAAAAATAAATTATCCTTTGTCACTTCCCCATCAATCACTCGTCGTTTGAGCCAATCTATCAATTCATCTTTTTTTTTGCACTTCTCTGATGAGCCTTGTTATTTCGGAAGAAAGCGCATGATACTTTCCTCCCCAAGTGTCTCTCTCAAGTTGTGTTCTTGCAAGTAACTCCTAGTATTCTTCCATTTTCTCAATGGGGATGGCAGAAGATGATGACGCGATTACAATCTGCGGGCTCTCCTCTGAGAGATATGGCATTTTCAAATCCTTTGCTCTAGACTGGACCCATTGAGTGAATGGTTCAAATGCTATGCAATTTCTTTTTCCTAGGTCAGCTTTTGTTTTTTTCTGGATATTCTCCCAAGCATCCATTGTGTTGTTTCTCATGTTTTCTACTACTTCAGCGTTGAGATAAAATAAACCGGATAAGAGTACATTGTTGGGTTTATCCGTCATCAGAAAACCAAACTGTCGTCTGGCCAAGGTTGGATTGTAGTTAATTCCACCTCTTACTCTAAGGAGTGTTTTATATTTGGGAAGTTTCCGCAATGATCAAAATAAACTCCTCTATCATAGGCGGGATTGTACCGGTGAATATCAACCTGCGACAAGGATATTATCCTCTGAGACCATCTCCATCCATTGGGATTCTCCATGAAAGCATCAGTTTTTGGCAAATGGTTGACGTACCATTTGTACAACAGAGGTGCACAACAAAGAAAAGCTCCCTTTCCTTGAAGTGTCCGATTATGAATTGAGTGATAACATCTCCTAACAAGGTAGGCACAGGGTTACCACTTAAAAATATGGTAATAGAAGGGAAATTGATTAATTCTTCTACTTCGGGAAACAATACTAGTCCATAGATCAACATAGCTAATATTGCTTCAAATGCATCTATGCTTCCCTCTTTAACAAGATAGGCAGCTTTCTTGACTAAGAAATATGAATGGAAACCTGCTACTCCCTTTTTTGTGGCACAGTGAGCTTTAATTTCAGATACTTCAAGGTGAAGAGCATCTGCTATTTCTTTTGGCGAAGATAAGTTTTCCAATCCACTGTACAGTTTTTGCTCCTTTACAGGGACTCCCACATAATAGGCATACTCTTCCAAGGTCGGCATCAACTGATAGTCGGGAAAAGTAAAGCAATGATACAATGGGTCATAGAACTGAACCAAAGTGTTAAGGATCCCTTCTTCCATCCCTATCCTGACTAGGCTCAAAATCTTTCCATATCTTTTTCCAAATTCATCTAACATCATGGTTCCTAGCTTTCTTAACTCGGATGTATCAGGCTTCTTGAAATTGTATCTCTTGGTGTTCCTTGTTCCGATATCCATGATATCTAGAATTTTGTACAAAGAGATTAACTAAATTTTACAAAATCAGTTGCAACAATGAAATGCCATGATGAGATGATGCACACACAACACCAAGGCAAGTATTCACAAATACAATGCATATGCACACACAAGGCTCCCTAGGCTCAAGGTTAAAGAATGGAGTAAAAAGGTCTACCCATCCCCAAGGATTTGTACTATGAGTTAATTATACCTTCCAAACAGGTTCTATCAAAGTTCCCAGGGTCATAGTAAATCCTTCGGATATTGCCAACTAACGCAACTACTTACGTGAGTCAACAATATTCTCAAGATAAACTCGTCTGAGTGTAGCATCGCGTGACAACTATTGAGGGACTACTCCCTAACAGTTTCCACACTATGTCCTAAAGAGGCCAAGTGGGTTTAAAGGATTACTAAAGTTCCTTAGCTTCACAGACTCTCAAGTTGAAACAATTAGTGAATACATAACTACTCATGCATTACTAACCATCTCAAGGAGGTCTCTGTTGCACCCTAAAATTTGACCAACCGGTTCCCTATCTGGCTTATGTTTCGATACATTTTGCATTCGCATTCGCATATGGCATGCAGTGCATTTTTATCAATCAAGATTGATTTTTATCAGGATTAGAGCCCCTGGTGTTCCAGGCAGTACCGGCCAGTCAGAATAAAAGTCTGTTGAGAATTGGTGCTCATCTCCCGTGTTTTCAGACCGTCTCGGTACCCGGGTTTCGCTACGGCTGCGTAATTGGGTTTTAGTCGAGTTAATTGGCTTCCTGGCATTTTTAGGATTTTTCTGTCATTTTTCTGGATTTTTAGTGCATTTAATTGATTTTTATGAGTTTAATAGAGTTTTTTTAATATTTTTTAGAGTTTAAATAAATTCCCTTTTCATTTTTTTTAGAAATTAATAGTTTTTTTAAGATTTTTAGATATTATGGTTTTTTTATAAATTTTAGAGATCAATTTTCTTTTAAAAGTTTAATAGATAAATAGTTTTTTTCTTTTAATAGAATAGTAAAATATATATATATATAGATAGTAATGTTTTTTTAGAGTTTTATTGTTGTTTTTAAAGAAAAATAGAATAGATTTTAAAAATATAAAGATTAATTGTTTTTTATATTTTTATTAGATTTTATTGTTTTTCAAATTAGTATATTAGATTTTAAAAGAAAAAGAAGAAATTGTTTTTAGATTTTATTTGTTTTTTTAGAATTTAATTAAGGTTTTTAAAAAATAATTGTTTTAGATATTAAATAATAGTGTTAGATTTTTTTGATTAATTAGGGGTTTTTCTTTTTAATTTTCGTTTTGTAGTTAATTAGATATTTTTTAGATTAATTAGATTTTATTTTTAATTTTCATTTTAGGATTAATTAGGGTTATTAGATTTTAATTAGGGGTTTATGTTTTAATTTTCGTTTTAGGAGTTTAATTGAAGTTTAATTCAGTGTTTAGTCCAATTAATTCAGGTTAAGTCAATTGGGCCATTATCCATTGATTAATCCCAAAATCAGGTCCACTTTCGCCAATGCCACATGTCAGTATAAAACGCGTGCCACGCGTAGGACCCAGGTTCCCTCCACCTTAGTTCTTCTCCGTCCCCAGAGTTGCCACGTTTCTACTTCACTCTCTCTCTCTCCACTGACACGCGTAGCACCTTCACCACACGTGTCTCGCCCTCATCACTTCCCTCTGCCACCTGCCCCTCGCCTGAACCCCTCACCGCCGGCCATGCAAAGCTGCCGGCGGCCACCATAACCGATCGTCTCCGGTAGCCTTAACCGTCTCCGACCGCCGCCAACTCGCCGGAATCTGGATTTTTCCAGAAAATCCATTCAAACACCTTCAATCTTCTTCTTCCTCCTCCGATCCACCTTCATCAATAATCTGTTTCCAGATATTTTTTATCCAAATTCGTCCAAGTTTTCATAACTTCGACCGATCATCATCAGATTTGTCGTTAATCTGCATCAGAATCATCAACACCAAGAACATCACCCAGAAACTTCAGAAGAACTCCATGAATCTTCATCGCCTTCCTCAGAAAATATCATCGCGTTCTTGAATCGTTTTCCAGAAACCTTCATCTTTCATCAAGAACATCCAACCTTCCATTGATTCCAGATCCGCCCACATCCACAAGCGATCTTCAACAATTTCGTCATCTCCAAACGCTCGCGTGAAAGTCTTTCGTCCAAGAGCCTTCGGTGTTCATCTGGATTCAACGATCATCATCAAGATCCGGCTAGATTCCTCAATATTCAGGAGTCTTCATCTCTCCAGAGCCCTCAAGAATTCCCAGCGTTCATCTTCTTCGCCAAGTTACCCAGGTTTTTCTTCGTTCTTCTTCTTTAACTCCTTACGCCTCCATATTTGTTCAGATTAGCTCGAGATTTATTGTGATGGTTAGGTATTGAACGGATTCATGTGAGAGTTTTAAGTGTTGATTTTGTGAGGCAATGTATGTTAGGGTTGAAAGATTGGATGGAGAGAGTGGTTTCAGAGGGTAAGGTGGAGAGAGTTTGTGAGCGGCGCTGTTTAGGGTTCGTGGAAGGAGATGAACAGTGGCGTGAGGGAAAGGATTTAGTTAGTTTTAGGGTTTGGTGTTTGCTGAAGATGGGTTGCATGGGATCCTGGGCCTTAAGCCCAATTGTAACATTACTGAGTCATAATCCCCCGTCTACCACTCATACCCCCCTCCCCTGGTGTGTAACGCAATCTGGGCCTTGCAACTGCTGTTAGCACCCCTGTTTAGAGGCCCATTAGAATTGCAAGAGGAATATGCGCTATTCGCACCCCCCAGGTTTTTATTTTTTGTTGTTTTTTCTAGGTTGGTTGCTGGGCCCAGCGCTTTGCTGAGCGTACCCCCCTCCTGGGCCCAGTTGTGTTCTGAAGTGCAATAATCCTGCTTTTACCCCCCCCCCCCCCCCCCCCTTTTTACTTTCCAATTGATTTTCTTTTTCATTTCTTTTAGTTTGTTTAGTTTACTAAATAATTCATAATGAATCAGAAAATGCTCATTTTAATATGGGGTTTTTTCCTCCATTTCCATAATGATGTCAATAATATTGTGAAAAAATAAAAATATTATTTTAGGGTTTTTTCCATTTATGGTGATTTTTCCATTTTAATTGCTTTTATTTTTTCATGTTTGTTTGTACATATGTATTGTTGAATTTCGTTTAGTCATTTAAATTCGTATTTTGATCCCGTTATTTTTGTACTAGCTAGATTAGAGCATTAAGTTCCCTTATAGATTTATTTCACATTTTTGTGATTAAATCTTGGTTAGTTTTGATTAGAAAACATTAGGTTAGTATAATTAGGGTTTAAACTCAACAAAGGTGCATTCTACCATTTTATTTTAGGGTTTTAGCATGAATTAGGTTATGGGACATATAGGGTATGAAGGGTAGATATAGAAATCCCATTAGGATAAATCTTAGGATTTTAAATGCCATTTTACTATTTTCAGTATGTTTTGCAAATGGTGTGATTGATTGGTGTTCCCATTTGGGGGTTTTTGTTTGTCTGCTTGGGGCTTGTGGGTTTTTATCTGGGGTGTGGACTTGGTTTGAGCTTATGTGGAGCATGAAGACATCAAAGGAGAATATTGAGGATAATAATCAAGCGTTGAAGCTTGAAGTTTGCTTGAGCTTGGAGCTGATTGAAGGCTTAGGAGGAATAGGATAAAATAGGAAGAGTTTAGAATAGACAAATTCTTCTGTCAAACATAGAGTGCATTGTCTGCCTCTATCCTATACAATGATATAAAGTCCTCCTTGGGAAGCTCCATCCCTCCTTAGGAGGGATGAGTGGTATGCCCAAGTGAGTAGAACTTTGAGGATACCTTTCATTTGCAATGTTAAAATCTCAGTGATTTCCTTTGGTTATCATTGAGTTTCTTAACATTATAACCTGATCTTGTTGAATGATTCTCCCTCGGAGGTGCTCGTGGAAGCTTGGTAAAGAGAAAATTGGAGCTTGTTGAAGTTGGTTGCTTGTTGAAGCTGAGGTTTTACTGCTTGTCAAAGTTGAAGTTAGGAGCTGGTTGAAGCTAGTTACTGGTTGGGGGTTGAGCTTGCTTAAGCTGGGAGATTGTTGAAGTTGGTGTCCACTGAGGATTGAAGGTTTATTGAAACTTGAAGATAGGAGTTATTCATGAAGATGAAGGTTGTTGCTTCATGCTGCTAAATCAATTGTTGATGTTAGAGTTATTGCTTATGCTGTAGCTGCCAGAGCTGGTGCAGTTTGGACTGCTGCTGTAGGAGCTGTTGAGCTGTCAAAGTTGATTTTGGAGTTTTATTTTCTTTGCTGTATTGTTTGTTAATCTTCCTCTTAGGTTTGAAGTGAAGCTGTTTCACTTTGCCTGTTGTGTCCTGCTGCATTCATGCATTTTACTGCTTTACTGTATATATGTTGTTGCTTTTCCGTTTATCCCCTTAGGATCTCTGTTTCTCTCTGCGCAAGAGAGGAATATGATAGACATTAGGTTCTCATCCATGCATGACAACATTAGGGTAGTTTTGATTCCCTTTTCAACCATAGGCTTTTTAGAGCTTCTTTCTCTTCTCATCTCAGAATAATTCAAAAACATAGTAATAAGGTTAATCGATGTCGTACCGTACGAGCCTTAAGCTATTTGAGAAAAGGTTACTGGAGGGTCACTCTTCAGTAATTTGATTGCTTAGTGTGTTACCCTTAGGGTGACATACGACGTAGTCACTCTCAAATCATAGTCTCTAGTGCGTCAGAGATTGCAAACACACTAAAAAACACTTCTTGCGTAAAAAGACTGAAAACCAATCAAAGTGTCATTTTTGTCCGCTTGGACCCATAATCAGGAGAAAATCTTTTTCAGAAGGATAAAAACAATCAAGACAGACTTGTGTCGTACGTGGCCCGAACTACGTTTGCTCTGATCTTTCATGCGGTATGAAAGTACGTAGGAATAGGATGTGATATCCTAGCGAGCAACCTTCCCCTCCTTTCCCGTAGGTAGGCGAACTACGTTGACTCTGATTTCTCGTTCCAGACGGGAATACGTAGGCCTAAAGTGGATACTTTGCCGAGTCATTTTATTTTCTTTTAACCCCAGACCTGTAGAGTAGATAGAATAACAATCCGTACTAGAAAACAAGCGTGGATCCCGTCGAGTACGACAGACGTGAGGGGTGCTAATACCTTCCCCTTGCGTAACCGACTCCCGAATCCAGGATTTGGTTGCGACGACCATTCCTTTCCCGTCTATGCGGTAGGTTTACTTCGAGCGTTTCCTTTCCCTCCGTTGGGATAAATAACGCACGGTGGCGACTTTTCTGTTCAGCCGGCGCCGATTTTCGCAGTAGCGACAGCTGGCGACTCTGCTGGGGACTCCAACGGTTCCCTACGCGAGTCAATCCTAGCGCTTGTTTTCCCGTCAGGGGTGTTTTATGGATTTGCTATTCTGTCTTTACTTTCCGTAATGTTATTACTAACCTTATATTATCATTGCCGCTGTGGGTAGGGGTAATCTGTTGAGAGATAAGCCGAACCCGGGCTTGAGTACACCTATAGATTTAGAGAGAGAGTAGTGGTTAGCCTGCTTGCTTAGCTCGCACCAGCTAGCCACAAAATCTCACTCGGACGAGATTCTCTTTGATGCTTCTTGCTTGGCCCTTAGGGCTCGACAAGTTGTCTGACCCGAGGATTGTCGACTCTGGGAACCTATCAATTGGGATTCAACTAAGTGAGGCCGCTTCAAGGGATGATGATGCCACACCTTCTGGGTATCGTATCATCACTCTTGAAAGTCTGTGACGTTGAACCCGCATAGGATGTCGTACCTCGTCTGCGAGTTAAGTACACACCTGTGAGGGGTAGGAGGGTCTGTTTGCATGGAACCTTTGACCTCAGAATACCTGGTTTACCTCTATTAGTGAGATGTGGTTACAGGGTTCTTTTGAGTGGTTGGTTTGGTTTGAAATAAAGATTGAATGGTTCTCAAGGCTTTAGTACAGAGCAGCCCAGTCTATCAGCATTGCACATGATCCCATGTTTGCATATGCATGTGCATTTTCATGTTTGCATTTCATTAACATGTATTTATGTTGCAGGTGATTGTTCCCCTTTGATTCTAGGATATCTTCTAGCTAGGCATGGAGTCCCTGAAGAAGACGGTTGCTTACAGGTTGCAGTCACCAGACATCAGTTCATTACTGGGTTTAGTTGCTTTGGCAGATGAGAGCGTGAGGGCTGGGTTCAGGGCCTCCTATGGGAGACTGCTTAGCTTGTTGTACACACCTTCAGCTTTCGAGATTACTGGGGTGTATACTTTGATGCAGTTTTATGAGCCACAGCTGAGATGTTTCTTGTTTCTAGACTACATTCTTGCACCCACTTTGGAAGAGTATTATGTTATGTTGGATATTCCCGTGCTAGACCAGATGCCCTTTGTACACGTTGATACTGAGCCTGAATTAGCTACACTCACAGAGATTGTCAGTTTGGATGCTTCTGAGTTTCCAGGAGGCTTGGTCAAGCTGAATGGAGCTTATGGTTTTCACTTATCTGTCCTAGTTGAGAAGGCTACACAGTGCGCGAAGAATGGGTGTTGGGTTGCCTTTAGTGCTATTCTGGCTGTCTGCATATACGAGATTGTCTTGTTTCCTAATGTGCCAGACTTTGTTGATTCGGATACCTTCTTGATTCTTGCCTCGAAGAATCCCGTTCCTACTCTCTTGGGCGATGTTTATCATTCTATTCACTACAAGAATGAGAAACGTCGTGGCAAGAACATATCCTGTTGTCTTCCTCTCTTGTACAGGTGGTTCCAGAGGCACCTTCCGAAGACTGGGCTGTTTGTTGATACCGTTGATACTTTGGATTGGCCGTCCCGGTTGATGGGGCTATCTGCTGAGAATATCATTTGGTTTGATCGGGGTATGCTTGGTACTGACATTATATATAGTTACAGTGGCTTTCTGAATGTTCCCCTGATTGGGCGGAAAGGCTGTATCAACTATAATCCTTCACTATTGGTACGACAGTTTGGTTATGCCTTGAGAGATGCTCCTATTGAGGTTGAGATACAGGAATCTCTGTATCTCACGGGCTCCTTAGACGAGGCTGCTTTGATCAGGTTGAGGCACGCATGGGCTAGCATCCATAGGAGGGGGAAGACTTTGCTCGGTAAGAGCAACAGCAGAGCTTATGATCCTTACGTGGCATGGGTCCGTAAGAGAGCTAGTACTTCTTTGATGCCTTATCCTGTTGTGGAACCCCTGTATCTTCCATTGATTGAGGTACCTCCTGCAGAAGAGAGTGAGAAATATAGCAAGTTGTTGGCCGCAAATGAGGAATTAAAGAAAGCTAACGAGGAGTTAGAGAAGGAGATCTTCCAGTTACGACGAGAGAAGAAGGAAGCTACCTTCACGGTGAAAGAACAGGCCGAATTGATTAACAGGTTGGGATCAGAGCTGACAGAAGCAACCAACAAGAAAGAAAAAGTAGGGATAGCCTTAAACGGTGTTAGCAAGGTACTTACGTCCAAGAAGGAACTTCTAAGCAAGGCTTATGCTCGTATCAGCAAGTGGGAAGCTTTGTGGGAGGCCACGCTCGCCAAGCGGAAAGAGCGCGACGACAGACTGAAAATGCAGATTGCCACGCTGGAGGCGCAGGTTAAAGCCCAGGAAGCAAGGATTGCTGAAGTAACATCCCTTAGGAGTACTGCTGATCTCAGAGTCAGTGACAGTGACGAGAAGTCGAGAGGTTACGAGGAGAAGGCCGGTTCCAAGAGGTACAGATCTGACGAGGGTTCGAGCAAAGGAGCTTCCCGGGACGACGCCGCGAAGCTAAGATCCACTACTGAGCGGCATACTTTACTGATTCAGGAGTTGATCTCCCGACTAGGGCACTCAGAGACGATGAGGTTATTGGAGGACGTCCGAGCACGCCATTTGGCCTGATGTGTCTTTGCCTTACCTTTGTTATTTGTACTCATATTTGGGCCATCGCCAGACTTGTTGGCCGAGGTCTCTTCGGTTGTATTCAGTACTCAGCCTCTTGGCATTTGTTATATATGAGGATTTTCTGGTTTATCGCTTGCTGAATAGGGACTCCCTTGCCATAATGGATTTCTCTCCGGAACTAGAATCGGGGGAATATAACCTGTAGCATATTTACATAATTGCATTTGCATTCATATTGCATTACAGGTAATTATTGAATTGTATCTCATTTCCTGCATTCTCCAGGTTTTTCCAGGATTGAAAGTCAACGCCCGCACCGATACTCTACTCGTACCAACTGCAAAATAGTTATGGATCAGATGCAGAGCGAGATGCAGGACATGCGTGAGAAGCTGGCGCTGTTCATGCAGACGATGGAGACAATTGTGAAAGGACAGGAAAACTTGCAAACTTTGGTGCAGCCATTACTGGCGAGAAATGCTGGGCATGGAAACGAAGACCACAATTCTGTACGTGTTGACACCATTTATGGGGATGGTACTCCTACACCGGTAGCTCCACCTGTGGTGAATATACCTACTGTGAATATGAACAACGGCGCTGGAGCCGGGAATGGTAATACAGGGATGGGTAACGAGACTGTCATTAACAACGTTGGATTCGGAGATGCCAATCTGGGCGGGGATAATAATGGAGGTAATGGCTTCGGTAACAATGGATTTGGCTATAACGACCAGGGGTTTGATTATGCTAACCAGGATGGGAAGTTTGGCTTCAACGCTCCAGGTTTCGGACAGGATGGATTTGGTAATGCCAATCAGGGCTATGGCGGATTCAGTAATGGAAATGGTGCTGGAATGATGCCTTTTGGACCTGCCGGGGTCGCTCAAGGGTATGGTAACAGGGGACGGGGCCCTGTGATGAATCAGACTAGATTCGGTTGTAACAATGGGTATGATGGATACGGGAACAAGAATGTTAATTGGATGGAAGACCAACAAGAGGATGCTTTCTCTGGTAGAGGTTTTGAAGGTCCTGTAGACAACACTCAGCGAATCAAGATGCTCGAGGAGCAGATGGAAGGTGTTGTGAATCAAAGTGTTGCTGGTTTAGATATGACCACAATGGGTTTGGTGCCTGGCCTGAGGGTACCGCTGAAGTTTAAAGCTCCCACATTTGACAAATATAAGGGAGACACCTGTCCAAAGGTGCATGTGCGATCATACTACAGACGGATGTCCGCTTACTCGAATGACGAAAGAATGCTGATGCATTTCTTTCAAGACAGCTTGTCTGGTCCTTCCCTTGAATGGTACATGGGGTTGGAGCCTACTCAGATAAAGACATGGAAGCAACTGGCCGAAGCGTTTGTGACTCATTATAAGTACAACAGTGACTTGGCACCAAATCGGGTCCAGTTACAGGGGTTGTCACAGAAGAAAGATGAGAGTTTCAAAGAATATGCGCAAAGATGGCGCGACATGGCTGCGAGGGTTCATCCTCCTTTGGTTGAGAAGGAGATGAATGATATGTTCATAGGAACTTTCACCGGTATATTTTACGATAAGCTGTTTCCTGCTTCCTTGGGCAGTTTCTCGGATCTAATCTTGATGGGCGAGAAGGTTGAAAATAACATCAAAATGGGGAGATTCCAAGCTGGGGAATCCATTTCAGTTGGAAGTAACAGAAAAGCTTTTGGTGGTCGCCGTCAGGGTGACGCAAGTGCAGTATTCGGGGGCCGAGGCCGGGGCAGAGGACGGAATCAGTACAATCATCCGCAATAGGTGGCAAGCGTCACAATTCCATTGCATCAACAACCAATACCACTACAACAGCAACAACAACAGCAGCAGCCACAGCAGCAGCAGGGGCAGAATGCTGGTCAAAGAAGATTCCCGAATGCGAAGCCGAAACGAGTGTTTGAAGCGCCTCCTTCCACGTACGCGGAACTTTTTCAGACACTGTTGGGGCTGAATTTAGTTGAAAAATGACGTTGGCTCCACCCACAGGACCAACCCTTCCTTATGGGTATGATGTTAACAAACACTGTGACTTCCACTCCGGGGCACCCGGGCATGACATAGAGGCCTGTCATGCGTTTAAACATAAGGTTCAAGATCTATTATATAGCAAGGCCATAAATTTTGGACGAGCAGGTCCGAATATAGTACAGCAGCCAATGCCCAACCATGGGGCAAATGCTATTTTGACTGAGGAGGGTTTGAATCTGATCATGAATGTTGATGAACTGAAAACGCCGTTGTATGAAATAAAGAGCAGGCTATGGAAAGGAGGCGTGTATCCGGGCTGCGATGAGTTTTGTCTGGAGTGTTGGACCCAGGCTGGGGGTTGTGCTGAATTGAAGAAGGGTATTCAGACCTTGATAGATGAAGGCACGTTGCAATTCGACAGAACGGCAGTTGAGAAACCTGCAGAAGTATTAGCTGATGAGCAAAGTGATGTAGCTACGGTGACAATTCCACGGAAGACGATAACTATAACGGCGCCAGCCAGACGACCGACGATCACTATCACGAAGGCAGGGTCAATCCCTTATGAGAGCACTAAGGCGGTACCCTGGACTTATGGGCTGGAAGCGTATTGTGATGGGGAGAAACTTGATATCAGTAAACAGCCAATTGGGGTTGTGGATAATGTCGTCGGAACCGGAGGGATGACAAGGAGTGGGAGAATTTTCATATCGCCTGAGGTAGAGGCTGAGCGATTGGCTAAAGGTAAAGGAAAGGTGAATGAGGAGGTTCATGTGCAGAGGAATGAAAAAGAAACGGCACTGAAGGATGTAGAAGAGTTTATGCGTCTTAACCGTAAGAGTGACTATAAGATTGTTGAGCACCTTCAACAGACGCCGTCGAAAATATCCATATTGTCGCTGTTATTATGTTCCGAAGCCCATAGGAATGCGTTATTGAAAATTCTGGACACGTCGTTTGTACCCCAAGATGTTTCTGTGAATCAGTTGGAGGGGGTCATGGCGCACGTGAATGCAGGCCATAGCTTGGGATTTACGGATTTTGATTTGACCCCGAGGGGAAGAGAGCATAATATGGCGTTGCACGTCTCAGTTGAATGCAGGGGCGCAGTCATGTCCCACGTGCTGGTAGATACCGGGTCTTCCTTGAACGTGCTGCCAAAGAAAGCAATGATGAAATTGGACATCAGGGGGATCATTTGTACGCCTAGTGACTTGGTGGTCAGGGCATTTGATGGTACACGGAGGTCGGTCTTTGGATCCATAACTTTGCCTCTGCAGGTGGGGCCGGAGATTTTTGAAACTGAATTTTACATTATGGACATACAGCCAGCATATAGCTGTCTTCTCGGACGACCATGGATCCATGGTGTTGGGGCAAACACACTAAAAAACACTTCTTGCGTAAAAAGACTGAAAACCAATCAAAGTGTCATTTTTGTCCGCTTGGACCCATAATCAGGAGAAAATCTTTTTTAGAAGGATAAAAACAATCAAGACAGACTTGTGTCGTACGTGGCCCGAACTACGTTTGCTCTGATCTTTCATGCGGTATGAAAGTACGTAGGCATAGGATGCGATATCCTAGCGAGCAACCTTCCCCTCCTTTCCCGTAGGTAGGCGAACTACGTTGACTCTGATTTCTCGTTCCAGACGGGAATACGTAGGCATAAAGTGCGATACTTTGCCGAGTCATTTTATTTTCTTTTAACCCCAGACCTGTAGAGTAGATAGAATAACAATCCGTACTAGAAAACAAGCGTGGATCCCGTCGAGTACGACGGACGTGAGGGGTGCTAATACCTTCCCCTTGCGTAACCGACTCCCGAATCCAGGATTTGGTTGCGACGACCATTCCTTTCCCGTCTATGCGGTAGGTTTACTTCGAGCGTTTCCTTTCCCTCCGTTGGGATAAATAACGCATGGTGGCGACTCTTCTGTTCAGTCGGCGCCGATTTTCGCAGTAGCGACAGTCTCCACCGAGCGTGATTACATCATATGTCAGACTTATTGAGACTACTCCCAACAACCCACCTATTGATCCTATTACAATCATATCTCATGTGTCACTCAAATCTAGGTTAGGATTTATCTCACCACTCAACGCACCCAATGTCCACAGCGTACAAACAGATATATTAACAAATATACATGTAAGCAGATATTCACAAATATAGCATTCAGATAAACAAAATAGGCTAAACCCTCAAGTTTAAGTTAGATTCCCCAGTGTATCGCAACTGCGAAAAAGGGCCAGCAAACAGACAGAAGAGTCGCCACCAAACGTTATTTATCCTAAAGAGAGGTGTTGCACCCCAAAATTTGACCAACAATTATTTATTCATTGAGTGTTTGAAAGTGGATACCTTCATCAGAAAGTTCAAGAGATCCTCAGAGGAATTGGTTGAAACCAGGGTTGTGTGCTTCATAGCTTGAGAGTTGTGGGTGCTCCTCAGATGATTCTGAGACTTTGAGAATGAACTTGATGTTTTGAGAAAGCCTATGAGATGTCTTGATAGCCATCATGAAGCCCAGAAAGGTCATTATGCAAGAGTTCAGAGGATTCAACCATGAATGGTAGAATTAGGGTTTTGACTGGGTCAACCCTAGGATAACTGAAGATTTGGAGAGGGTTGAGACCTAATCCAAGGGCCATGAGATCATGGAATGATGCATAGAGATGTTATAAGGATGATTCCTAGACCAACTCATCATGATTGAGGAGTTTGAGAAGTTTCAAGTCAGGGTTTCTGAGGATTGTCAGTGAAAAACCCTAATTTGATCCCTATATTCCAGGCAGTTTTAACTCTAGATGTGATTGATATCTCATCTTCCCCACAACATGAATGTTGTAGAGCTTGTCCTAAGCTTTAATTTGAGTGGTGGAAGTCCTTGATAGGAGTTACAGAGCTCAAGTTATGGTTTTGACAAATTACAGGTCAGCGGAGGTGTGTGAATCTGGGTCCTTGAAAGTCACCCAACTTGCAGACAACTTTTGCCCTAGTAGGATGATTCCTATGATTTCTTGGTCAACATGAATGTTGAAGAGCATCTTCTTAGCTTTAATTTGAGTGGTAGAAGTCCTTGATTGGATTTGTGGAACTCAACTTATGGTTTGAACAAGGCAGGGGTATTTTGGTCATTTGTCAGTTATAGGTCATTTTAGCCAATGCCTAAAACTCCTATTTCCAAGCCTCAAATGGAAAAACTCAAAACATGAAAGTTGCTCAAAATGTGATTTTAAGTCTATAAAGAAGGTCACAAATTGTTGGAAAAGCTCATAGCATGAGATTACATGATTGGTCAAAAATGAACTAAAAATGGCATATAAGTTTGAAAAGTTGAAATTGAAAAGTGATTTGGAAGATCCACAAATCCAAAATAGGTCATCCAATATATCATTTTGATTGGAAAAATCATTTTGAGAACATTGGTTTAGCTAGAATTTTGATTTGGAGCCTTAAAATGGGTGATGCTTTGAAAAGTTGTTACTTGAAAAAGAAGGCAATGTTGAAAAACCCTACACAAGCCAAAGATGAGCTTGTTTTTCACTCATCCCTTCTCAATATCTCACATAAGGACATTTTAAGACAAAATTGCAAGGCATAACATATGAGATATGAGATAACTAACTTGTCATCACATGAGAATTTCAAGAAACTTCCACCACATTCTAGATGAATCTAGACACATCCAATGATCATTATAAAGAGAATGCCATGAAGAGAGTTCAAGGTTGGTGATAGAGAGTCAAGTCAGAGGAGAAAGAGAGAGATACATTGCCATTGAAGAGCTACCTTCACAATCAAGCAACTTGAGTTTTCTTCCACTACAAGCATCTTCCATCAACAACTCTTGCAAACAGAAGGTTGTGGATCATCCAAGGAGCATCTTGAACCAATTCCAAGGCCTGCAAGCATCTCCACGAGTACCTACCATCATCCCTTTGACAGGTTCTCTTTTTCCCATATACCTCTTAATTTAATGGCTTTCTTTTAGCTTTATAGGTATAGAATGAATGTATTAGGGTAGATGGTTAGATACTGAGAAGTAGGGCACGATTCATTGAGTTTCATAACAGGTGTAGGAATCTTTAATTTTCAAGAACTAGCTGGATTTTGAGTGTTAGTTAATATGCTATAGATAAGAATGATAAGAGTAGTGTAAGGAACAAGGTCATGCCATTAGATTGAAGCTTTACTAAGATTGATATCAGATGAACATGGTTGTACCAAGATGTTTAAGTCTTCTGTTTGGATTATTCAAGAGGAATTAAGAGAAACTACACGCATGGCTGTGTTCTAGGCATTTAGTAGATCATGTTTGCCCTTGGAATCCTTCGATTTCGTTGAGTGAGTGAAGAGAACGAGCCAGTTGAATCTTAGGGCATGAAGGAGAGGGTTCTGAAAACCCTAGAAAGCAGTTGGGGACGATGGCAATCGTCCGTTGGATTAAGTTCCATCCCTTGACTCATTAATCTGATCCAGTGGCTGTGATTAAGTCTGAGAAGTGGAGGGAAGATTCAAAAGAAGCGAAACGCGGTCGTTTCACTTAAAGCCGTTCTGGGCTTATGCGCTATCCCCACCCCCCTTTTTATCTGGCCCAACCAAAACCAACTGGCGCCTATTGCTTGTTGCACCCCCTCCCTTTATTTGTTTTAATTCTTTTATTTTCTTCTTTTATTTTTCTGTTTTGATTAATTCATAAATAATTGATAAAAAATGATTTTTGACTTCTTCTTTTTTCTATGATTAGATGATAATGTGTAGAAAATATTAAAAATAAAAGTGGGATTTTATTTTTTTAGTTTAGTATTTTAATAGATTTTTCTTTTAAAGTAGCTTTTATAATGTTTAGTTTTGTATCATGATTTTGCAAGAATTATTTTAGGACCTTCCCTTAGGTTTTTTTAATCCATTCTTTTTTGTGCAATTAGATGATGAATTATAGTTCCCCATAGGATTTTTTCTAGAATTTTAGAATTAAGTTTTGATTAGTTTAATTAGGGTAGATTTAGGGTATCCTAATTAGGGTTTAGGTTGTGCATAGGTGAAGAATTCCCTTTCTTTGATAAGTTTTGTCTTGATTCTTAGGTAGAGGCCTATGTAGATGTTATGAGTAGGTGTTGAGGACCCTTGTGAATAATTGTTAGATTTTTCCCCCTTGGTTTAGTATTTTTAGGTATTTTCTGAAGTTGCCTATTGATTTTGTCTCCCTTGTGGTTATCTGTTCATCTTTGGGATTCATTGTGGGGAATTTGTTGAGGGGCTTGTGTTGCCTTGAAGACCTTGATGGAGAGCATCATGAAGAGAAGCTTGTAGATCAAGATTCAGAGACCCAGAGCTTGGCTTATGCCCTGTCTGTGAGGTTTGAGATCCTGAAGTTTGAAGGAAGTTCATGGTACTTTCCTGAGGAAGGCACTATGAATGACTTTCATTCTTTCTTCTCACCTCTTTCTTAAGTATCCAATGATGTTGGAGCCAACTTGTGAGTTTAATTTCTCCTGAGGAGGAATGTAAACTGATCACATGTTGTTGAGCCACATGGGATACAATTCCTAAGTGGAAGTCTCCTAGTACTTTCCTGAGGAAGGTCCTATGAGTCTATTCACTTAGTTCCCTTAGTTTATCTAGGATTTCTCAAGTATCCAATGATGTTGGAGCCAACTTGTGAGTTTAATTTCTCCTGAGGAGGAATGTAAACTGATCACAGTTGTTGAGCCACATAGGATACAACTCCTAAGTGGAAGCCTCCTAGTACTTTCCTGAGGAAGGTCCTACGAGTCTATTCACTTAGTTCCACTAGTTCAGATAGGATTTCCTAAATATCCAGCGATGTTGGAGCCTGCTTGTGAGTTTAGTTTCTCCTGAGGAGGAATGTAAACTGATCACAGTGGTTGAGCCACATAGGATATAACTCCTGAGTACACCTCCTAGTGTTCTCCTAAGGAAGACACTATGAGTCTGCTTGCTTAGCTCCCTTTCTTTGGTAAGCTTGCTTTGAAGCTTGAAAGACTGGGATTGATTTCTTTTGGCTAGGTTTTGCTTTAGGGCTTTGCTTAGATTTGATTCAGATTCTGTGTTAGGGTTAGGATTAGAGAGTAGATGATTCTTTCTTTCTCAAGTGTGTGTTTGTTTGCCTGATGGCACTTCATTTCCCTTATTTGTTCATTGCTTGATAGCATGTTGTTTATTTTCAGTATGATTGCTGTTATTTCATGACTGGCTTGAGGTCGAGATGAGCTTGTGGAGGCTGAAGCCCCACACACATTTCCTCCCTCACTTGCATTGCATGCATTTTACTGTTGAAGCTGATGTTTTTTTTGTCTGTTTTGGTGTATCATTGACATGATCCCTTAGGACTCTCATTTCCTTTGATAAGGATTTGATGATAGACTTTTAGGTTGAAACCTATGCATGACAACATCTAGGAGTTCCCTGTTCAAACCTCAACCATAGGATGGATCCATGGCATGATAACAGTAGGACTTGATAGTCTCCCTCCTAGTTGAGCCATTTTTAATCCGTAGTTTCCCGAACTACGTTTGCTCTGATCTTTCATACCAGATGAAAGTACGTAGGCATAGGATGCGATATCCTAGCGAGCAACCTTTCCCCCCATAATCCCGTAGTTAGCCGAACTACGTTGACTCTGATTTCTCATTCTCTGATGAGAATACGTAGGCATAAAGCGCGACGCTTTGCCGAGTCATTTTTCTTTTCTTTTTCAGCCAGCCTTGATAGGTAGATAGATTATAACCAACCCGTCCAAGTAAACAAACAAGCGAGGATCCCGTCGAGTACGACGGACGTGAGGGGTGCTAATACCTTCCCCTTGCGTAACCGACTCCCGAACCCAGACAATGGTTGCGACGACCTTGTCTTACCCTTATTCGTCAGGTTTTTCCGATCGTTTCCTTTCCCGCTCTGAGGGATAAATAACGAAAGGTGGCGACTCTTCTGTCATGCCGGCACCTTATTTTCGCGCAAGCGACAGCTGGCGACTCTGCTGGGGACCGAACCCAGGATCTCTGGTTCTCCGGTTCCCTACGCGAGTCAATCCTATCGTTTGTGTGTTTGCTTGTTGGGTTGCGTTTATTTCTCGCATTCTTTACTTCCCGCACTTTACTTCCCGCATTTTATTTCCCGCATTTTATTTCCAGTTTGATATGATTATCTGTGCTGCTGTGGGAGAGGGATGTTACTGTGAGTGAAAAGCCGGACCTGGGCTTGAGTACACACCTAGATATAGTTGCGGAGAAGTAGTAGACGAACCTGTCTGCTGAGCAGGCACAGTTCCCTACGAAAATCTGCGCTCAGACGAGATTCTTGCAGAGGTGCTCCTTTCCGGTCCTGAGGATCTGAGGGGAGTCCAGACGTGAGGATTGTCGACTCTGGGGACCGATCATTTGGAAGTCAGCTAAGTGAGGCCTCTTCATGACTTGATGATGCCACTCCTTCTGGGAATCGTATCGTCACTCATGAAAGTCTGTGACGCTGATGACCGCATAGGATGCCGTACCTTTGTCCGTGGATTAGGTCCATACCTGTGAGCGGGATTGGGTTCATTGCAGGAAACTTTGACCTCCAGACTACCTGGTTTTCTTGACAGTGAATCAGTTATGTTGGGTTCTCAGTTGCAGAGATGTTCTTGATAGAGCAAGGGTTTGATCAGAGGATCTTATCATCGGGTGTTTGTCTGTTCTTGATAGAGCAGGCTTTGATCAGTGTATTATCATCAGTGGTTTGTTCTGGACGGAGCAGATTTTTGAGTGGGGTCTGAGGATCTCGTCAGCAGTTGTTGTTTGTTCTTGATAGGGCAGATTTTGAGTGGGGTCTGAAGATCTCATCAGCGGCTGTGCATTTGTTCTTGAGAGGGCAGATTTCTAATTTGGGGTCTGAAGACTTCATCAACAGATATTCCTTGATCTTGCATTCGGGGTCTTTATTATCAGGCCTTCGTTCTTGTCAGGGCAGAATGCTGATCTCGATCCTATCAGATGGTTATTCGCAGCAGATCAGATCAGTGGTTTTACACCGGGGTTTCCTTCTCATCAGCGACTGTCGACATCGAATCTCCACAGCAGCCACCTGAATATATTGTTGCATGCCTGCGTTTTGCATTAGCTTGCATAATCATTCCATTAGCGTGTGTCTGTGACAGGTACCGTTTCCCCGATCCAGGATCTTTCGCCTTTTATTGTGTTACTGCAGCCTCTCTCAGGAAGACTGATGCGTATGAGTTCTCGGTCCTTGATGTGCCGAATCTGACTATTGATATGTGAGGTTACTGTTTCCATGATTGGGCCCAGATTCCTCTCCTTATTATTGTCAGCAGGTGCCAGGATCGGGGGAAATCTCTCAAGCACGCAGACACACGCATGCATCTGCATAAAGCATTTTTGCATGACATACATTCTGTTACCTTTTCCTAACCCTTGATGTTGACAGGTTTTTCAGGTACTCAGGTTCCGAGCTGTTTTCGATCTCCAGGATTGATCAAAGATTCATCCACCGCTACTCAACTCGCGCTAATCAGACGAGAATCATGGACCAGGTACAGTCAGATGTTCAAGAGCTTCGTGAACGGATGGATCGTTTTATGGAGTTGATGCAAGTAGTTGCGAATGGGCAAGACCAGCTTCGTACTTTGGTTCAACCTCTCATCTCCAGGGTTGACAGTAATGGAATACTTCACGGCGGGGCCGTGCCCACTCCTCCTCAAGGGGATACTCCACAGAACGTTGTTCCTGCTGCCGGGGGCAACGGTAGTGCTAACGGCAATCTTATGACTAATCTCGGACTTAACGCGGCGGGCGCCGTCAATGGTGGTTTGGGAGCCAATGTTAACATGGGGCCGGTCAACGGCAATGTTGGTGCAGGAAATATGGTGGTGCCTCAACCGTGGGTGGAGGACCATCAGGATGACATTTTCTCTCAGAGAGGTGCAGAGGCTGAATTGACTGCTGAAGCTCGACTCAGGTTCAAGGCGCTGGAAGACAAAATGAGAGACATAGAAAATCAGAACACATTGGGCGTTGACATGTCCAAACTCGGGTTGATTGCTGACTTTAAAGTACCTCACAAGTTCAAGGTGCCTATCTTTGAGAAGTATAGGGGCACTACTTGTCCCCGTGTTCACCTCCGATCTTATTACAGAAAGATGTCCGCTTATTCTGACGATGAGAAGCTGCTGATGCACTTCTTTCAGGATAGTCTTTCTGGCCCATCGCTCGAATGGTATATGGGTTTGGAGCCCGCTGCTGTGCGCACCTGGAAAGATCTTGCAGAAGCGTTTGTTCTCCACTATCAATATAATAGCGACTTGGCTCCCAACCGAGTTCAGCTTCAGAATCTCTCGCAGCGGAGCAATGAAAGCTTCAAAGAGTACGCCCAGCGGTGGCGTGAATTGGCTGCTCGGGTTCAACCGCCGATGGTTGAGCGTGAGTTGGTACAAATGTTCGTGGCTACCCTTCCCGGAGTCTATTATGAGAAGCTGATTAGTGGCATGTCCGGAACATTCTCGGCTCTTATCACTTTGGGCGAGCATGTTGAAAACGGTATAAAGATCGGAAAGATTCAGGGTGAATCATCCTCAGCTGGAGGAGCTAGCAAGAAACCCTATACTGGAAAGCGTCGAGAGGGAGATGCCAGTGCTGTCACTAATGCTAGGAGAAAGGGCAAGGGCCCTCAGTCTCAGATCGCTAGCATAAACATCCCAGCTGCTCCCCCGCAGCCGCAGCAGCAGCCCCAGCAACAGAATAATCCGGGATATAAGAGATATCAGAATCGGGGTCCCCTCGCAAACCGTCATTTGGAAACTCCTCCTATGTCATATGCACAGCTTCTGCAGACGCTGCTTCAGCTCCAATTAGTTCAAAAGAGGACGTTGGCTCCCTTAACAGGGGCACCACCACCGGGGTATGATGCTAATGCTACTTGTGAATTTCATTCGGGGGCACCTGGCCATACAGTTGAGAATTGTAAAGCTTTTAAGCACAAAGTCCAGGACTTGGTCGACGCCAAGGTTATCAACTTTTCTGACAGCGTGCCCAACGTCACCAAAAATCCAATGCCTCATCATAGGGGGGCGGAGTAAATGCTGTTATCACTAAAGAGAATTCAGACTTGCTGGCTGATGTCAAAGATCTGAAGACGTCGTTGAGTTTTGTTAAAGCTAAGTTGCTGAAGAAAGGCTTCTTTCCTGGATGTGGAGAGTTTTGCATGGCTTGTGCTACACTTCCTGATGGGTGTGAGCAGTTGGTCGAAGGTATCCAAAGTCTGATGACCGAGGGTATTTTGCAGTTCAGTCGAAGCGTTGAGAATGCGTCAGGGGAAGTCGTGCTGAAACAGGCAGACGAAGTTGCTACCATTACCATTCCTCGCCACCCTATCACTATTTCTGCGCCTCGTCCGCCTACTATTACCATCACCAGGGCCGGACCAATCCCATTCGAGAGCACTAATGCCGTCCCATGGCATTACGGCGCCGAAGTGTATTGTAACGGTCAGAAGATAGAGCTTGAGTCATCCGGATCGACTGCGCAGAATCTTACTGAAGTCAGTGGTATCACCAGGAGCGGAAGAGTATTCGCACCGGCGGAGGTTGCAGCAGAGAAAGTAGTCCGGGCTGACGCTGTGGATAAGGGTAAGGGTAAAGCTGTTGAAGAGGTCCCTGCAGGGGCAGAGAAAGACTTGTTGGTTAAAGATGCTGAAGAGTTCATGCGACTGATCAGGAAAAGTGACTACAAGATTGTAGATCATCTTCACCAGACTCCGTCAAAAATCTCGATTCTTAACCTGTTGCTGTGTTCTGAAGCGCATTGCTGAAGGTATTGAATGTTGCATACGTGCCGCAGGAGATATCAGTGAATCAACTCGAGGAAGTGGTAGCCCATGTCAATGCTGGTAATGGGCTGGGATTTACAGACCTGGAGCTGACTCCCAAGGGAAGAGATCACAACAGCGCCTTGCACGTCTCGATAGAGTGCAGAGGCACGATTATGTCACATGTCCTAGTGGATACGGGCTCCTCGCTTAACGTGCTTCCAAAGAAGGCACTGATGAAGTTGGATACCCGGGGACTGCTATGCACGCCCAGTGATCTGGTCGTGAAGGCTTTTGACGGAACCAAGCGCCACGTCTTCGGAGAATTGACCCTGCCAATTCAAGTTGGCCCAGAGACGTTCAATGCGGTGTTCTATATTATGGATATCATGCCCGCCTATAGTTGCCTCTTAGGTCGGCCGTGGATCCATTCTGCTGGTGCCGTGACGTCCACGCTGCATCAGAAGCTTAAATATGCTGTTGGGGGCAGCATAGTGACAGTCTGTGGAGAGGAGGACATCATGGTAAGCCACCTGTCGTCCTTCAAATATGTCGAAATGGATGGTGAGATCCATGAGACTCTTTGCCAGGCTTTTGAAACCGTCAGGGTGAAGGAGGTAGCTCCCGTTGTCACAGAGAAGCAAGAGGTGAACCTCTCCTCATTTAAGGAAGCTCGGGCTGTTGTCGAAGCTGGTTCCACCCCAGGCTGGGGGCATGTTTTGGATATACCAATCAAACAGGATAAGTTTGGATTGGGATATTCTCCGCAAGCTGA
Source organism: Lathyrus sativus (assembly GCA_963859935.3). NCBI lineage: Eukaryota > Viridiplantae > Streptophyta > Magnoliopsida > Fabales > Fabaceae > Lathyrus > Lathyrus sativus. The sequence goes on from OZ012739.1 coordinate 260,080,506, forward strand.
AGCTTCATCTTCTTCTGGCAGTTCGTCTCGTGGGAAAGGGCCGATCTTATTCACCAAGGGGGGAGTAATCTTCGAGAGTATCAACGCTACGTCAGAGGACAGCGGGGACAGTGATTGTGATCTTGACGCCTGGATTCAACCGAGCAAGCCAGGCGAGCGCCTCCACAATTGGACCATCAAGGAGATTATCAAGCTGACAAGTGAAGAGTAATGATTTGCTTTTTACAATCTTTGTACAACCCTATGTCCTGCCCGGGGCATAGTGGTCTTACTGTCAGGGCCTTGTTGGATTATGTGTATGCATTTTGTTAATAAATAAAAGGCGTTTTCTTCGTAATCAAATATTGTGTTCTCTGTTATTCATGCTTTATGTTTGTTTCGAAAAACAGCAAAATGGCAACAAGGTTCGTGCTAACCTGCATATTCTTGCTTTAAACTTAACCCTTGTTATTGCAGGATCCACGTAACAGATGACATCGACTCTGGACCCTCTACGGCTCACTACGACTTTGATTGCCCGATCTATCAAGCCGAGGATGAGATTGATGAAGACGAAGACCTTCCGGAAGAGTTGGCCCGCTTGTTGAGACAAGAGGAGAAGGTTATTCTGCCTCATGAAGAGGATATTGAGATCATAAATCTGGGTTCTGAGGAGCTTATCAGGAATGTCAGAGTAGGGGCTGCGCTGCAGAATGACGTCAAGCATAGACTGGTCGAGATGCTTCGAGAGTATAGTGACGTCTTTGCTTGGTCATATGAGGATATGCCCGGACTTGACACAGATATCGTGGTTCATCGCTTGCCGTTGCGAGAAGATTGCCCTCCAGTCAAGCAGAAGCTCAGGAGGACGAGACCAGACATGGCTGTAAAAATCAAAGAAGAAGTCCAGAAGCAGTTGGACGCAGGATTTCTAGCCGTTACCACCTACCCTCCGTGGGTCGCCAACATAGTGCCTGTACCGAAGAAAGACGGTAAGGTACGCATGTGCGTCGATTATCGGGATTTGAATAGGGCGAGCCCTAAGGATGATTTCCCGTTGCCTCATATCGATGTGTTGGTCGACAATACAGCCCAGTTTTCCGTGTTTTCATTCATGGATGGCTTCTCCGGTTACAATCAGATTAAGATGGCGCCGGAGGACATGGAGAAAACGATGTTTATTACCCCCTGGGGCACGTTTTGCTATAAGGTAATGCCCTTCGGTCTGAAGAACGCAGGGGCCACTTACCAGCGGGCGATGGTAACTTTGTTTCATGATATGATTCATCATGAGATCGAGGTCTATGTTGATGACATGATTGCAAAATCCCAAACGGAGGAGGAGCATCTGGTCAATTTGCTGAAGCTGTTTGAAAGGCTTAGGAAGTTCAGGTTGAGGCTGAATCCTAACAAGTGCACTTTCGGAGTGCGGTCCGGAAAGTTATTGGGGTTTATCGTTAGTGAACGAGGTATTGAAGTTGATCCTGCGAAAATAAAAGCTATCCAAGAGATGCCAACGCCGAAGACAGAAAAAGAAGTTCGTGGTTTCTTGGGCCGAATAAACTACATTGCAAGGTTTATCTCTCAGCTCACGGCCACTTGTGAACCGATGTTCAAGTTGTTAAAGAAAAATCAGGCGATTACTTGGAATGAGGATTGCCAGAAGGCATTCGATAAGATAAAGCAGTATCTTCAAGAACCTCCAATCTTGATACCCCCAGTGGCTGGACGGCCATTAATCATGTACTTGACAGTTCTAGAGAATAGTATGGGGTGTGTTCTCGGTCAGCACGACGAGACGGGCAGAAAGGAGCATGCCATTTATTATTTGAGTAAAAAGTTCACTGAGTGTGAATCTCGATACTCGATGCTGGAGAAGACGTGTTGTGCATTAGCTTGGGCTGCCAAACGTCTACGACAGTATATGCTCAATCACACCACTATGCTGATTTCGAAGATGGATCCGATCAAGTACGTCTTCGAAAAGCAGGCTCTTTCGGGCAGGATTGCCAGATGGCAGATGGTGTTAACAGAATATGATATTCAGTACGTCTCTCAGAAAGCCATCAAGGGAAGCGTATTGTCTGATTACCTTGCCGAACAGCCAATCGAAGACTATCAGCCGATGAAGTTCGAATTCCCTGACGAGGACATTATGTTTCTCAAAGCGAAGGATTGCGATGAGCCATTGCCCGATGAGGGGCCGGATAGGAAGTCTCAGTGGAAGTTGATATTCGACGGAGCGGTTGATTCCTATGGAAGTGGTATCGGGGCTATCATCACGACCCCTCACGGATCCCACATCCCGTTTACTGCGAGACTGACGTTTCCAGTTACCAACAACGAAGCCGAGTACGAAGCATGTATTATGGGTCTAGAAGAGGCAATTGATTTGAGAATCAAGAATCTAGACATATATGGTGACTCAGCGCTTGTAATCAATCAGATTAAAGGGGAGTGGGAAACTCGTCAAGCGAATCTAGTGCCGTACATGAATTATGCCAGGAGGCTGCTTCCGTTCTTTGACCGAGTAGAACTTCATCATGTACCCCGGGCTGAAAATCAAATGGCTGATGCTTTAGCCACGTTGGCTTCAATGTATAAGGTCAATCTTTGGAATGAAGCTCCAAGCATTGTTCTTTCGCGTCTTGACAGACCAGCATATGTGTTCGCAATCGAGGATGCCACTGACGGCAAGCCATGGTTCCACGACATCCAGACCTTCCTTGTGACCAAGGAGTATCCTGCGGGTGCGTCAACCCAGGATAAGAAGACTCTGAGGAGGCTATCTGGAAATTTTTACCTCAATCCTGATGGAGTGCTATATAAGAGAAACCACGATCTCGTGCTACTCAGATGTGTGGATGAGAAAGAAGCAAGTATGCTCATGGAAGAAGTCCATGAAGGCACATTTGGTACGCACGCCGGCGGGCATGCCATGACGAGAAAGATCCTGAGAGCAGGGTATTACTGGTTGACGATGGAGTCGGATTGCTTCAGATTCGCGAGGAAATGTCATAAGTGCCAGATTTATGCTGATAAAGTGCATGTGCCGCCGTGCCCATTGAATGTCATGTCCTCCCCTTGGCCGTTCTCCATGTGGGGCATCGACATGATAGGCAAGATCGAGCCCACTGCATCCAATGGTCATCGTTTTATTCTGGTAGCTATCGACTACTTCACCAAGTGGGTGGAGGCAGCCTCGTACGCTAATGTGACCAAGCAGGTGGTAGCTAAATTCATAAAGAGGGACATCATCTGTCGCTATGGAATTCCCGAGCGGATCATTACTGATAATGGTTCGAATTTGAATAATAAGATGATGAAGGAGCTGTGCCAGAGCTTCAAGATAGAACACCACAACTCGTCTCCTTACCGGCCGAAGATGAATGGCGCTGTTGAAGCGGCCAACAAGAACATCAAGAAGATTGTTCAGAAGATGGTTGTGACGTACAAAGATTGGCACGAGATGCTGCCGTTTGCCTTGCACGGTTATCGTACGACGGTGCGTACGTCGACCGGGGCAACTCCTTTCTCCTTGGTGTACGGTATGGAAGCTGTCCTACCGCTAGAAGTGGAGATTCCCTCTTTGCGAGTTTTGGTTGATGTGAAACTTGATGAGGCAGAATGGATTACTAATCGCTTGAACCAGCTCAGCCTGATGGACGAGAAGAGGTTAGCATCGATTGCATTTGGTCGTCTGTACCAAAGCCGGATGAAGAAAGCTTATGATAAGAGGGTGCGTCCTCGAAGCTTTCAGACGGGTGATCTCGTCCTGAAGAAGATTCTTCCGCCACACTCCGATCACCGGGGCAAGTGGACTCCGAATTACGAAGGGCCGTATGTCGTCAGCAAGGTCTTCTCGGGAGGAGCTTTGTTGTTATCCACGATGGATGGTGAAGATTTTGCATCCCCGGTGAACGCGGACGCAGTTAAAAAATACTTTGCTTGAAAGAGACCCGCTGGACAAAAAAGAAAGAGTCCAGGCAAAAAAGGGGCATCCCGGCGAACCAAAAACAGAATAAAAGGTTCGGGCAAAAATTAGGGATATATTGAAAAGATGTACACCCGCGAAGTCGAAAACCTACACTGGGCGGCTTCGGCAAAAAGGGGTATCCCGGTGAACTGAAAACCCGTGAAGGGCGGTTCACGCAAAAGTTAGGGATTTAAATAAGCAAATGACTGCGTTCCGCGTGTGGACTTTCATTGTTTAGTGGTTCGGAAGACCTGAGGGCCGTTTATCTGAATCAATCTCTTCCAAAGCTGAAGCATCGGAGAAGTATCGAAGTCGAGTGGGTCTTAGAGGGATCAACTCATGGTGTTCGTCTACGCCTCGATTGCCGACATTTGTATATACTGATGTATATTTATGTTTTCTTTTTGCGCGGATTCCTCATTCCAGGAGCTTGCCTCTGTTGTAAAACATTTTTGCCCATTCAGGGGTTCATCATCAATAAAATGCACATTATTCAGCAATTCTACTTGTCTGTTTAGCATTTATCTGTTTTGTTTGCGAATTAGAACGCCGATGTGTTTTTTGATAAAATGCGCATACATAAACTTGCGGGCCTAAGCCCATTGATTGTTGAAACAATTAACTAACTGAACATTGTCACGAGATAATAACCTGGATAGGCCCCTTTGAGGAGGGTATCTTGTCTGTTTGTTTGTGTTGTTGCAGGTATAGCACCCCGCCAGAAGATGTGTCGTGCGTATTCCCGAGGCAGGAGGAGTCCTCCTTCCCCAGAAGAGTTCAGTAGTCTCTCCTCCGCAGAATCTGAACGCAAAATGGTGAGCATTGATATGTCTTCCCCGGGTAGAGGTGATTCTCTTCCCCAAGCAGACGCATCCTGAAGGAATGTCACCTCATCAGCTGAGCCAAGCACCAAAGAATGACGTCGTCTTTCCCCAGCACCGGGTCACAAGTGCAGATTTCAGAGAAGTGTTCGGGTGCCGAAGCTCGTGTTTTCCCCAGTAAAGTCACCGAAGCAGGTGTCTCCCCCGCACCGGGTCACAAGTGCAGGTCTCGTAGGAAGTTGTTCGTATGCCGAAGGATGCAGTAACTGATGATGCCAGACTGAGGTCTCCAGCGGAATTGAGATTCCTCACCAGAGTCAGGCTCTCTCCTGAAGTTGGACGATTCCTTCTTCCCCAGTAGAGCATTGGAACAGCTGATGTTGTATTCCCTTGCAGAGTTGTACTCTCCCCCGAAGGCAGATGATCCTTTCTTCCCCAGTGGAATCGAATTCCCCGTCAGAGTCGCACTCTCCAGTGAAGTAGAATGATTTCTCTCCCCGGCTGAGTCCGCAGAAAAGCAGAATCCTTGGAAGTTGATCAGATCATGATCAATTTTCCCCAGCAGAGCATGGGGCAGCTAATGTTGTGTTCCCCAGAGTCGCACTCTCTCCAGCGGAGCAGAATGATTTCTCCTTCCCCAGCCGAGTGTGCAGATGCCCGAGAGAGCCGAGTCCTTGGAAGTTGATCAGATCATGATTGGTTTTTCCCCAGTGGAGTGTGGAGCAGCTGAAGTTGGTTCCCCACAGAGTGGTCATCCTCAGGAGAGTAGCCGAGACGGCCGCGCAGTTCATTCTCGCGATTGATATCAGCAGATCCAAGTTCTCGTAGAGCTTCATCCCCTGCAGCAGTCAGCTGAAGTTGTTCCCCTGCAGCAGTTCGCGGAAGATCAATTCCCCAGACAGAGCCTGATTGATATTGGCGTGTTCACGTTCTCCTCAGCAGGATGATTCCTCTACCTGAATGGTTCCTTCTCCTTGACAGGAGGATTTCCCCCTTCGGCATTTATTTTGCTGACGGGATCGCATCATTGTGCATGACTGCATAGCATTTAACACTGCATAGCATTTAACACTGCATAACATTTAACGCTGCATAGCATTGTGCATGATTGCATGGCATTTAGCATAAACGCATAGCATTTCCACCATGTGGGGCATGGCGCAGAAGCATATGCATCATAGGCATGATCTAGGTCATTATCATTCTTGCCTTACAGGTCTTCCACCAAAAGACCAGTTGCTCAGGATGATTCCTGATATTCTCCCCAGCAAGGTCGCTTTTGAGATGATTCTTAAAGACCCCGGTATGATCCCCACGGTCGCTCGCTCAAGATGATTTTTGAAATCCCCAGTGAAGTCTTCAGTTCAAGATGATTCTCGAATCCCGTGGCAGGGCCATTTGCTTAAGACGATTCTTAAGACCCCAGTACAGCTTCCCGAGTGGTACGCTTAGTATGATACTTGAGCTCCCCAATAGCGCCTCCAGCAAGAGTTGCCCAGGAAGATTCCTGGAATACCCAGCAGAATAAAGTCTCCAGAATGGTTATCGGTTCAGGATGATTCTTGAAGGTGCCCGACGGAGCTGTTTGTTCAAGATGATTCTTGAAGTCCTTAGCAGCGTGATATGTCTGCTCCAACAGTGATGTTTAATCTGAAGATTGACTTCGTAAACGCCTGAGGGCGGTATCAGAAGGTTCCTGTGAGTTCAGATTTCCTTGTTGATGAATCAACGTGTGGCTGAAGACAAGGTTCCAAAGCTTGTAGATATAGCAAAGTGATCTGTGTTGGTCTGAAGACCAAGTCAGTTGCCCTGAGGTGATGATTGATCGCGATCTAGTGAATAGTGTTTCTTCTGACTGAAGTCGAAGATGTTTCTCCAGCTGAAGCGGAGTTTTGCCTGAAGGCAAAGTGTTTGAATCCCCGTAGAGTCATGAATGGCTCAGGATACCATTTCTCTAACTGAAGTCACAATTTTCCTAAGCTGAAGCGAAGGTGCCTGAGGGCAAGGTTATCCCCAAGGTCATGAATGACCTAAGATTCATTTTTCGGACTGAAGGCCGAAGTATATCCCTGACTGAAGTCTCGGATGCTCTATAGCAGAGGCGGAGTTGCCTGAAGGCATATCCAGGTATCCTTGAAGGCCAAGGACCATTTATTCAGACTGAAGTCGAAGATACCTCCTGCAGAGTTGCCGGCGGGCAAAGTTTACACCCTTGAAGGCCAAGGATGTTTTTCTAGCTGAAGCTGGAAATGGCCAGGGGCCAGGGTTTCATTCATATTCAGAAATACTTGAAGATTCTCCAGCGGATCTGGAGTGGCCAGGGGCCAGGGTTTCATCTACCTTCAGAAATACTTGAAGATTCTCCAGCGGATCTGGAGTGGCCAGGGGCCAGGGTTCCATCTATATTCGGAAATACTTGAATATTTTTTCCAGCGGATCTGGAGTGGCCAGGGGCCAGGGTTTCATATGTCTTTAATGTTGAAGTTCCACGGCGGGCAGTGTGCAGTAGTATTCCGATGTTCATTATGGTTCTGAGGGTGAACCTCAGATCAGAGTGTGCTCGGTTAAGTCTCTCATTCCCAGCGGAGTAGCTCCAAATACGCAAGTGTACCTTTTGTTCCAGTTACCAGGGGTGAACCCCAGGGGCAGAGTTGTTCAGTGTTGTAGTTCTCCAGCGGCGATGCGGAGTATTTTGATTGTTCGACGGCGATATCAGGTTTAGTCTTCCAGCGGTGATGCTGGGTGTCGTGGTTGTCTGAAGGCAATGTCAGAAGAAGTTAACGTGGATAACTGACGGCGATGTCAGATCAATATCTCTCCAGCTAGCGGCCGTGCAGCTAGCATTGCAATATTCGAAGATTTGTTCCCCGCAGAGTACCGTGTGCTCGTGCAGTTGGCAAATTTTCGGGTTTACCGATATTCAACCGTCTCGTACCTTGATTGGTTGAGAGCCGTTCGCTTCTCACCCAGTCAGGTTCAAGCCGTTTGAATAGGTGCAGCTGTTGCACCCCAAAATTTGACCAACAATTATTTATTCATTGAGTGTTTGAAAGTGGATACCTTCATCAGAAAGTTCAAGAGATCCTCAGAGGAATTGGTTGAAACCAGGGTTGTGTGCTTCATAGCTTGAGAGTTGTGGGTGCTCCTCAGATGATTCTGAGACTTTGAGAATGAACTTGATGTTTTGAGAAAGCCTATGAGATGTCTTGATAGCCATCATGAAGCCCAGAAAGGTCATTATGCAAGAGTTCAGAGGATTCAACCATGAATGGTAGAATTAGGGTTTTGACTGGGTCAACCCTAGGATAACTGAAGATTTGGAGAGGGTTGAGACCTAATCCAAGGGCCATGAGATCATGGAATGATGCATAGAGATGTTATAAGGATGATTCCTAGACCAACTCATCATGATTGAGGAGTTTGAGAAGTTTCAAGTCAGGGTTTCTGAGGATTGTCAGTGAAAAACCCTAATTTGATCCCTATATTCCAGGCAGTTTTAACTCTAGATGTGATTGATATATCATCTTCCCCACAACATGAATGTTGTATAGCTTGTCCTAAGCTTTAATTTGAGTGGTGGAAGTCCTTGATAGGAGTTACAGAGCTCAAGTTATGGTTTTGACAAATTACAGGTCAGCGGAGGTGTGTGAATCTGGGTCCTTGAAAGTCACCCAACTTGCAGACAACTTTTTCCCTAGTAGGATGATTCCTATGATTTCTTGGTCAACATGAATGTTGAAGAGCATCTTCTTAGCTTTAATTTGAGTGGTAGAAGTCCTTGATTGGATTTGTGGAACTCAACTTATGGTTTGAACAAGGCAGGGGTATTTTGGTCATTTGTCAGTTATAGGTCATTTTAGCCAATGCCTAAAAATCCTATTTCCAAGCCTCAAATGGAAAAACTCAAAACATGAAAGTTGCTCAAAATGTGATTTTAAGTCTAGAAAGAAGGTCACAAATTGTTGGAAAAGCTCATAGCATGAGATTACATGATTGGTCAAAAATGAACTAAAAATGGCATATAAGTTTGAAAAGTTGAAATTGAAAAGTGATTTGGAAGATCCACAAATCCAAAATAGGTCATCCAATATATCATTTTGATTGGAAAAATCATTTTGAGAACATTGGTTTAGCTAGAATTTTGATTTGGAGCCTTAAAATGGGTGATGCTTTGAAAAGTTGTTACTTGAAAAAGAAGGCAATGTTGAAAAACCCTACACAAGCCAAAGATGAGCTTGTTTTTCACTCATCCCTTCTCAATATCTCACATAAGGACATTTTAAGACAAAATTGCAAGGCATAACATATGAGATATGAGATAACTAACTTGTCATCACATGAGAATTTCAAGAAACTTCCACCACATTCTAGATGAATCTAGACACATCCAATGATCATTATAAAGAGAATGCCATGAAGAGAGTTCAAGGTTGGTGATAGAGAGTCAAGTCAGAGGAGAAAGAGAGAGATACATTGCCATTGAAGAGCTACCTTCACAATCAAGCAACTTGAGTTTTCTTCCACTACAAGCATCTTCCATCAACAACTCTTGCAAACAGAAGGTTGTGGATCATCCAAGGAGCATCTTGAACCAATTCCAAGGCCTGCAAGCATCTCCACGAGTACCTACCATCATCCCTTTGACAGGTTCTCTTTTTCCCATATACCTCTTAATTTAATGGCTTTCTTTTAGCTTTATAGGTATAGAATGAATGTATTAGGGTAGATGGTTAGATACTGAGAAGTAGGGCACGATTCATTGAGTTTCATAACAGGTGTAGGAATCTTTAATTTTCAAGAACTAGCTGGATTTTGAGTGTTAGTTAATATGCTATAGATAAGAATGATAAGAGTAGTGTAAGGAACAAGGTCATGCCATTAGATTGAAGCTTTACTAAGATTGATATCAGATGAACATGGTTGTACCAAGATGTTTAAGTCTTCTGTTTGGATTATTCAAGAGGAATTAAGAGAAACTACACGCATGGCTGTGTTCTAGGCATTTAGTAGATCATGTTTGCCCTTGGAATCTTTCGATTTCGTTGAGTGAGTGAAGAGAACGAGCCAGTTGAATCTTAGGGCATGAAGGAGAGGGTTCTGAAAACCCTAGAAAGCAGTTGGGGACGATGGCAATCGTCCGTTGGATTAAGTTCCATCCCTTGACTCATTAATCTGATCCAGTGGCTGTGATTAAGTCTGAGAAGTGGAGGGAAGATTCAAAAGAAGCGAAACGCGGTCGTTTCACTTAAAGTCGTTCTGGGCTTATGCGCTATCCCCACCCCCCTTTTTATCTGGCCCAACCAAAACCAACTGGCGCCTATTGCTTGTTGCACCCCCCTCCCTTTATTTGTTTTAATTCTTTTATTTTCTTCTTTTATTTTTCTGTTTTGATTAATTCATAAATAATTGATAAAAAATGATTTTTGACTTCTTCTTTTTTCTATGATTAGATGATAATGTGTAGAAAATATTAAAAATAAAAGTGGGATTTTATTTTTTTAGTTTAGTATTTTAATAGATTTTTCTTTTAAAGTAGCTTTTATAATGTTTAGTTTTGTATCATGATTTTGCAAGAATTATTTTAGGACCTTCCCTTAGGTTTTTTTAATCCATTCTTTTTTGTGCAATTAGATGATGAATCATAGTTCCCCATAGGATTTTTTCTAGAATTTTAGAATTAAGTTTTGATTAGTTTAATTAGGGTAGATTTAGGGTATCCTAATTAGGGTTTAGGTTGTGCATAGGTGAAGAATTCCCTTTCTTTGATAAGTTTTGTCTTGATTCTTAGGTAGAGGCCTATGTAGATGTTATGAGTAGGTGTTGAGGACCCTTGTGAATAATTGTTAGATTTTTCCCCCTTGGTTTAGTATTTTTAGGTATTTTCTGAAGTTGCCTATTGATTTTGTCTCCCTTGTGGTTATCTGTTCATCTTTGGGATTCATTGTGGGGAATTTGTTGAGGGGCTTGTGTTGCCTTGAAGACCTTGATGGAGAGCATCATGAAGAGAAGCTTGTAGATCAAGATTCAGAGACCCAGAGCTTGGCTTATGCCCTGTCTGTGAGGTTTGAGATCCTGAAGTTTGAAGGAAGTTCATGGTACTTTCCTGAGGAAGGCACTATGAATGACTTTCATTCTTTCTTCTCACCTCTTTCTTAAGTATCCAATGATGTTGGAGCCAACTTGTGAGTTTAATTTCTCCTGAGGAGGAATGTAAACTGATCACATGTTGTTGAGCCACATGGGATACAATTCCTAAGTGGAAGTCTCCTAGTACTTTCCTGAGGAAGGTCCTATGAGTCTATTCACTTAGTTCCCTTAGTTTATCTAGGATTTCTCAAGTATCCAATGATGTTGGAGCCAACTTGTGAGTTTAATTTCTCCTGAGGAGGAATGTAAACTGATCACAGTTGTTGAGCCACATAGGATACAACTCCTAAGTGGAAGCCTCCTAGTACTTTCCTGAGGAAGGTCCTACGAGTCTATTCACTTAGTTCCACTAGTTCAGATAGGATTTCCTAAATATCCAGCGATGTTGGAGCCTGCTTGTGAGTTTAGTTTCTCCTGAGGAGGAATGTAAACTGATCACAGTGGTTGATCCACATAGGATATAACTCCTGAGTACACCTCCTAGTGTTCTCCTAAGGAAGACACTATGAGTCTGCTTGCTTAGCTCCCTTTCTTTGGTAAGCTTGCTTTGAAGCTTGAAAGACTGGGATTGATTTCTTTTGGCTAGGTTTTGCTTTAGGGCTTTGCTTAGATTTGATTCAGATTCTGTGTTAGGGTTAGGATTAGAGAGTAGATGATTCTTTCTTTCTCAAGTGTGTGTTTGTTTGCCTGATGGCACTTCATTTCCCTTATTTGTTCATTGCTTGATAGCATGTTGTTTATTTTCAGTATGATTGCTGTTATTTCATGACTGGCTTGAGGTCGAGATGAGCTTGTGGAGGCTGAAGCCCCACACACATTTCCTCCCTCACTTGCATTGCATGCATTTTACTGTTGAAGCTGATGTTTTTTTTGTCTGTTTTGGTGTATCATTGACATGATCCCTTAGGACTCTCATTTCCTTTGATAAGGATTTGATGATAGACTTTTAGGTTGAAACCTATGCATGACAACATCTAGGAGTTCCCTGTTCAAACCTCAACCATAGGATGGATCCATGGCATGATAACAGTAGGACTTGATAGTCTCCCTCCTAGTTGAGCCATTTTTAATCCGTAGTTTCCCGAACTACGTTTGCTCTGATCTTTCATACCAGATGAAAGTACGTAGGCATAGGATGCGATATCCTAGCGAGCAACCTTTCCCCCCATAATCCCGTAGTTAGCCGAACTACGTTGACTCTGATTTCTCATTCTCTGATGAGAATACGTAGGCATAAAGCGCGACGCTTTGCCGAGTCATTTTTCTTTTCTTTTTCAGCCAGCCTTGATAGGTAGATAGATTATAACCAACCCGTCCAAGTAAACAAACAAGCGAGGATCCCGTCGAGTACGACGGACGTGAGGGGTGCTAATACCTTCCCCTTGCGTAACCGACTCCCGAACCCAGACAATGGTTGCGACGACCTTGTCTTACCCTTATTCGTCAGGTTTTTCCGATCGTTTCCTTTCCCGCTCTGAGGGATAAATAACGAAAGGTGGCGACTCTTCTGCGATATTCACATGTAAGCAGATATTCACAAATATAGCATTCAGATAAACAAAATAGGCTAAACCCTCAAGTTTAAGTTAGATTCCCCAGTGTATCGCAACTGCGAAAAAGGGCCAGCAAACAGACAGAAGAGTCGCCACCAAACGTTATTTATCCTAAAGAGAGGGAAAGGAAACGATCGAAGAAAACCTGAAGAAACGGGAAAGACAAGGTCATCGCAACCAAATATTGGGTTTGAGAGTCGGTTACGCAAGGAGAAGATGTGAGCACCCCTCACGTCCGTTGTACTCAACGGGATCCATGCTTGTTGTCTAATCTATGGGTGAAAACTATCTAGAAGCTACTGCTAAACGGGGGTGAACAGAAAGAACAGACACGATAGGACATCGCCGCCTTATGCCTACGTATTCCCTCGTGCAATGGGAAAGTCAGAGTCAATGATGGGGGGAGGTTTCTCGCCAAGACATCATCCTCTTGTACCTACGTATCCTCATCTGGTATGAGAAATCAGAGCAAATATAGTTCGGGAAAACTAGACCACTAGTTGGTTCAAGTGTTTTATGAGCAATGTTAAATCTCCGTTCTCGTAGTTAGGGACAACGCCTGTTTGCGGTAAAACAGAAACGTAACATACTCCTTTTGAAAATGAGGTTTGAAAACAATCTCGAAGGATAAAGGTTTGAGTTTGGTTTATGTTTTTTAGAATAAGTGAATTGAGTTAGCTTGAAACTCATGTTGCACTAAAGATTATGACATAAGGGAGAATGCGTCGCATATTGCCCAAAGGGCATACGCTAAACACTCTAGATAATGTGAAGAGAGACCTCCCTACTTATCATTCCTCATGTACTTAAAGCTCGTAGCGTACAACACTCGTCATTCATTTTTAAGTGTCTTAGAGGAGTTTGAGATGAGAAGAGAAAACATAAGACTCTAAAGGGAACAAAGAACCCTAATGTTGTCATGTAAAGTCGTTTTAAAGTTGGGATGAGAGGGGGCTACCTAATGTTATCATGCAAAGGATTGAAAGCCTAATTTCTCTCCTACTCCCATCTTAAATAGAGGAACTAGGAATCCTAAGGGATCATATGAACAAACACAAGTAAACACAATGTATAATCAATCATAGATGAAATAAAAGGGAAGACTTAAACAACTCATGAAAGATGGAAAAAGAATGCAAAAGCAAACAGAATATGCAACATGAAGCATTCATCAAATATAAATACAAGTCAACAAAAGGGAAGGCTTAAACAAGTCATGAGAGATGAGAGGAAATGAGAGAAGCAAGCTCCTACAATCAAATGCCATCAACATCACAAGAAGAGAGGTACTAAACAAAGAAACACAATCAAATAAGTGAGGGGAGAAGTAGAGTGGGGCAGCAACCACATCATAAACATCTCAACCAAACACTCACTCATGATCAAATAAATAAAGGCACCCAAACAACTCAAAAGAAGTTCAATTGTTCACAACATCCTCAAAGTGAAGCAAACATCACCAAAGCATCATGAGCAAGCATATAACCATCAAGGTCAAAAGTAAACTCAAACAACATGACTCAAATTCAAAATCAATTCATCGAGCAAACATAAGAATGATCAAATCAAATTGGAGGACCAAAGTCCATCCAAACATCTCACACTTCAAACATAAGTGGAAAGACATGATTAAATGAGACTTTTGGCACAAGGTACACATCCAATGGACCTATAAACATGCTAAGCAGCACCTCAAACATGTCAATAAGAGTTAACAAGACTCATGACGTCTTCAAGGGATCACATAAGATCATATCCCAAAACTAGGTCAAGGATTGCAAGCATACACATAGTTAAAACACTTTGAATTTGAGGCATCCACCTAAAATAGAAGCAAGTTCAAATAAAATCCAAATGAAATGGAAAACTTAATTTGAACCAAACACAAATCAGTGTGCAAAAGATCATGGCAAGAATCAACTCAAAGCACCACCAATTGTGTCCAATAAGACAAGGTGTTCCACTTATCGAGCATTCATCGAGGGACAAATAAAAACCAATGAAAAACAATTAGAGAATGATCATAAATACCTCAAACCAACCTTCAAATAAGCCTCAACCAAACACCTAAGTGTGAGAGGAAAATTGTTCAAAGAGGATGTTCAATTGAGGTCAAAGATCAAACCTAAAATCAATGTACAAACCATAAAACCACTTCAAATATTAAATCAATTGAAAATTGAAAAAAAAATAAAAATATTAAAAAAAAATATCTCAACATCTTAAAATGTCAAAAACATATTTTTGGGGATTTTTGTAAAGCTTAAAACTATTTTAAAATGATTTAAAATGAAAATATAAGAAAATAAAATAAAAAAGAAGAAAATAGAACAAGAGGGGTGTAGAAGTAAAACTGGATTGAACTGAAATCCTTTGAAAACACGCTGATGGGCCAAAAATGCGGGGCGTGGAAAGCAAGAATGCTAAGTCCAAAACCAAAGTGAGTTTAGTTTTAATGAAATGATTCATTTCATTAAAACAGGTGGCATGACACCTTAGGGTCAAAGCCCCACGCGTGCAAGTCAACCAACCAAGTCATAAAACACCTCAGCACCACCTCAGACGTCGGAGCCCTAGCTCCGGTCGTCTTCCCCGGTGAGCTTCACCGGTGCGATCTGAAAACTACCATAAAAATGTAAACCATGGACATCATCTTAAAGCATTATCCATGTAGATCATGAATCCGTCCTTAGATTTTCAAAAAGGTTCTTAAAACAAGGTGAAATCAGGCCACGAAAGATTGACATTTAAACTGAGAATTGCTCAAACGCACACAATGATGATCCAAACATGGCCTACACATGGTAGGGCTTCAGATGCAACCAACATGATCCTAAATAGGTGCCTAAAATGAAGGTTTCATAGATTGGAAAGTTACCTAACGGAGCTGCTTCGTTGGCTCTTCAAATGCAGTGCAAGCTTCACTCTGAAGCTTCTAATCTCTTCCTTGATCTCGTCTGATGATGAAATGAGCAAGAGATGGCCAGAAAAACCAGTGAGGAATCAGATTCGAAGAGAGAGAATTTTCTAAAAATTCTTGATGAAACTCACTCTCTCACGCAGCTATATGATGACGATATGGTGTCAAAAATTCAAGAACAACTTCATTTGGTGGCTTGTAATGGAAGGAAACCATACTAGGTCCAAAAATCAAGTTTGTATGCTCATTATGGTTCAATGATCTCATAATTCATCAAATGCCATGGATACTGAGATCAAGATGAATTTAAGGTCATAAGACACAACTTTCATGTGGCAAGAAATTGGATTAGAGGTCTTGAAGTGGATGAAATTGGTCCTTGAAGTGAATGACCTAAAACTAGGTTTCCAAAGTTACCCTTTACTTGTGAAGATCGTAACTAGAGTCAACACATGAGAATGATGAGTTATAGCACTTTTTGGAAAGCTAAGACAATGAGGAATACCTCTTATGTTTGATGGAAAATGAGACAAGACTTGTATCATAGTGAAATTTATCCTTAAAGTTAGGTACCAAAAGAGGGGATTTTACACCTAGAATCATCTGAAACCCTAATTTAGCAATTTCTTGAACTCTTGACTCTTCTTTGGTCTAGCTTCATCCTGGAACTTGAGATTTTCTAGGATGACTTCTCATGGCTTCCAAGATCAAGACCCAAGTCTTAAACCCTTTCAAACCCACAGTTGACTTCTTGTTGACCAGATGAAACCCTAACCTCTTATCTACTGACTGAGGTTCTTGCCAGTAATTTGTGACCATGCACCCTCCATAAAGAATCCTCAAGATGCACATTGAACCCTTGAACCATGTCTCATCCAAGAAGATAACCTCATGTACCTCTAATCACCCTCAAGATAAGAGGTGATACCCAAACACATGCTCTCTCCTCTCAAGAAGCTTTGAGATCCAACTCTGATGATGATGAACTCTTGATGACCTAAAAATGTATCCTTGCTTGAACTTGAACATGAAATTTCTCTCTTGAATGGCATCTACAACCTCTTGATCCCTTGCTTAGAACCAATGCTATGCACAAATGCAAATCCTAAATGCTATGAAACATAAGCCAAGTTAGGAGAAAAGGTTGGGAAAATTTTGGGGTGCAACAATTGCCCTTATTTAAACAACTTAGACCTGAAGGTATGAGAAGCAACCAGTTTCATACATTCAAGGTAAAAGGTGATTGAATACAAAAGAACCCATAAATTTTCCAACCGCGGGATTGTATACTGTAGAATTTGTCCACCAAGGAGGAATCACCAAGGAAATATATTTGAAAGTTATGAGAAAAGAGCTACTAACCACAAGTTAGAATGCCTCGACACGCAGTCGGAAAAAAGCAATTGCTAATCACAAGTTAGGCAGCCTCAACACAAAATTGGAAGAATAACTGTTAAATAAACAGGCTCGACGCTAAGTCGGAAAAAACAACTGCTAAACAGCAGGCTCGACACAAAGTCGGAAAAACAACATATGTTAAACAACAGGCTCGACACTCGGTCGGAAAAAACAACTGCTAAACAGCAGGCTCGACACAAAGTCGGAAAAACAACATTTGTTAAACAACAGGCTCGACACTCAGTCGGAAAAGACATCTGCTAAACAGCAGGCTCGACACTCGGTCGGAAAATACATCTGCTAAACAACAGGCTCGACACTAAGTCGGAAAAGACATCTGCTAAACAGCAGGCTCGACACTAAGCCGGAAAAGACATCTGCTAAATAGCAGGCTCGACACTACGTCAGAAAAGACATCTGCTAAACAGCAGGCTCGACACTAAGTTGGAAAAAGCAACTGCTAAACAGCAGGCTCGACACAAAGTCAGAAAAACATCTGCTAAACAGCAGGCTCGACACTAAGTCGGAAAAAACAACTGCTAAACAGCAGGCTCGAAACTAAGTCGGAAATAGAATCAACCGATTCACAATCTGAAAGAGGACTCCGTTGGAGAAAGAGGAACTTAAACAAGCAAACTCTGTTGGGGAGCAAAAGATAAGATGAAAACATCTATCAATGATTTTTTTTTGGGGTCTGGTACCGCAAAGGCTCATGAAATACGCTGTTATCTACTGGAGAGACATCCGACAATGAAAGGTAACAACCTGGCTTATGCTTCGTATGCATATGTTTGAATATGGTGTAATGCTCCATACGAAATGGAAATGCTACACGTTTGGGAGGATGCTATGCAAAATGCAAATGCAAAGGACCACCACCATAAAAGGTGCCGAAATAAATGGAAAACAAAACTCTGCTAAGGAAAACGCCCTGAACGACCTCTTGGAAATAAAACTCTCCTGGGGATAGTTCCACTCTGCTGGGAATAAATCCACTCTACTGGGGATTAAGAATAAGATTTATTGGGGCAATTATCCCGAAATCTCGCCCTGAGGGAAACCAATAACCATTGGATTCTGCTGCAGATGTCTACCAATACTCATCGAGGGAATCAGCATCAGCCTCTGCTTGGGGAATCGAGTCAATGACCTAGACTCTATGGGGAACTGCACTGGATTTCCCTCACTGCCGGAGAAGTAATCATGTGTCTACCTGCTGGGGATAACCTTAATCTCAATCTGCTGGGGAGATACTTCTGATCTGACATCATTACCCTGTGGGGATAGAGACATGTCATTATTCGTGAGACATTCTTGAAACAATTCTCAACGGTGAGAGCCCTGCAAATGACAAACAAACAATGTGTCCTGTATGTAGCAAAGGCTATTTCGGTCACCATCCATGACATCATTAAAAAAAATCATTGTTTCAATTATGATTAGCGAAGCCCCACAAGTTTATGTATGCAAAGTTTTATCAAAAACAATCAGGCGTCTTTTTGCAAACAAAACAATAAAAAGCAAAAACAAGAATAAAAAGATTTATGTGGAAAATACTTCACCTATTAAAAATGGCCTGTAAATAGGAATATTACATCGGATGCAACTTTTGAAAAGAGAGAGTTGCGCAAAAAGTACAGATGAAAAAGATATATAAATGACGGCAATGTGGAGACAGACAGCCACCATGTGTCGATTCGACTATGACTCACACGACTTTGATGTTTCACCAATGTTTCGCCTTCTGAAGAGACTGACTTTTTAACCCTCGGGTCCTCCAAGAATCCACTGTGCTCAGGGGTCGGACGCAGACCGTAGTCGTTTGCTTTTAAATCCCTAACTTTTACCTGAATCGCCCTTGCGGGTTTTCAATTTACCGGGATACCCGATTTTTCCAAAGTCGCCTTTTCAGGTTTTTAACTTTGCGGGTTTATTCTTTTTCTTTTTATCCCTAATTTCTTCCTGAACCTATTCTTTTTATGGTTTGCCGGGATGCCCCATTTTTTGCCTGGATTTTCTTTTTCTGTCCAGCGGGTCTATTTTAAGCAAAGTATTTTTTGACTATGTCTGCGTTCACAGGGGACGTAAAATCTTCACCGTCCATAGTTGACAATAGCAAGGCTCCTCCGGAGAAGACTTTCCTTACCATATATTGACCTTCATAGTTGGGAGTCCATTTGCCCCTGTGATCCGTTTATGGAGGGAGGATCCTCTTCAACACTAAATCACCTGCCTGAAAATGTCGAGGGTGCACCTTCTGATCAAATACCTTCTTCGTTATGCTCTGATATAAACGGACATGGGCGATAGCTGCTAATCTCTTTTTGTCAATCAGACTAAGTTGATTCAACCTAGCCTTTACCCATTCCGCCTCATCAAGCTTCACATCAACCAGTACCCTCAGGGAAGGAATCTCGACTTCTAGGGGTAGGACAACTTCCATACTATATACCAATGAAAAAGGAGTTTCCCCAGTCGACGTACGCACTAAAGTATGGTAACCATGCAAAGCAAAGGGCAACATCTCGTGCCAATCTTTGTAAGTCACCACCATCTTCTGTACAATCTTCTTAATGTTCTTATTGGCTACCTCGACAGCATCATTCATCTTCAGACGGTAGGGAGAAGAGTTGTGGTGTTCGATCTTGAAACTCTGGCACAGTTCCTTCATCATCTTATTGTTCAAATTCGAACCATTATCGATAATGATTCGTTCTAGCACTCCATAATGACAGATGATATCCTTCTTGACAAAGAGAGCCACTACCTGTCTGGTTACATTGGCAAAAGAAGCTGCTTCTACCCACTTAGTGAAATAATCGATTGCCACCGAGATAAAGTGATGCCCATTGGAGGCGGTCGGTTCAATTTTACCACAGCATGTTGTAGTTGAAATCGATATATGCTTTGTTTAAAGCATGTCGAATTGGACCTTACTTGTAAGCCTAATGTCATACCCCAAATTTTACCCTTAGATTCATTGATCATTCGCATATCATTCAAGTCCATCATCTATGCATAACTAACCATTTTATCTAGTTTGTGTTTATTTTGTAGGTTTGCTGAAGAAAGGTTAGTGGTCATAAACCCCTCGTATGTATGCCCATCAGGAGTCAACTCTCTTACGAGACACGCTGAGACTCGGTGGATATGAGAGAAGGACAGACTTTTATTTTTATGAGCTCATGGTCAATACAAGGATGTTTGTCTGGGGATCAAATGAAGTGTTGTGGTGTGTTGTATGGCAAGGGGATATCTTCGATTTCAAAGGTCCTTCAAGATAAAGGTGTATAATATATGTGCCTCATTACAAGATTCTAGAGTGTCAAAAATAGAGGAAAGATTGTTTGAGATTCTTAAGATTCAAGCCATTAGATTTCATGAGCTCTATTTGACATCTAAAATCCAAAAATTCAATGCCAGGATATGCTGCAAGTGACAAACGAGTTTCATGGGTTTTCATCAAGGTCTTAACTAAATCCAAATAAAATCCATATTCAAGAGGCTAGTTGTGTTTAAGACTTGTACTTATTGGTAAAGAAAGATCAATTTACGAAACTCTTGTGTAAGAGGTTAATTAAAGTTCCAGCTCGCTTTGCTTAGGAGTATTTCACTTCAAACTTAACTAAAGAATTGTTGGCATGAAGAAAAGTTCAAGACATATGATCAAATTCACTCATAATTTCAGCTTCAATTCATTATTAAGATCCTCAGAATTTCCAAGGCTTCAAACTTACAAGATAGAGTGTAAAGAATTGGAATCCCAAATGTTTTTGTCAGGACAATTAAGTCCTAAGTACAAAGTCTACACGTTAAATTTACAAAGGGGCAATTTTGAGTTACAATACAAATCTCAAAGCAGTTGGATTTCTAAAGTATATATAAAGAGAAGTTATCCATGAAGTAGAAATCAAAGTTGAAATGCCAAAGAGTCTTAAAGACTGAAATTTATTCTCTCCAAATCAGCAAGCCATTAGATTTTCTTTTGACAGGACGACATTTGACTTGAATTCACTTGTGTCATTTGTGAGTTAGCTGCTGCCGAGTGCGAACGTCTTCATGTTTCGAAACCTCTCCGAGAAAACTACATAACGGCCGCCCCAGGCTCGACTACTTGCTTCTCCAATATACATGCCCTTGGTTTTAAAAAAAACACACAGTACAAAAAGGTCTCAATATTAGAAGAAAAACAAGATACGAGAAGAAGAATAGGAAGGGGTTCGTAGAGATACCAAACTCGGTTAAACAAGCCGCTCCTAGCAGCTTATCTGCAGGGAAAGTTTCTGGAAGGAAATGTACGAAGCACTTTGACACAGAACCCGTTTTCATGAAGAAAGTTACTAACGGTATTGACGGAAGGTTCAGTAGGAAATCAAAGGAAAGAAAGCGAGAATCTATTAGTAGTAACAAACTTAATAAATTTGTTCACCTCAAAGCTTTGGCCTCTCCACCATCGACTTTGGTTGAAACACCAACGGTCTACCTGCGTTTTAGCAGAATTAGCATTCAAGGCTACCTCTGCTCATTGTTGTATCTCGGACTCAGTTAAATACCGCAACGTTCTCGGAAATTCCTGCGAAAATAATAGACATCAACAGCCTACAAACCAAACCGCAAACATGATCAATTAATCAAGAAAGGAAGGGAAAGCCATCACGGGCATGATCCCGTCAAGACAGAAACTTATCATGGGTCAATAAAAATCTCTTTGGGGCATAAAAATCAGAAATTATCAACCTTTGATTCCTGCGAGAAAGTCGTCGGCCTCAGTACGGTTATGGTAGTGGTTGGTCCTACATAAAGTTTGAAGTTAAATCAGAATTCAATGCAGCTAAGGCTCAAATGACATGATAACTTTCATGGTTTTGTATTGAAATTTAACCTACAGATTAACCCCAGCCAAACACTTGTTGCCTGAGCTTGAAACCCACTGTTACGTCCTTATGTTTTTTTTTACTTATTGATCAGAAACGATATGAAGGAGATCCAAAGCAATTAATCAATCAGCATCAATCATGAATCAAGATTACATTCCGTAAATTCCTAAAATATTTCACAGACATACCGAGACGAAAATAGAAATATTTGAAAGCACAATCAAGCATGCTCTGGTAAGAAAATGGAAAGAATTAAAACAAAATAAGGCAGATTCAATTTCATCCCAAAATGAGAGCAGACACGCTTTGAAAAGAGTTAAAAACGTGTCTCGAACATGTCCACCTCAAGATGGAAAGATTATCACCACGATTAATTGTCTGATTTCTTCAATTAACCCATTGAACCTATAAAAGAGAAGAAAAATCCGTCATTGGGAGGACAATTTTCAAACATCCAACAACATTCAGAAAACTCCCAAAACGCAAACCCACTCATGAAACCTAAAATCATAAGGGGGAGAAGAGCTTATCTTGTTCGTAACCCTCGCGCCTCCGTTCTCACGATCACCGGAGCTTCGCCGGAGTCGCGAACCCATCCAGGAAGCCACCGTGAAAACACCAACCGCGTGACTCAGACGCGAGGGAACCTCAGCGGCCTCATCATTGTTCATCACCGCGAATCCGTCAAAACTCACGACCGCGGAACACTCATCATCGCCGATCAAAGAGCTCAGAACCGTGAGCATAGGTTGTTGTTAACGTTTTTATGGTTATGTTTTTCTTTATTTTGCAGTGAGAAGAAGGAAAGAAGGAGTTTGAAGAGAAGATGGAAGAGAATAGAGATTGATGGAACCGAGAGAGGAAAATGGCGTTGGGAGAAGAAAGTCTAGGGTTTCAGAAAACCCTTTTCCCCCTTTTGGCTTGATGGATCCGGACCGGGTTGGGTCCGGTGGGTTCATCACCACCGGCCTAACCCATTTATTTTTGTTTTTTTTTGTTATTTTTTGTTTTTAGTTATTCTTATTTCATTTTTTGTAATATTAATATATAATAAATAAAATAAACTAACCAACAACTAACTACTAACTAAATTTATTAAAAAATATGAAAAATATTTATTTTAATATAAAAAAACTAATTTATAATAATAATAATAATAATAAGTTAAGTTGAATTAGCTTTTTAAATGATAATTTTTAGATCTAAGTCTTATTTTAATTTTAATCTAATAAAAATAATAAAATAAAATAATAGGTAGAAATAACCCTTGAAATATTTTATTTAAAAATCCAAAAAACAGTTTTTTATTCAAAATAACTTAGAACCATTAATCTTTTGTTAATTTACACTTAATTCTTTTTCCTTAAAAATAATTAGATTTCATTATAACTTAAGATTAGTCTTTAATTAATTTTATTTTTCATGCCTACTTGGATTTAATTTAATCAAGTAAGTCACAAACAATCGAAAACAATAAAAACAATTTTCTCTTAAGTTTAGACAATTCACCATTTCCACTAACCTAAGATTACTCGCCCTTTCAAACGTAACCTGCGATGTTTTGCACCTAACCATGTTGGTTCACATTTCATTATCAATTATCATTGCGCTACTTTTTCCATTATTAGTTCCCCTCCGAAGGAAAGGTTACGTCATTTGACCGCCGAGTCAATTTTCCTTTAACTTCACCCCATCCTTAGCCTTAGAACTTTGAGTCGCCGTACTCATGCTTAGGCGTCCCGCCGTAGACATTCAACCCTTATATTAGCCTTAGGATTAGGAGTCGCCGCACTCCATGTAGGTTTCCCGCCATGGAATACTTACTACACCCCTTTAATTCAACTTTAACATAGAAATTGGAGTCGCCGCACTCCAAAGTAAGCGCTTCCCTATGAACGCTTACTTCCCCCCAGGAACCTTGACCACAGTCAAGAAGTTCCTCTTCCTCCCTCTGTGAGGGGAACTACGATTACTTTGATTCCATCCCATACCTCGGATACGTAGGCACAAGATGTGAGTCTTGGTGAGTAAACTTAGGACTAACTCCTTAGGTCTTTCTCTTTAACCTTTAACCCTTAGCATTACCCCTTAAGCAGATAACTATAGCAATAACACACATTTAAAACAAGAGGTTCCAGTAGATTACTACAGAAGTTTAGGGTGCTAATACCTTTCCTAAGCTTAACCAACCCCCGAACCTTAAATCTTGCCACGCATTGTGTTTACGATGCAAAACAAGTTTTCCCCTTTCTTTAACCTTTCCTTCGGATAAATCAAAGACCGGTTGTAAATGAATTAAGATTCAAGTTAATCAATAGCTTGACATCCAAATTTCACCATAACACCTAATTGTTAAGTTAGTTTGTAGTCTAAGTTAGTCTATAAGTAGATTAGTTCTCTCAGGTTTTTCAGAGAGGTTAATTGTTGTTATTCACTTGTAATATTTGCACCCTTATTAAGTAAGTGAATAGTAAAACAGTTATAACTAATATTGATTTTTCTTCTTCCTTCTCCTATCTCTTTCGTAAAACCTAATAGGGGTTGTTGTGTTTGTTCAAGAAACTCACTCTTTCTCATATTTTAATTTGTTCTTGAGGACATCAATTCATAACAGCATGTATGAACTCTTCTATTTGGTTTGATGATATAGTTATTATTTAAAATAATTTGTACAGTGTGTTGTAACGAACTAAATTTTGGTTATATATAAAAAAAAAGTATGGTCTCAAGAACTTCATGTTGGTATGAACCTTATAAAGACCAATATGTTATCTAATGGACTTTGGCTTTATATCTTAAGTTATGCATCACTTCTGGCTATATATGGTAAGAGCCAGTGAGACCTAATTACATTTCTCATTGGTATTTCATAATTAATAACAAATCTTTTTTTATTGCTTTGCTGACTTTGAAAGCTGGATAATAAGACATATGTCTGCTTTGTTGATTATATTCTTATTTTGTGGCTGCTAAGCTAATTATGAAGTTACATCTTGACACATATACTACATATTTTATATAAACAATATTATCAATTATCCTCTATGGGAGGAATATACTATGTAATTCATCAATTTCAACAAAGATATGACACAATATGGACCTATTATAGTGGTTATATGATATGAAAAGATTAAGGAGGAATGTTTGTGATTGGTGCTTATGTGGTTGTAACATTGCCGAGATGACAATTTTTTGAATATTACTTTAAATGATTAGAAAAAATCAGTTTCTTCTTCATCAAATCCCTAGAACTGGTCATCATCTCCCAATCGATTTCATCTTCTCCCTTCTCCAACAACGGATTCATACAGTACAAATTTGTCAAATTCATGTAGTCTGAATTGTAATTTCTTCATTTCAAGTGCAACTCATGGCGAAATCGAACCAAGGTGTGCTTGTGGAGCAAAGAAAACGATACAAACCGTTAGGAAGAAAGGAAGAAACTTTGGGAAGCTATTTTAGGGTTGCATAAACTTTGTGATACATTTATTTCTATCATCTTCTATGTCTTATTTGATAATGCTACTGTTATATGTTAGCAGAGTGAAGGTTCAATCTGTGGATGCAACTTTTTTGAGTGATTTGAAAAAGGTGCAATGGTGAAGAGAAAAAAAATCAACACACAAAGAAGATGTTCAAAATGCGATGAAAAGGACGCAAAAATCAACATATTGAAGAAGATGATGAAGATCCATGAAGATTACTACTACACAAAGAAGATAATGAAGAACATGTTGAAGATGCTAGTTTTTGTCATAATGTTTTTAGGTATGATTTTTGTAATATTGATGTGTATGTTGATCAATAAGTAAAGATTATGGTTTATATTGATATTAGTGTTGTAAGACAAGTTATTAATATGATGTTGTAATGATTTTCTTCAATGATGAGGTTTATTTTGTGCCCAATTTGATGTTCTTAGTTTCTGTCAAATTTTACGTTGCAGTTGGGACATAGTCTGTGCCCATTTTTGTTACACTAAAGAAGACTTAAAAGACATATTTGTTACACTAAAAGAGACTTAATTGATTTGTGTTTAACAACTTATTTTACTGTAATTGAAAATTGGACAGAATATCATAACATTCCTTGAGTAAACATAAAAGACCTATTAACCAAAATAGTGATAAGGCCTTAATATCATTCATTAAACCAAACAAAATACATAAAGTATCCATCCAAAATACATAGTAGACATCCAAAACATATAATCATCATCTAAAATATATATTTCTAAGTTAGCCACATTGTATCCTAAAAACAACAACACCATCTAAAATACATGATCATTGTTTAGAAAAATACAACAGACAACATTCTATTGGTTTTTTCTCTTTATGGGCAACTGAGGTATGATCCTTCTTGGTGGCTGAAAAGCTGCAGTTGGTCCCTGAAATGTCGCAGTGCCTCTTCTTGGTGATACCCTTGTTTGGAGTGCAAGGGTTGGTCTTTGAAATAATGCAATACTTCTTCTTGGTGGTACCCTTGTTTGGAGTGTAAGGGTTATTTTTTTTTTTTGGATTTGTGCAACTTGGTTTTGGTTTCTTCTTGGTGATAACTTTGTTAGAATTCATGTTGTTGGTTGTGTTTGGGATTGTGTTGATTGAGTTTGGGTTCTTCTTGGTGATAGCCTAGTTTGAAGTCTTGTGGTTGGTTGTGGTTGGGATTGTGAATTTGTGTGTTAGGTTCTTGTTGGTGATAGTCTAGTTTGAAGTCTCGGAGTTGGTTGAATTTGGGATGTGTTGATTGAGTTGGTTGTGTTTGGACTTGTGTTGATTGGGTTGGTTGTGTTTGGGATTGTTCAAGTTGGGTTATTTGTGTTTGAGATTGTGCTAGTTGTCTTGGTGCAGTTGGGCATCAGGATTTATTGTGGCCAGATTTACCACACACTGAGCATTTATTTGACAGCCCTTTCCTGCTAACAATTTTTGTATCTTTTCTCTTCTCATCAGTATATTTGTTCCTTATTCTCTTAGGACCCTAGTGCTCTTCTTGATGGTGATAGCAGTATGTTGGGGGTATGGGGTCTCTTCCCATAAGTTTTCACCATTGGTTGGGTATATGATATGTCAGTAGAAAGCCTGGTAAGTCTCTTTCCTATACATGGGAGAAATGTAATCTGTAGGGTCATCAGCTCTACTCTGGATGCATATAATTGCATGGTAGCATGGAATGCTAGTAAGCATCCAACTCTAATAAGAGCATTGCTTCTGCTTTAGATCAACTGTGAATTTGTCTCCTGTCACATTCATGAGCCTTACTTCATAAATCATCTCACATGCAAACCTTGTTAACATAAAAAATGCACTGAGTTAGTTAGAATTCTAAGATAATTTAAGTGAAATAATTGTGATATTTGAATAAGTGTAATAATTCTTGAATTACCTAGCCATAAAGAACCTTAAGATTTTAGTTTTTCTTTCCAAAACCTTTTTAATTCTTGGAAGTACAGAACCATTATAAGCTTCAATCTTGGTTCTATTTGTTACCCATCTATCCATAAGGTGCCCTCTTATATCCTCTATCATTGTTACAATAGGCTTTTTTCTTGGTCCAATTATAACATTATTAAATGTTTCTTACATATTGTTAACCATCACATCACACTTATTGTTATGATTGAACTTAGACTTACTCCAAAATCTAGGAGCAATTTTTTAACAAGTATTTGTAGGCCTTTTCATTAACCTTCCTCATTTCCTTCATTTCCCTTTTCCATGCTTGAGGATATGTTGCTTTTGCTGCCCTCGACATCATTTCCTTAAACTGCTTACCAGGAAACCTTTTCTAAAGTTGTTGTACAAGTGTCTTACACAAAATCTTTGGTCAACACTTGACAATAATTCTTCTAATGCAGGTAACATTCCTTAAACATAAAGTTCATGTTAGTAAAATGCTAATGATTCAATGAAAGTGAATTGTACCTTTTGCTAATCTGATAAGAAAGTGAATAGCTTGCAAACTTGTGGACCCTCTAAATATTGAAATAGAAGATCAAGGAACCAAGCCCATGAGTCCTTAATCTCTACTTCAACCACATTCAATGCAATGGGCATCATTTGGTCATTAGGGCCTCTACCTATTACTGCAAGAATCTATCTTTCATATTGACCTTTGAGAAAACATCCATCAACTCCAATGGTTGGTCTACAAACTTGGAAACTTCTCTTACAAGCATCAATGCACATATATAATCGCTGAAAACTTTGAAATAATGGTCTGTTGACATAGTTCTCATGTTGTTGCTTATTTTCCTCAATTTGTGATTCAATTGGTTGGACTTTCAACTTAATTGTGCTTTTCAGATTCAATCTCAGTAACTTGTGTGTGTAGTCATACAACCTAAGATATTATTCCTTGAATGACCCTTCTACATAATTAAGTGATGCATTCCTTGCCCTATAAGCCTTCAACCTACTCATACCAGTATTATATTTATCATGCACTTTATCACATATTATAGTAAGTTTCACAACAGGATTAACTCTAATAGTTGAATACAACATTTTTCCAAACCATTTAGTGTTAAACATCTTTACATTAAACTCCCTATTGCATGTGTGAGTGTCATTCATTTTTCTCAGTTGCCATGTATCCTCATTTGGCAATTTGGGACATAATTCAACCCATCCATACCCTTCCTTGCATCCCACTCTAACCATTGTCTTATCATTCTTTATAAAGTGTAAATATTTACCATTGTTAACAACATAGTTTGCTATTGCATCTTTAAACTCCTCCTTTGTTAAGAACATGGTATCAAAAACCCACTTATAGTCCACAAACTTCTTAGGCATTACAACTGATGAGTATTTTTTCTTAGTACCTTCATCTAAATAGCCACTACTTATATCCTCACCCATTTTCAACTCTTCAGATATATAACCTAAAATTGACAAACCCTAATCTACCATTTTCCTCTACTCCTTTTAACAAACCTAAACTTAAGTGTATTTTCATCATTTGATGGTTCATTTTCAACAAAAATGGCTTCATCAGCTCTTTGTTTTTTAGGTCTTCCACTTTTGTTGTTGGAACTTCATTTGGCCTTATTTTTCTTTGGTCTACCACTCTTCCTTTTTTCCTTGAGTTGAATCATCCACTTCTAATTGATCCACCTATTAATCATTCTGACCAACAACAAAGCCTCTTAATCATACCAAGACCTCATTAATTCCATCATTTAATACCTCATCATCAGAGTCATCAAACCTGCACCTAATTCATTATCATCACTTTTTTTTATTAAGATCACTCTCAATAATTTTTGCATTTTGTTCAGATATCTCAAGCAGGGTCTCAATGTCAGGTATCTCAGGAAGGGTGTCAGTGTCATGTATCTCAAGAAGGGTGTCAGGTATCTTAGATTGGCCCTCAATTTGTTGTTCAATGGGTTGGACTTAAGTTAGTATAGGTTGAACATCAACTACATCTACTACATCAGTTTGAGAAATAGGGTGGACTATGTATAGTTCTACCTATCCATTAGTCTTGGACCAATTTAGCCGTTCTATTGCCCCAAAGTTATTAACTAGCTCCTTTAATGTACCACTAAAATCATACCACATTTCAAGTACCCCAGGATACCCCGTTTCTTTAACAACACCCAAATTTTCAAAATAATCCCATCTATCACCATCACACTTCTAGTTTGACACTATCCCTCCTACATATGTACTCATATCATCAAACTGTTCCCTATGATGAAACTCAACATAAAAACATCCATTTTGGGAAGACAGTTATACGTTGTAGAAATCAGTAGAGCTATAAAGGACCACATACAAAATCCTATATTTCAATAAAGCAAATATGTTTAAGATATGGAAAACTATACATACCTCAACGTTCAATGTTTCGCTTCTCAGTTCGTCTTCCTCGAATACGTCATATCCTTTCTCCGTTTGCAGCAACTCCTTTCCCTTTCTTAGTTTGGAATTTTAAGGATTAAGTTAAGGGATGCTGCTTAAATTAAGGAATTTTGTTTAATTAAATAAAGGTTGATGACATCAACAACATTACAACCATCTCAGCAACGTTACAGTCACAAACATCGTTAATGAGAACTATGCACTTTTGGAACAAATTCATAAAAAAATAGTCAACATAAAGGACTGATATATAGCAGAAAAAAACATAAAGGACCTACCTGTTACAATTAAATAACTTAAAGAACTCTTGGTGTAATTAAGTCAAATAATTTACCTCATTAATAAAAATGTTAGAGGTCAAAATCATTGCCATCGGGAAACATATTTGGATAACAAGAGTTAAAATCATCAAGTGCCATTGGACAAGACCTTCTCTTTGAATATCCAAGATATACATTTGTTTCACATAGCTTTAATACACACTAAATGTTTCATTAAAGCCACAAAGCATTTATGCAAAACAAATCATGTTTTTATCTTTAATAATCAAATATTTTTTAGTCTTCGTGCGATAGTAGTTTTAATAGGTCTAAAATTATTACCTTTAAACCTTCTTAGTTTATCATAACAAAAAAACCTATAAGTATAGTTGAGACCTTCTTACAACGGTAGAGGAGAAAATGATTATTAAATTGCTCCTTTTGATAAAAATGATCGGA